>CM065714.1:121995335-122087835 GCA_033310375.1 Conus canariensis | reverse complement strand
CCATCCCGAACTCTCCCTCACGCTCCCTCTGAAAAATGAAGTCGGCCTTCTTTCCGCTGCCTGTTTATCGCAATCTCCAGAATTGCGTTTCTTTCTCTCTCTCTCTCTCTCTGTTTTGGTCTCAGTCCAATCTGCTTCAAACCTATAACATTTATTGCGGATTGTTACGACAAACGACACGACCCGGTCATCCCACCATGCCCCCACCCTCCTCTTCCACCCCTTCTCCCCGTCCCCACCGCTTCACAATTGATTTTCCTCCACTGGATTCTCATCTCCATTTATTGCCATGCAATACTTACACTACTCTAACTCACGCATGTTGCGGCTAGGATGGATAATAACATTCATGTATGTCTGATTTCCGTCCTCCGTCCATCTTCCATCGTTGGCATTTTATTTAAAATGTGTTCTGATGTAGTTATGAGAGACCCACGAGCCGTTGTATGTGCCCCAGTCAACTGTTAACTTGGTCTCTTTAAAGACAAGATGATCTCGCTGTTCCCGGACCTCGGTCTCAGTATGGAAAGAAAAAGATAAACCCAAAGGTGGAGGCGGGACCCAGAGAAATACTGTCCTCAACTGCCGAACAAACCGGCTGGGAGCAATCCTGCACCACCCTTAGAAGCCTGCGTTGTGTTCACATAGGGGTGCAGGCACGCACAGGACATTCCATTAAGATGTCAAGGGACATAACTGCTCCCTAGCAGATGCCATCGTAATGGCCAGTAGATGTGACACGACAGAACCTCCACAGGAGCGTTCCCATGGGTGTACCAGCCCGTATTTCATGACTGCAGAGCCCACCGATGAAAAACCTCATCGTCAAGCAACTGCTCTGTGCATCCCGCAGCCTCACTCGTTGCTGTTCCGCTGACAGGTGAAGACAGTACAACTCCAGACATGGCCAAGCTTTTGTTATGAGGTCATACGTACTCTCTGAAGAGAACCCCAGGTCACAGTCTTTCCCGCTGTCAACAGGACTTTCTCTGTGGTCAATGAGTCTTTCCTCACCGTCACTGGGCTTTTCCCTGAGAAGGCCATAGGGCAGTCATTCAACTCAGGAGCGGTCGGAGATTAGTTGTTCCCATATTAGTGAAGTGGAACCACCCAACCACAGCCGGTCGGGTTGTTCTTGTGGCTTATTCTTCCATCCTCCAAACCTGGGTCTTAAGGCCACTGAAACTGACACTAGCAGTCCGCATGACGCCGGCAGTGGAGTCAGTTCAGGCAGACCCGTTGGAACTGTCTACACCCTGGCTGATGTTATGGCCTGGGCCAAATGTCCGCAACAGCTGGGGCCGGGAATGAGTCCTCCCTGCGGCTCCCTAGGGGGTCCTCCTGTTGACTCATGAGAGGTCCTGCACACGTGTGTGATGAAAGAAATTCCCTTACGTGCTTTAATTAAACCAACAATCTGCAGATTAAAAACAATTTCCAGTCATTCACAAAATGGAGAAAGAGAGAGAGAAGACAGACAGATAGACAGTAGCTTATACTTCTCTCTGCAAGCGAAATCACTTTCATAAGAATTATCATACACTGAAATGAATCAAAGCTTCAGTTACGCAATCATTGTGGACATGCTGTACTCAAAACTAGATTTACTGGTAAAAGAAAAACCATGAAATGGAACCGATCAAAGTTCTTATTACGTACACAATCATTGAGGTCTGTTGTAATAAAGGCGAGCATTTTCATCTCACCTTGTGTACTTGAGGCTGATTTGTTTAAGGCTAACTTACCTGTTTGCTCAATGCAGATTAAGCATGCCTCTAATAAATGAGCATAGAACCACAGCAGCTATTCGGGAGGAAGTATGTCCAATCAGCGCTGCATTCACACAAGAATCACATCGAGTCTATGTCCAGTAGAAGAGTGCGGTCGCAGGGAAAATCAATAGGTTTCCATGCGAAACTTCCTCTCTCTCACTGTGTGTGTGTGTGAACTGATGAACGTGCCTTTCTTTGCGCGCATGTGGGTGTTTCAAGGAGTGAGATAATACAGCGAGTATTAGAAAGAGACAGACAGCGTAAATGTGTGCGTGTGCACGTGTATGTCTGTGAATGCACGTGTGTATATGAGTACACACATGTATGCTTATGTGCAGAGTTCACGTGCGGTAGTGCACATCAATGTTGTATGCGTACTCATATCCAAGCACTGACAGAGCCAAAAATAGTCACAGACACACAACTCGTGATGAGAAGGAAACGGTGTGTTCGTGAATGCACATGCGAGTATTCAGAAGCATGCGAGTGCACATAGACCTAGTCACATTCGAATGTGTGTGCTAGTGTGTGCGAATTCATGAGTACAAGGAGAGGGCGGGTAGAGACAGGCGGAGCACGAAAATCGATGGTGTGTGTGTGTGTGCGCGCGTGCGTGTGTTTGCATGCTTGCCTGCGTCCTCTTCAACAGAAAGTCATCGTCATGAAGTGCAGTTAACTTCATTAAACCATGTGTTGTGTGACACTCCCGCAAGGACATGTAACATGTATTGGCTACTGTAGGGTTCCTTATCTGTTCTCTCATTCTTTAACATTCCAAGAACGGCTTCAAAGAGGGGTGACAGGAGGCGGAAATGTAACAAGAGTAAAGACAGAATTACTGGTCCACCGAGCGACGTAACGAACAAATTCCAAAACAACAGAACGTTCAGTTTCACCCATGATCTTACTGCTAACATCACGAAACTGGTGGGGTGGGACACTCAATTACTGTGGTATCTGTTTTAAATGCCATCATTACGTAGAGGAAAGGAAATACGTACAGCATTCGGCATCTGCTCACTCAGAATAGGCACAAGTAACAAGCAACCATAGCAGTGGTGGGTCACAAACATGGGCTGAAAGACCAGGTTCAACCCCCATTGTTGGCATTTATTTGTGGGAAGAAGAAGTGGCAGGAGGGTGATGGGTCTTCTCCAGTGTTACAGGGCATGGTCAAATGGGTTAACTGCAACCATTTGGTCAACTTTCATCCACCTAATTGTTGCGTTTCTGTGAAAGCAATTTTTCTTTTAACAAACACTACAACGTCTTACTCTCTTGGGTCTGGTTGACAGCATAATGACAGAAGGCATAGACAACTTTTTCACCTACACCATCATTGTGTCCATTGGTGTTTTGTTTCATCTGATGAGATAAAATTTTAATTCAATAAACATTTCCTTTGCAGAAGTGAGTGAGATAACTTGCTGGCAGGTTGGCTGGTCTGTTGGTTGATTGGTTGTTGTTTGTTCAGTTGGCTCTCTTGTTACCACCGTGTTGATTGGTTTGCAGAATGGGTCTGGTCTATCAAAGTGTACGTGCTCACTCTGTTGAAAGACAAGCAGCTGTGCATGTTTTATTTCAAGTGGTTCAGGCAAGCCCTTTTATTGGTGTTATCATGATGTGAACATGTAATTTTGCATGGACAGCACTACACAAACCTTCCTTTGATAATCCCATGGCATTGCGTAATTTACACGCAAAGACCCCCTAATACATTCTTTGTGTGTGTGTGTGTGTGTGTGTGTGTGTGTGCGCGCGTGTGTGTGCTATGGAGGTGAGTTGAGATTTTCTACAACAGAAACTGATGAATAGGCAACAAAAGCAGAAAACTAATGGAATGATTCATGTTGTTTCTAGCAAAAAAGACAAAAAAAAAAGAAAAAAAAAGTCAAAGAATAACACAAAACATATTACAAGCAAATTCGAACTTGCACATTCAAACAAGTCACAAAATTTGAAGCCAAATATGCCCAAAGCGGTTTAATCCCTGGCATTGTTTATTTGATCTTAATCACAGCTGGATATGGCATGCTGGATGTTAAGACGAACGAGTGACAATTTGGATGCTACCTGAAACCATCAGTGTGATAGAGAAAAATTCCTTGATCAAGTAATCAAATAACACATCATTCAAAATTTCATGCTTCTGATCAAAAGTTCCTTAAGAATTGTTCCAATGAATAAAGTGTTAAATAAACCCCAAACAGAAACATCACAAAAGGGGGGAAAAAAGCAATATATCAGACATGAACAAAAACAAGAGGAACAAAGATATGTCACTTTTGCCTCTAGAAGTTGAAATAAATATCAACACACAGAAAACCAAAACTGACAAGGCATGATTGATGAATCTATTTTCATCCAGTCCTCAACTATCCAACAGAAGCACTTCACAACGTAGGACTAAGTGAAACTGGCCATTTAACTGATTTATTTTCCTTCCTATTGTGGGTGGTGTTCTTGATCTTGGGGCTTTTCCACATGATTTTCTTTTCTTTTTAAAAAGTTTTTTTTTTCAATGACAGAAAACTGTGGTCAGTAAACTATTGTTTAAATTGTGTTCTGAAAACCACAGGAATACATGGACTAAAACAAATTAAAAAAGTCAAATAAAAAAAACACAAATACTCTGCGGTTTAGATGGTCATGTTCATTTTTTTAAGTCTTGATGAAAATAACCGAAGACATTTGCAACAGAAATGTGCAAGCCTGGAATTCACAGTCAGTTAAGTAGTTCGCAACAACTCTGCTGTGATAATTTCTACTGATGCAATAAATTTCATTTCCTTGAGCAACACAAACAACTACAAAACTTACCAATGCTCATACACATGATGACATGCATAAAATAAAATCAGTATGGCTATCATCATCAACTGAGACACTTTAAGAAAGAAATGTGTTAAGAAGATATATAAAACAAACATTAACCCTTTCACCACCATTCTTATATACACTGCACGGTGTAGTGCCACAGTATCTCAGCCAAGCAGGGATTTCCATTCACACAGGGTATCTGCTTTTTACCATCAATATCATCATTTACAGTACCACCATTCCAATCCCTTCCACATTTACCTTATATTTTGCAGATATCTACAATACTTTCTTTGATTCTTTTTCCCTGACTATTAAGTTTCAGTCAACTGAAGAATGAATAACTTCACAATCTGACATCACCAATACTTGCACTCTTGTCATTACAGTCTAAATCGTTGAAGTTTTCTGTCATTAATGGGAAGAAAATGACAGCCACATTTACAAATCAATTAATGTTTGGTACATGGTGTTGCTGCCATAAAAAGAAGTCTTGGCAATTGTTTTGATTCAATTCTCTTCGATATAAAATGTTTTCATGCATGTTACTTGTAAAACAACCTGAAACAAACTGTCAAACATAACACTGGTATCAAGCAACCCATTCTGTTTGTTATTTGCATGCAGCCATGGCGATTGCAGACACAACAATCTCAGCAACAAAGGTGGTGAAAAGGTTTTGTTAAAAATTGTCTTTGACTGGATAAAATGTATGGAGACTAGGTTATTTCAATGACTTCATAATGGTAAAAGTGGTGGACCATGAGCCAGAACTTCCAAATACACAGAACAAATACACTGTGGCTTCAGACCTCCCCTCACCTGACTCCAAGTATGCTTGTTTGACTCTCCAAACATTTATCATCATCTGATCTACATATTTAAACATTCTTCTCAAACTATCCACAGCAATGCTTCCTGTACATCATCTGCAAATCACAAGTCACACAAACACTTCTACGAATTAGTCTCATTAAAAAAAATTAAAACCGACACTGAAAACACACATGAGAATGGAACACGAAAATTTATCCCAGACCATGCTACTAGTCATTACAGAGAGAAGAATTTTGCCACTGGCTGGAACCTTGTGCTACTGAAAGCTCTGTTTGACGCATGTGCATCAAGAATCTGGAGAGGTGATACTCTTTCCAGTCATTTTGCTGCACTCATAGGCAACATATTACAACTGTGACTAACATATGGTGTTATCTCTGTGGGTTATCAACTGAGACGAACAAGATTGTCCCATTTGAACACAGTTTAAAAGGTTAACTAAGAAAGGTTCAGACAGATATGTACATGAGGCACCAGACTAGATTGTTGTGATGAAGATAAATCTCACCACCAATGTTAATCAGCAGGAGATGAAAGGGGAGGAAGAGCCCATGAGCCCTCTTGGACAAAGGTACACAAAAACTGCCATTTTAATGTAAATTACTTTACAGCAGATATGACATAGTTCTTTGAATGATCATCAACCTGATCAACTGATAGATCCTCCGTCTCACACATCACACTGAGACAAGGGAGATAATGTAAACATTATGCCACTTTCGCTACTTAATTACTGTCCAAGTTTCTTTCAAACTTTGCAGAATACAAAAAAATCCTACCTCAATTTCACACTTAAACATTTCCCTCAAAGAAAGAACATCTTAAATATTGTGTCATCAGTCACAAGATGGCAGGGATGGGGAGTGGGAGGCGAGGGTTATCAAAGGAAAAAACCTGACTGGACGTCAGGCTGGACTGTGTTTCCTGAAGAAAAAAAGCCTGTCAGGCTGGACTGTTCAATTCACTGACAAGACACTATTTGTTTGCTCAGGTCACAACTGAAAATGATTTCCAAGGAGAGTTAGTATCTGCTGAACATTGAGTACAACTAAAATGAAATCGTACTTGAATACAAATGTCTGAGTGAAATTATACCAACATGAAAATGTCCATCTTAATACAAAAAAGTGGCACACAAGCAGAAATTATATTCAAACCACACTTCCACTCTTCCCCGTTGCAAATATGCTTTTTGGTAAAAATATTATTTGATAAAAGACTTTAAAACAAACACAACAACAACAAGTCAAACAATTGTAACATAGAAAAAAACAACAACAAAACAAAGAAAACAAAAATGCAAGCACACACAGTAACAGGGGATCACAAAATGTAAATTCTACATACTGTTTTTTAAATGTCATCTCCTTGAACCTGTTTATACTAACAAACCAAGGACTAGACAATTACTAGATTAGTAACGCCCATTATTTATTGTGCATACTGCTTTTTTTTTATTTCAAAATTTGTGACGATATACATGTACTTATCGACCACTCTTCTATGGGTCTGAAATGTGATCTAAATCTAATAGTGATAATGATAAAAGAAAGTTTCATAAGAAAAGTCTATTAACAAAAATTATGAAAAGACAAAAGAATGTTAACATAACTTTGGGTTGGTGGGGTGGAGGGGATATGAAGATGTATGACACTTTTAGAAAAGCAAGTCCACAAACAATAGTTTAGCTCCAGCTGACACACACAAACACACACATGCTCACACAGTCAGAAACATAGACTATACATCTATTTCATAAAGCACAAATGACATGGCTCAATGGACATTACACTGAAACAATTACTTCCCGATCACAATGTACTCATTCAGTTTATAAACAACCTCTATTCAATTGGCATTACACTTACATAATTTCTACCTGATCACATACTAATTCATTTTTAAATAATTTGAACTAAACACATGAGTACATGAATATAAATAAATCAATAGACCAGACCTAAGGAATATCATAACCAGTTCACATAGAAATTGACAATTTAAAAGCTTGAGTTTTAAGAATTCCTATGTAATTCTAAGTAGGCAATTAAACAACAAAACAAAACAATCAAATACTCACATAGTGCTGAGCAAATCATGCATAAACATTTGCACACATACTTTGCCAGCTCATGTTTATAATGATTCTATGTATTATCCTAGACAAACTAATAATGTGATAAAATAAATATGGATAATTCAACACAGCAATATAAATGGGTTGTACTGACAATTCTAATGTTTACCTAAATAACAAAAGTTGTTTACTTTCTTTCAAAATTTGACAAGAGTTTAACATGCTCAACTCTTACAAACATGCTTCTTATTTTGTGGAATGGAAACGTATGGAAAAAAAAAGCCCTGGTGATTACATGAAAAGACAAAGAGAGAGAGAGAGAGAGAGAGAGAGAGAGAGAGAGAGAGAGATTAAATAAACTTGTAAACAAAATGTATACATCTGTACTCAGCTTCTTCTCTTACACATATACTTAGTATTTCAAAAACAAGTTTGTCACAAAAAGGTATACATACATCTTGGCAAAACTATGGCTAAAAGTAACTGAACAAATGTCTTTGATTGTAATCTATCTACTTTTCAGTCTTCCACAGAAAAAAAAGAAGAAGAAAACATCGATACCCCACCCCTCCGCTGTTCTGTTGCTCAGAACATGTTTCCATGATCCTAAAACAAACGTGGGGCTACTGTGTGGCTAGGAAGATTTGATTTTCTACCTCTCCTCTCCCTCATCAGCATCACCTTTCTTTCTTCTTTCACAACCATCTGAAAATTCTTTTTAGGGCTATGTGGTTCTGTCGGCGTAACACATCCGCACGCAAGTATCATCTGCATTAATGTATACGAGGTACATTCATCACTGTAACTGCATTACTGGATGAAAACTTATATAACCATGTCTGTAAAGTATGTACGCAGGCATGCATATGTTCATGACAGCCACAGAAGAGAGAGAGATGAGAGAGAGAAGAGAGACTGAGAGGGAGAGTAAGAGGCAGTAAAACCATCAATTTGTAAAGATATCATTCTACAACATCTTATTTTGACAAAACTATTTTCCCCGAAGATGGAGTATCACTGCCTTAATGGCAGGATAAAAAACGGTCATACACACAAAACTCCACTGCTTGTCTATACAGGCAGTGTCCGCAGGAGTATCAGCCTGCGTACGCAGAAAGAAAGAAAGAAAAAAAGACAAAACTATTTCCTTCTTTAAAACATACTTAAATTCTTGAGGAAACGAAGACTCTAAAGCTCTAAATCAAAACAATACTGCTAATAAAACATGAATTATAAACAATTAACCATATGGCATAACTCTTGTCTTAAGTTCTTAAAATCCATATATTTTTCTACAACAGAACAAGAAATCACTGCACAAAATTAAACTCAACAATAAATTATCACATGCACATACATCTTCCAGAACGCACACTTTAACACAGTATCAAGCATCTTGATTATTACATTGTTTCTTTAAACAAAACAAAATGCCAATAAAGGGAACAAAACCTGAAGAAAGTATAAAGGGAAATTTAAATAAAAAATTTTTAAAAAGCAAAGTACACATTAATCAAACAAATCTTGACAATAATAATTTCTCACTAAAATCACCGAGATGTCAAGATCAAGCACTGACCGTATAAACATGTCTAAATGTATGTGTGTGTGTGTGTGCGCATGCATGTGCGTGAGTGTGTGCATGTGTGTGTGAGTGCATGCACATGCCTATGTATATATGTTTATGCACATGTTCATACAATAAATCTAAAAAAAAACAACTATCATTACAGCCTGTAATTCCTATGTTATATGTGGATGCATTTGAGAGCATCCATCTCTGTGTACAATACACATACACATGCTACCTGCCCTATGTATCAAGTTAACATGGACTTCAGCCACAAGTATAGTGGTTTGCGGTCACCAAGAAAAAAATCCATCTCTGTGTACAATACACATACACATGCTACCTGCCCTATGTATCAAGTTAACATGGACTTCAGCCACAAGTATAGTGGTTTGCGGTCACCAAGAAAAAAAAAAAGCTTCTACAGACAAGAATATGTTTCCATTGACACATACAAACAGCAGATAATGTATCTCATTTAGATCCACTCCCAACATACACTCAAACAGCTGTACTTTCAAACAATCATCAAAAGAAAACTCAATTTCTGACTACCAGCAATATTTCAGTTACGAAATTTTCAGTCAAGTGATCGCGCACATCACCTGAAAGCATAATACATCTGGCAATAAAATACCTGTTTTTCTGAGCTTGTAACCAAAATGACTGCAATGCACTCACAACTTAACCAATCAAAAATACTGTAAAACATCTTCATGACCTGAAAAACATGACAAGGATTTACATGATCCTATTCAAGCATACAATTAAGTATTTAACAGGATTTATGACGTATGAAACATATCTTGAAATTGTGGTTGAATGTTATGCCTCATAGTTCAAAACAAGCCTTCTATGGCTGTTCTTATCATTCAGAGTAAATGATTTACAGGAAACTTTGAAACTTGTCATGGGACACTTTGGAACTATTCTTATCCATTTTTTCTTCCATTTTTGTACTCCCAGTTCTTATAGAACAGGGAGTACTTTACAATGGGAACAAAGAAATGCTGTGTGTGTGTGTGTGTGTGTGTGTGTGTGTGTGTGTGTGTGTGTGTGTGTGTGTGTGTGTGTCTGTCCCTGCTCAAAATGTGTTCCACTTGCTCCAAACAAAACTTCTGGGCTGATCTTTCTGAAAATTTGTAGATATGTTCATTATGGGTCACAGATGATGCCCAGTGTTTTATTTTACCGTTATAGCCATTACTAACGGGCTGTAACAGCCTGTAACGGATTTTCTTCTTTATAGAATATCTCAGAAAGTACTTGGCTGATCTTTCTGAAAATTTGTATGTTCATTATGGGTCACAGATGATGCCCGATGTTTTACTTTACCGTTATAGCCATTACTAACGGCTGTAATGGCCCATAACGGTTTTTCTTCTTTACAGAATATCTCAGAAAGCACTTGGCCGATCTTTCTGAAAGTTTGTAGGTATACTCACTATGGGTCACAGATGATGGCTGGTGTTTTATTTTGTGTAAACGAGTGTTGATGATAAGTGCAAATGGTGGATGTAAGGCATTGAGTTGTGTAACAAGAAATGCGCTATATAAGTATATACATTATTATTATATTATTATTATTATTAATAGCCATTACTAATGGCTATAATGGCCCCAAATGGTTTTTCCTCTTTATGGAATATCTCGCGCGTATTCAAGATAAACTGGGAGTTCATTTATATGCTTTGCATCTTGTTATTTATATCAATTACACCACTCAATATTTCCTTGTCATATAATCAATAACTGATGATATAAGCCCTTGAACAAAGCTCTGAACAATTACTCTCTGAATGAAGTAACAGTGCAATATCAGAATCCATCATCTCCGAATATGTGAAATAAATATTCTCCTGTTTAGAAGCCTGAAGGAGGGGAGAAGAGGGTAGTAATGGAAGGCTGGGGTAGGACACAGGAGGAGGGGAAGGATGTTTATAATCATGAATGGCTTCCATTTGAATAATTTAAAAATCTTTCGCAAAAAAAGCAAAATTTAGTGACCTTTCACTCCCATCGCGCACACACACACACACCACAACTAGAATCAAATAGACATCAGTGAAATCAATCCTTCAAGAATCTAATGCCACATATGAACAGACACAGACATAACACACTGTTGTAAAACCATCACAACACAGCTGAACGCTCAACAAAGCCAAAAGCATGATATGCTGGTGCTCCTTTCAAAGTCAATCCACACACACAATATACCTGTACTATTCGCAGATATTCACACCAACTGCACACCATTGCTTAACTATAAATCCAGCATATACTATTCCACCGACTTAATGCTTAGTCTTCTGTGTCCAATGCCTCTTGTTCACTTTGTGATGTGGTCTATCAAAATATGTCGCTTTTCTGTGTCCTAAGTCAACCTGTCTTTAACTTGTGTAGCGTCTGTCATTCACTGTCATCGTAACCTGTGCCCATAGCAAAATGTCCAGAATATTCTCTATGGGGACTGTCGCTGTATGAAGAAACATTCAGCCTAGTTTACTGTACATCTCCTCAATCTGTGGGCGGAAGTGCTTGGCCAGCTCCTGGCGCTTGGCTTTGAAGGTTGGGGTAAGAAGACCATTTTCCACAGAGAATGGTTCTGACTGCAGGTACACATCCTTCACCTGCAACAGATCACCTCCATCATCAGCTTTCTCTTCCACTCATTCCTACTCATCTCAGAGGCTTAAAAGTCAGCATTCAGTTCTGCTCTTCTTCCTACTGTTCATCATGAAGATCAAATTTCAGTTGTTCTTTGTCTTCATTCTCATCGCTTCTATCAAGACATATGGTTTAGTTTTGTTTTCCATGTCTGTGGTGTGCTGTTTGGAAGCTACTGAATAATGAGGCCAAATCTGAATTTCCTGTTGCGATACTTATTCAACTCGCAGCCATCTAATGAATTGGTGCCTCTGGCTTAGGCCATTCACAAGTATTCTATGTCATTAAGTAATTTCATTTTGACAAGAAAAAACATTTTTGTTTCCAAAGAGAACTACCCTTGTGCGTACTATCAAGATCATCAAGACAATGCAAACACTGACTGTAGTTGGTGAATGACAGCACCATCTATAAACGGTGATTCAGTAATCTTAGCCAACTCTTACTAAGACAAATCTTATGATGGGGAATTATTTTCCAAGTTCTAATCTTTTGTGTGTTTACGATCAACATAGGACTTGAACAAAATAATCAGAATTCTATTCTCTCCATCTGGAATGTTCTTATATTTTCTGCTTTTAAGATTAACGAATAACTTTTAACAATATTCATCAGAATTCCATTCTGTTCATCTGGAATTCCTAAGATTACAAACTATTTTAAAAGTGTACTGGTGTAACAACATAATCAGAATTCTATTCTCTCCATCTGGAATGTTTGTATATTTTCTGCGTTTGAGATCAACAAATAACTTTTAACAATATTTCTCAGAATTCCATTCTGTTCATCTGGAATTCCTAAGATTACTATCTATTTTAAAAGTGTACTGGTGTTCATCTGGAATTATTACAATCACAAACTATTTTAAAACTGTATTGTGACAACTCAGGTCCCCCAAGTGGTTTTCTGAGTACAAGCTGTTCATCCTTTATAAAATGTTTTACACTTCTTTGTGAGATTAAAAAAAAAAAAAAGAGAAAAAAGAAAGAGTGTATCACTGTAGTGTAATGTATAATACAAACATTTGTGTATGTATTATACCACTGTTCGTAAAAAGAATGCTGGAACAATACATATGTGCAGGTGCATGTTTTGAGATAATACCGATAGAAATATGTGTATTGTGTATTGTGTGTACAGTCATGTGCAAGTACCTAGCTACTACATGAAAAATAGACAAACTACACAAATAAATGATGAATGAAAAGGATTAGTGAATAAGCTACAACTTACAATTTCCAAAGACGACAAGCCAGATTTTCTGCCCAGTTCTGTCAAGTTTTCCAGTATCAGTTTCTTCACTGCCTGTAAACAGATTATTCAACATGAACAGGCGAAGAATAAAATCAAATAAAGGTCTATCACCAAACCATGATTACACCATATGGCAAATTTGATCATCTGATCAAACTGGAACAGGTTACATCTGTTCAAATATCCTCTCCTTTCCCAATTTCCTTCCCACCTGTACTGCACGGAATAACGTTAAAATCATGCTCTATCAGAAGCTGTTAAAACTGGTCTTACCAAAAGGTCTTTACTACACTTTTTCAGGGCTATCAGTCACTAACAATACATAAATGGTTTCAAACCTTGTAGGAAGAGGGTGACAATAATCACTTCTTCCCATGTTCAGCAGATTTGAGTACATCAACTGACTTTTCAGACTTCTACCCAACACAGTATATTCTGACTAGTTGTGCTCCATAATCTGCCCGAGACCTGGAAAAAATTGTTATTTTATTTTTCACATTTTTCCTCATCTGTGATGCACACTCACACACACATTTTAATTTTCATACAACAAAAAAAAAGGTTGATATCTATAAGGCATACTATAACATTTGAAGTTATCTATGAAGGAACCTAGCAAATCACAAAATAACTAACAACCCGGTTTACATGACAAACAGAACAGAAAAGACTGGAGAAAATTACTTACTGGGTTTTTGCACAAGTTTTCATATGGGCCATTCAAGCTCAAATTTTCTTTGGCCTTACTAGGCAGGACATCTGGGTCAGGTACCACAACTCCCACCAGGCAAGACTGAAAAAGGGGCAGCAATCATGTTCATTCTACAGTACAAAACTATGACAACTAGAATTAACAGCTGAGTACACAGATATATACATTTATGTCTCTTTATGCAAACAAACTGCAAACTATCAAAATGGACCTACACTTCATCCTTAACTCTATGAATTGTGCAATGTCGATAACCTGATATCTACTTGTCAGTGTTCATATACTAGCTGATCCCTGAAGTGTCCACATGGGGAATGCAGACAGACAAGCCTATGTCAGTTAATTTTCCCCAGGTGTGTGCCAAGTTATGAAAGAACTCTACTGAACAGGACATATGGGAACATCTTGTATTTCACAAAAACAGAAGTGATTACACATGTTAAAAAAAACAACACACAAATCAATGGACATGACATTCATCAATAAACTGTCAAAAAAAAAAAAAAAGAATGGACACAAAGCTCACCTGTAAGCTGTCACCATGGACATACATCTGAGCTACCAAGGGACTCTGTACACACACATTCTCCACCTTCTCTGGTGCAATGTATTCTCCCTGTTACAAAAAGACGCAATTCATTCAGCCTGCATGTACATTGCAAAATTGTTGACACCATACATCATAATCAATATTGCCACCTGTGACTCATTAATGCCTGTAAAATTTTCAGATCTCTGCTGAGTATTAATAAAGTTAACTGCTTCTTAAAAAAACTCCTCATTTTAGTTTGTTATTACACTACTGCGAGATTCTAAAACACAGCAAATTAATCTCAATTATATGAGACAATCCCTGCATAAAGGAAATATGGTAAAGTAAAACATACTATTAACTGAAAATAGTGTTGTGGATTCTCAGCTGGAGGCTAGGGTCAATTCCCATCGGAGTCATTCATTTGTAAGATTTGTTCTGCCCCAACCAGCTCCACACAGAGTTGCATTTGCTATGGGCCCAACTGGGAAGACTGGGACCACATGGTCTAGTCTCATGTACTTAGTGGATGTGTCTCTGAGAGTGTTGCTCAAACATCTTGACCAACACTGCAGGTGTCTGTACCTCTCAGGCCTATATATTATGAAAGTAAGCATAGAGTACAGCTCTGTCATGCAGTCTCAGACGAGAATGGAAATCTGTATCATCTTCATCATCCTCACCATTACCAATTAGCATAAAAAAAATCTACTAAACAAACAAACCCAAGTCTCAATTCTGTGACCCATCATGTCCTGCTCTCAAGGTGACCTCAATTTTGATCCCTCGCCAGGTCTAGGCCCTTGGCTTGGTTCTGCCCGTAACACTGATATCGGCAGGTTAATGGGAACTGTCACTGGACAGACATGGAGGTGCCCTCCAGAGGGAGGGCTCATTCTTGCTGCCTCCACAACTAAGCAATTATCGTCATCAGTAGAGGGCTTGGTATGTGGTGTCCTGTGTATGCTGGATCAAAGGCATCCAACTGACTTGGCAGCAGTGCAGTGTCTCCTCTGGTGGGTTGCCTCATGACAACTTGACACTGCCTGCTCCCTGTGGATTGCTTATGCTGGGGCTGCTGCCAAAAGAGCCAGGTTGTGGCTGTGGACATGGGGCTGGCATGGGTGCAATGCCAGTGCAATGCCATATGAGTATCACTGAAGATGAGACAACAACAAAAAAAGTTATTTGAAAAAATAAGAAATAAAGAAAAAGAAAACAGTAATACACACACTCACAGATAAAACAAAGCTCAAAGCCATACCTGAGCAAGTTTGAAGATGTTCTTCTTCCTGTCTATTATCTTCAAGGAGCCATTCTGAAAAAAGAAGAAAGAGAATGAAAAACATGTACATTAATAAATGTTTTTCTGTGCACTTTATCATAGTTTAGATACTTTCGGATTATAATGTTTGCACTGTGATCATGACCACAGGGTTTTTTCAGCTACTTGTTCATTAAGATTTAAGTGGGTACTTTACTGATATTTGACAGCACTAATTAATTCTGTCTGGTCACAAACATGAAAGTGTGAACAGCTCTTGAAGACTTTCAAAGGATGGATGTGGTGGTGCCCCTCTGAAGAGGACACTCACTCATGCTGGTACCGCAACCATGCAATTATTGCTGTCAACAGGGGGCTTAGTTTGGGGTGTCCTGCAGATGTTGGTTCAGAACAGGCGGCAGTTAACACCATCAGAGTGACCTGGCAGCAGTGTAGCGTTTTCTGTGGAGGGTTTCCTCCTGATGACTTGATACTGATTGCTCCACCTGAACTGTCGATGCTGAGGCTGTTACAGCTCAAAGCTGGGTATGGTTTTGTGTGGGAATAATGCCACAGGGCTGGGAATGGGAAAAGGGGGTTAAGAGAGAGGTTTGGGTTGGGATTCAGAGAGCATGGATAATCTGACAGCGCTATTCAATATCTTTAGCACTGCATGATTACAGGCCAGGTCTCCCATCCCAATGTCTCCAAGGTGTATGGCAGCACAAGATCACCTTCATCACCATCTTATTTATATGTAGATTATTTATTGTTGTAGGGCTGCTGTGACATTTGCTGACGCCTGAGAGGTCAAGGAACCCTGCAACTTTTTGTCTTGGTCATAAGCAGCATAGAGGGTATGTTACTATGATGCCATTATGTTGTCCATCCATTACTTCTTTGATTCACTTGTACCCTGTCACATCAGACTGGAGCCACAGCAAGACATGTGCAAGTTTATGGTGTTTGATGGTAATAATGGTATGTAGAATATTTCATCTGTTAGTATCCCTAAGCACTTACAAAGTTTTAAGCATTCATTCACTCTCTCTCACATAGTGGTACCTGTTCTTGCACCTGAATGCAAACACACACGCACACACACACACACACACACACACACACACACACATGCGCGTGCGCGTCCGCACACTTGCTGAGATACATAAGACACAAACATTAGGCAGATAGGAATTTGGCTATCAGTCAGTGCAAAGTGTAGTCTTGAGGTGACTTGAAGGAAGAGAGAGAATCAGAAATGTGGAGATGACAACGAAAAGTTTTTATCCACTGTGTATGTGCTGATTTGTTGCGTGGCATTGTCCTGTTCCTTACAGGAGATGCAAAAAAAACATTTCGCTGCCCAAAAATACAACTGCTGTAAGTCTGAAAATCAAATTTTACAGGAGGCCCAAAAAAAACCCTGATTATTATCCCCACAAGATATACTGAGAGCTGAGGTACAATACAAGTATTTTGATTACAGCATGTTTGTTTTTAGGATAATGTGACTGGGACTTGGCTATGTTATGCCCCTTAGCCCGCTCTTTTAGTATACCAAAAATGCCAAAAATTTGAGTTACGGCAGTTTATCTCCGGTCAGCAATTTGAAGTATTCATTCAGAATGCCATCGCATTCTAGCTGCTGCTCTTTTGATGACCTGGACATCTTACAATAACAGAAACTGGTATGAGGTTACAAAGCTGTATCAAAGAACACACTTTGTGAGAACAGAAACTGTAATGACTGGGCAAAGTCCATCACACACTTTTGTATTTTATGAGGATGGAAACTAGTATGAGGCTGCAAAGCCAACTTACATAACAAATTTCATCAGTATTTCAGATCCATCTCAGAACAAGGTGTATACATAACCTTTTCTACAAAAGTCGAGGCAACACACCCCCAAGAAGAATTTCCAGGGGTATGGATTGAAGTGAAATGAGGTTTTCTTTTTTTTCCCCAGTGCCTTCCTCTTCTTCTTCTTATGCATTTCCAGCCATGCTAAATATGTGGTCCAGTGTTGTGGGCCAAGTCCACAGTCAGCTTCAGGGATGTCAGCGGTACCCCAAGTTCCTCTCTCAGGCCCACTGCACCAGCTCATGCTTTTCGATGCTAAAAGTTTCATTATGTCATAAGCACTTCCACTCTCAGATGAGATGGAAAGTTTCAATGGAAGAGTATTCTCACAGTCCTGAACAGAGTCATCTGGTACAAAGGAGTTCAGACTGAACTGTTTTTAATTAGTGAGTGTTCAGTGTTTGATAATGAGTCAGTGACTGACAGTTTTGTGACTTGTGGCAAAAACATAATTCAAGTCTTCCTAGTATGATGGATTTGTTGACATTTTGTTCAAACTGCACATCAACAACTCCAATAATCAGTACATCATAAGACCTCTGGAAAATTACATAATGCATACTCTAACCCTTTTTATTTTTCTTTGCACAATATTTGATTTAAAACGTTACCAAACCCCCATTTCTACATGATCTAAAACACCGTATGAAAATGGTAACTTGGATGAGTGTAGAACCATCTCAAGCAATATGTTTTTCAAGAAAGGAAACTGGAATGATGGTGAAATGTTTTTTTCATAACACAAATCATAAGACTGGAAACTGGAATGACACAGTGAAGCTTTCTCATTTGACATTTTATACAAAGGAAAACTGGAATGACACTGGAAAGCTATTAACCACATTTTCCAAGAATGGACACTAGAATGAAACTGCAAGTCCATCTTATATTACCCATATCATACCCACTGCTTGGTGTTGTGAACTACCACTCTGTATTTTGATCTTCTATCCTGTCATGAAATATCAGTTTTAAAACAGAGGGGGAAGAAAACTAAAATCTGAGTGAATATGCCCTGAAAGCATCACAAGTCATACTGGCATCCATTCTTTGTATTGAATGTTGGAAATGACTGATACCGAAGACCATAGGTACTCAGGCCTTGCACTTTGTGGCATTTCATATTTCAGTAATTATTGAGGCTATTCCTTTATCTACAGGCTCATTCAAAGGCATGAACTAATCATATCTTCATACACACAACTCTGTGTCCTTTACTGCACCACATAGAACTCCATCAGAAACAACCTGACCACACTGTGCAAACACTTACCTCAACCCACTGCCCCACGTCTCCTGTGTGAAGCCAGCCGTCAGAATCTAATGCTTCATCAGTCTTCACCGGATCTTTGAGATATCCACAGAACACATTTGGTCCCTTGATGCAGATCTGACACAGAGAAAGATTATGTGAGTTTAAATAAGCCTCTTGCTGCCCACTTGTTTCATATAAAACTAAATGACTCAAATTGCAGCATGAATTTAAAAAATATCAATTAAAAACCCATTTTGAGACTCTACTATTTCATCTATCAGAATTCAGCTTTTATTTAAAATGAACACAAGATCAAAGATTTATATCACATTTACAATTCATATCAACAAGCATTCTGATTGATGATGAGTAAATGGTAAAGTCATGTGACAGCAGATTTGAACTTTTTAACTATCCTTAACCCCATTCCAGGTTCAACTCATACTGTTCGTAGGCCAGCTCGGGTAACCCAATTAGGTTTGAGCTTAAAAGATGTTCTGAATACTTTCAGGCTTTTGCTGAGTGTGACTATGTGTGACTGTGATACGGCTTTATCCATTTAACATGACTGTGAACTATTCTGCAGCCTAGACATGGCTCAACTGACAACAAAGCTAGGAAGACCATACAGACTATACGGGATGTTTGCATCGCTTCCAACTCCCCTGACAGTGTGTGAGATAATCAAGAACGGGAGGGGTCAGTGTCATCTTCAGGTGGATTCGGAAAGAAGTATCTAAAACCCTCACTAATAAAAAAGCAACACAGAAGCAGATACATGACGCACTAGCAGCTGTGCTTTGTCAGAGAAGCAAATGCATCATCATGCTCTTTAATCACTCACTTCTCCTTTGTTGTCCTTGGAATAGTAATCCATCTCTGGAATGTCAACCAGCTTGATGGCACAGCAGCTGAGAGGTGGACCCACAGTTCCTGTCAGACAATCAAAACCACTTCATCTAAACCAAACTGTGCTTATCTACAATCACCACAAATTCAACAGGCTTGAATTTCAATTAAGCCAAAACGAATTAAGAAAGAATAAGAAAAAAAAAGGAAAGAAACAGGCAAAATGGGAGGGGAAAAACAAGACAGAAGAATGACTGAGTAGAATTAAGAACAAAGTCATGAATAGGAGGAAAGAGACATTAACCCTTTCAACCCTGCTGAGTTTACAGTGTGGGCAATCTCTCATGCCTGGTAAGTTTGGGTTGACCTGCATGAAGGGGGTGCTTCATTTAAACATATATCTCATGAACTTTTACCAAGAGGCTCACAGTTTCATGTGGTTATTGCCACGTGATTTGCTTATCTACATTTTGAAATTTCATTTAATGGGATGCACTTACCAACTTCTGAAGCTTCGATGAACTCAATCATTTCATTCTTTGCATAATAATCTTTCCATTACTTTCAGAAATATAGCAAGCCCATGAGAAAGAAAATCCTGTGCACGTCTGTTTCCCCTTTCCAGCACTTTAACCCATATTCATGAACAGACATACTGGTCTGAGTAAATGGGAAATTTGCCTGAATCGTGTTCAGGCACAGGCTGAAAGAGATGATCAATGGCATCTGCATAGCATTCAGGTGAAAGGCTAAGCAAGTTAAAGGAAACAGGTTGAAATCTACGAATAGGCACGATGGGGAAAGAGACAATCATGAAGACCAACAATGAGACAGAAAGAGACACAGTGGGAGCTAAAAGGTAGGAGGAAAATGAATATGGAGAGAGTAACAGAAGAGAGTATGGAGTGGTGGAGGGAGGAAGAGAGTGATAAGATACAGACACTCACAAACAGGGGGTAAACATGGGTGACCGTTCCAAAGCAACCATTCACTGCAAACACTCACCAATAGTAGGATCCCCAACAAGCTGTAACGCACAGATAGCGTGGCACTCTGTCTGACCATAACCCTCCAACAACTGCAAACAAGCAATATAAACAGCACTGATATGTGAATGAGGTTTATGGCTTCTCCAGAGACCAAAGTCGCTGAAGTGGCATGGTGATGGCTAGGCCACCCTCCTGTCCTTTACTGGCCAAAACCACAAGCCCAAAGAGCGGCCCTTGGCAATAACTATGCCTCAGCTGGCACCTTCGTCATCCACTCCTATGCCCAGACAATCGAAGGTGGAGCAGGTTAACTGTCCAGTCAGCACTGAAGATGTATCTTCAGAGGACTCTATGGGGCTCCCTACAGCTCCCTTCTATGACACTGCCAGGGAAAAGCTATTGCAAGACCCCAGACAATCAGCTCGTCGCCTTGGCATGTAATTCACGAGGCTTACATGTGTGGCCAGAATCTGCTTACTCCACAGCAGTGTAAGTGCACAAAGAGTCCTGGTACTCTAACCCAGTTATGACCTCTGGCAGAGACTGCAGTGTCACTATCACTGTATATGCAACAGTCTGAAAGTCCTTTGGTAGGTTTGTTCTCTGTGACGTGACTAAATACATGGAGACGCTTGACTACCTCGTGGGCAATACTCCCCTACCTATTTCAAACTAACCCTCTCTGTTTGGTTCGCTGTTTGCTCAGCACAATCACAACCTGCCATTTATATGTTTTTGCACTTGGTTTATTTGCACTTTGTTCAGTTTGCCATCGGTATTTATGAGATATATGTTTGAATGGGTCTTTGCTGTACATTTGAATGGGTCTTTGAAGTGGCACTAATAGTGCTCACTTTCCATGTACATCTTGGGAAGATATCTTCTTTTCCTGCTGCTGAGCTTGAGTTCTTTTCTCTTTAAGAATGCTTATTGGTCATCTTGTTCTGCCATTATTTTGTGGGACAGCAGTGACAAATCCATTCACCTCCAGACTAAGCACTGGTGACTTTCGCACACAGACCTAGAGGCCACTAACGCCGCGTTCCAGGCTTGGAGAACTGTACAGAGTTGTACTAATCTGGGATCATGTTCCATCCATCCTTTTTGATATCCTGGCACTTGTTTGGGCAGTAAGGAATGAGAAAATGGAATTATACTACTAAAAGTGGTTTTACAAAATATTTACCTGCCCAAACACTGGAAAGCCCTCCAACCTCCCCACTTGGCCAGCAAAAAGAACAAAAACTGAGCCAGTTCAAATAGGTTTCACTGAAGTGAAATCATTATGGGTGATCACTCTTGCTGTCTAACTGGTGCGCAGGTGAGATTATCACCCTGCTCTTCCAATTTTGTTTGTTTTTTTATCTTGATGATGCAGTGATGTTCCACAACAAATGGGGATAAGGCTTTTGTTTGGACAAGTAAGCCTTTTACAAAAGTGCTTTCTTTTTTTTTAGTAGTAAAATTCCTTTTTACGTCGACACCAATCCACAATATGATTGGCCATGGTCATGTGATAATTTCCTGTACATTACTGCCAAAAATTTAGCTGAAAAACAGGTCAGTGTAAAGCAAATTCTTCTTCTGACCTTCTTTGTCTATTGATAACTGCATGCACTTTGTATCTCACAAGCAATCAACAATTTTTTCTTATATCTAACGGCATGCGCTTTCTAACTCACAAGCAGCAATCACACATTTCTTTAATCTTTAACTGCATGTGCTTAGTAACTCACACATCTTTTTCAATGTTTATTAAATGCCTAATTTTTATTTCATGATACCAAATTAATCAACAAAATAACAGTCCAGAATATTATTTCGAACAAAATGAAAATAACAGAAAAACAAAGTCATGCCTGCAGTACTGCCAGCCTTCTTAACTATCTGTCCACTAATAAAGATGCTATAGTCATTTGAATGAACAGACCCGTTTTGGGCTATTTTCCTCCCAAACCTTACAAGACAGCAGTCTGCAGTTGCAAATTTTCTACAGGTAGAGTTTAGTCAGTCTCATCATCATAGGAATGTATTACTTGTAATTTACCTGTCTGTAAATCTACTGAAGACACCTTACTCAATATTTCTTCAAGACAAAAGTCTACACACAAAATACAAACATACATTCTTCTACAACACAGTGGACAAAAAAAAAGGTGGGTGAGGGAGAGGAAGGGGAGGAGAATAAAGAAGGAAGGCAACCAGTCTGACTTACGGGACAGCCAACGATGCATCTGAGGAAGCTGAGGACTTTTGGAGACAAGGGAGCCGATCCTGTGGTAATCAAGCGCACTCTGCCTCCCAGAGCAGCCTGAACTGACTTGAACACAAGCCTGTCCCATATGCTGTCTTTGCGAATGATTCGCCTGAAACACAACATGTCTGTATGTCAGGGAAAATAAAACATTTGACTACTGTAATTTCTTTTATATACAAAGTGGTCTCAAGTCAAAGGTGCATCCCTCGATCTTTTTGTTGATAGGATCTATTTCATCCATAGAGAAGGCACTTCTGAAGATAAGGTCTGTAACTTCTGGCAAGTTTTGCTGTGTAACAAACCAACAATCTCAAGTTGTGACTATGTGTACAAGATCGTGACAAAGATAGACTGACATGGCCAAAACTAAACTTAAAACTGTACCAAAAAGCTGCATTGTAAATCTGTTATGAATGGAAGTTTCAAAATATAGCTAAATATTACAAAGTGCAATCTAGAATTAGTATCATACAGAGACCGGATCAAACTGTGCATGTAGACTGAAGGCAAGAGGACTTCCGTGAAGAAGTGTGAATAGCTACCTCCTTACAAAACCCCCGACAGCCCATTTTCTTCTGCATTTGGGAACACGTAAGCAATAACCTCTTTACTTCTGTACCTCCACCCTGTTTGTTTATTCCCAATATCTTATCAGTTTTTACATGCCAGTTGTTTTTTTCCCCAGCTGATCAACAGTGACTGCCAAAGTGATGCTATCAGTTCCAGTGATGAAAATCAAAGTTCTTGCAAAAGTGGAGTTTTGCCTGAAAGAAGCCAACTGTTGAACATGAGTTGACACACTGACGAACCTGAATTCTTACACCTTTAGCTTTGGTGCCAAAACTGAACATGGCTTCACTCTAAGCAACAACAACAACAACAATAAAACCAAACAAACCAAACAAACAAAAAAAAAAACTTCCCACATCACACACTTTGGAATCCAATAACCTTTGTCTAAATCAGCAGGTTTTGAGGATACGTTCATAAACGGGCACTTTCTGTCATTAGCTAGCCCAAATAAAATGAATGCTTGTAATTTATTACAACTGCCCCTCAAAACTATGACAGGGATACAAACTGCAGCCAGCAGATTTATTCAAACTTATCACAATTAAGAGTAAACCCACATACAAACATATTCAATACATTCAATAAAACTAAGTCATTAATTACTAATTTCAGCCCACACAGCTGGCAAGGTGTTCACATTAGTAGGCTTTTCCACATTAACATTCCTGAAATACCAAAGTATGATTGGTGTTTGATTGTCAGACCTTCACAATCAACCTTGCCACATCTACAGTAACCAACAATAGTCAGAACCATTTTACTCAATCATTCTACGCTAACAGTAACTTACATTATCTGCTTTATTTTGTGTATTCCAAGTTCATACCTTTTCAGTTCATTCTCTTTGCTTCGAACTGCCATGTTGAAGAGGAAGCTCTTGATGACGCTGCCACTGACCCCAGCCACAACCTGGCAAGGATATCACATAACATCACAATTACATCATTTTGTGCTCCAGTGAAAATCTACTCGCTCACTGTCAGAATACAACTGAAGGTGCAGAACAGAACTGTCTTGTGAATAAACATGAGCTAATCCTACTAAACAGACTGTCATATTCATACGGTATGTATGTCATACATGGCACATAGGTCAATTATTATCATTTTGTCTGAGATTGTAGTTGAGCCCATCTTAAATATCTGACTCCTCAATATCCTTTTAGAGATAAACTAATCTGTAGTGTATGCGGCATATTGAAACAAACTCTGACCAACCTTGTCATGAAACCTGTTGAGCAAACGAGGCACACATGGAAAGAGTGTTGGCCGCAGTTCTTTGATGTCATCCATCAGTTTACGTACATCCCCTTGGAAAAAGCCGATTTGTGCTCCACTCATATACACCACTCCCTACAAAAAACAACCAAACAATACCGTTTGTCACTATCAAGTCCATCTCAAGCCAATATCCCCTCTCCCCCTTCCTGTCTTCTACAATACTGAGCAAAATAAAGAAAAAGTTCATTGTTTTAAAGAGAAGAAGGAGAGAGAGAGAGAGAGAGAGAGAGAGAGAGAGAGAGAGAGAGAGAGAGAGAGAGAGAGAACTTTCCATAGCTAGAGGGAAAAATGAACATGAACATAATAAACAAAGTACAGCATTTACAAAGCTCACCCACAAAGCAGATTTGCAGACTTTAATTCTGGGACAATGAATTTATGCAAGTTCACAAAACAACAAAGACGTTACCCACAGACACACACATGTGGACACACTCACACACCAAGCTTAAATAACTTACATGCAACAGACGCTCGTAAGAGTGTGCAAGAGGTAAGTACGAGATCATGATATCATCAGGAGTCACATCTGGGTTACTTGCCATCTGGAACAATATGAACTGAATGAACACATTTGTTGTGGGCTTTTATTTTTTCTTACATATCTATCTGGATGCATTCATGTAAATAAGATTTTTAAAATGTAGGTTACATAAGCCGAAACCAAATAGAAAGAACAAAAATGAGAAACAAAATCTTCTAAGCTAAAAACGTTCTGATTTCAATGGATCATATGATTAAGCAAATATTCATCAGGCTTTTTTGATAAAACCACTTTTTTTGTCATGAAGATATTTCACTTAACCTCATCAGAGCCGAGGACGTATATATATATGTCGAGTACAGTGCAACCATATTTACCAAAGGTGTATATATACATATTTGTCCGCCTCATTTGAGAATTTTTCCTGTTCCTATTTTTAAGTTCTGGGATTCTAATAGGCACCAATAAGGAAGCTCTTCGTTGGGTCATTGCAGAGTTTTATTCATAGCACCCCTCAGAGAGCTGGAGACAAAGTTTTCAAAATGGAGGATGACGAACCTAGCTTGGCCCAAGTGGTGTAACGAGAGGGCATGTATCGAAGGACTCCTGGCGAGTTTGTCACTCAGGACGATGAAGAAGTTCTAAAAATCATCCAGGATGAAAATTTTGACTGCAGTGCTTGGTGTGGCAAAGCCTAGTCAGAAGATTCATTTGATAAAGATGATGAAGGTGAGACTGGCCATTTGCAGCGGGGTAGAGGTGATGTTGTAGAGCTAGATATCACTCGTATTGTGAGAGAGCAAGCAAACCGAGAGGAGAGAGAGCAGAGCAAGAGGCTGAATATAGCTCTGTGGCCTACCCATATTTGACCCCAGCCATAGTAAGTCCACTGATCAGCCACAGGGGAGGGGAGGTAAGGAGGAGGTGTGGTGAAAGGGCCAGCGAGCTCGTGGCAGAGATCATGTCGAACCAGGGGACTAGTTGGAGCCCACAGGCGAGGTAGGAGTACTTTTCCCACATCACTACAGTTGTACTCTTTCTTTCCAGGATTTTCATGTTGGGCGTATATGTAGAAGTGAGTGCAAAATAAGTAGGTGTGGCAGACGGGGGCATGGCAGTGCAGGAGAGAGAAGGCGTTATTGTGATTGTGATGTCATGACTCTGTGTGTGTGTGTGTGTGTGTGTGTCTGTGTGTGTGTGTGAGAGAGAGAGAGAGAGAGAGAGAGAGAGAGAGAGTGTGTGTGTGTGTGTGTTGATGTGAGTTGTGACTGGTTTACATGTACATTTTTCTGTCACATGTGAGAGGAGAGGAAGAGGTCTACGTTGCAGACGGCCTGTGCAGCAAAAGGGCAGAGGGTGAGGGGTGGTCCTTGATCATCCTATTGTCGAACCTAACATGACAGCACCAGAGATCCTCCAGTTTACAGGACAGCCTAGCCTCAAGAAAAGATCTCAAGGAGCAATGCCACTTCACTACTATGAGCTGTCTTTGACAGACACTCTGGTTCAGCATTTTGTTGATCAGACCAACTTTTTGTATGATGGATAGGCCCTTTCCTTGCTGAATAGCTCAAATGACAGGCAAACAGGCAACTACCACAAAGTGCAAGGTGTGCACAAAGCATGGCATGTAGAAGACTGTATGAGTGCGCACAATGCCTATCTCACCCTGCTCTGTGTCCAGACCCATGCTTCAGAGTGTACCACACCACCAAGCACTACCAACACTGCAGTGCAAGAAAAAAGCAGTATACTTTAGTTTTGTATATTACATATTCTTCTGTGCTTTACATTTTATCTCATCAGTTTTTTTCCTCCAAATCAGTGCTTCTTCTTTTCAGAATCTAAAATTAAAGTAACGCTGTGCTGACCGCAATGCAAAAAAAAAAAAAAAACCCAAACAAACAAAAAAGCCTGTGTGAATTCTAGACTGAATGTGTGTACAATTCTGAAATTCTGGATTACAATTCAGGACTATTGTTTCCATAAAGGTAGGGAAACATTCATTTTGGTTTTCCATTTACTTTCTGATTTTCTTCTCCTGTTTTCACCCTTTATAACACAGGTTCTGACAGTATGAAAAAAATTTATTTATCTCACATTGATAGTAAATTTTTTACTAACCAACATGTTACATAATCTTAAAACTGTCATAAATGAATAGTCTGCTCATTTTCCTTTCTGAAAAGTATGGTTATGTACACTTTCTTGCAATAGTTTCCATGCTAGAATTTTTTTGTTAATTATTACCCTCCACAGCCAAAAATAGCTCGGCAAACAAGGGGAAACTACCAAACCAAAACATGGCACTGATGGAGTCGAAACAGCTATTCCATTTTCCAAATTAAAAAGCAAAGAAATAAACAAATGAATCTAACAATAAAAAGAAAACTTTCAACAAGACACCTTACTTTTCCATTTTTGATCATCCTATTTTCTGAATAAGAAAGCAAAGAAAAAAAAAGAATCTAAAATAAAACTTTCAATAGACATCTCTCTTTTCATTTTTTGATTTAAAATATTCACACTCTACTTTAAAAAGCAGTTACTCCCCAATGTAAGTATATACTTTACTAACCACTTGATGTAATGCTGAGGAAGATGTGGCAACGGAACCCTTGTGGGTTAACATTGCCCCCTTTGGTATTCCTGTACGACATACAAAATCATCATTTCAGTTTTGAACACCATACACTTCCATGTGAGGTTTAACATGCAGAAATCTAAACGAACACTGCTTGTGAGTCAAGACTGTCAAGCCATTTTAAATCTGAAATAACATGTCTTGAACACCATACACAGCTGAATATGCTTGATGGTTTGTTCATCACCACCCCTACCCCCTCCTTTGGAACCACCTCAAGACACAAACACACTTCTGAATGTCTCCTTTAAGATACTGGAAAACATTACATCCATTAACATGCCATTAATCAAACTATACCACAGAACACTGTTCACATACATTCTCTGTGATTAGCTTTACTTTAAAAATGGCAAATTACAAATTGTAAAGACTGAAAGAATGAAAAACAAAAAATATTCATATCACACCTGCCTTTCATATGATTTTTTTTTAGCATATTTTACAAAATTTGAATGGAGAAAATACAATAATATGCCCAGTATGATGAAAATCAGCAACATAAGCTAAAAAAAAAAAAAGTACCATTTTCCTGTTTGAAGACGCGAGTTATCATCCCTAGTTCTTCCCTGAAGATGGGAGTATGGCTGCCTTAATGGCGGGATAAAAAACGGTCATACACACAAAACTCCACTCCCTTTGTTGGGCAGATGGTGATCCTTGCCCGTCTGTCTATACAGGGAGTGTTCGCAGGAGTATCTGCGTACGCAGAAGAAGAATCCCTAGTTCCAGTTTGCGTGTGCTCGCTTACACCGTGGTCGGCCATCTTTCATAGTGAGCGACTGACGCAGACATTCACTAAGAGAATGCTGCCACCAGCGAAATTACACGTTCATGAGAGTGATGAAGAGCTAAATGTTGAAAAGAAGGTTGCCAAAACGAGGGAGCAAGCTTTCCTGAATGCATACCACGCAAACTTGGAAGTGCTTAGTCCCAAGCTCAAAAAAGGTCCACTTTGTGCGAAACAGGTTTCAGTTGTGCTCATGGAGGGGGGAGCTACAACTGCATAAAGCATATTTTGTCAAAATCGCATAAAAAAACTATCCGAAATGGTGAAAGGAACACCTTCAATTGTACAAGCATTGAAAAAGGCTGAGGAGAAGTATAGTGGGGGACCTGGAGCAGCAGGCGACAAACGCTGAGATGATGATCATGATGTGTAGGTTCGTATAGCCGACACGAATCTGTCCCTGTCACCACCGATTGTCTTGTTCCCTATTCAAGAAGATGTTTCCTGACACTAGTGACAGCAAACTGCTCAAGGTGTGTCTGTCACTTTAACTTCTACTGTTACTTACCTTCCACTTGTGCTAGTTGGTGTGAGTGTTTTAGTGTGAGTACAGCGCAGTGAGCTGGCTGCAAGAATTGCGTGATATATAAGATCCATATTAAAGTTCAAGGTAAGAAAAATACTCTTTTTTGTCATGGAATACTAAAATTTACTCCATGGAATACTAATGGTTCGATTTTGAGGTAGACAGGTATATTCATATACATAAACTTTAAAAGAAAAAAAAAGAGGGAGAGAGAGTGACAGTTAAAGACAAAGCATCTATCTCTACCTGTGGTCCCACTTGTATAGCAGATGATGCAAACATCATCAGGTTTAGCCGGCTGAAAACATAATTTTCATTTGTTCAGTAAAATACACGCAACTATGATGAGGATAATTTAAACCTGATGATTGAAAAACAACAACTTAAACATCTGAAACGTACTTTAAACAACCAGGCACACTTGTAGTTATCACATAAATCATTAACAAGTAACAATGTTGTAATATAGATCAATATCTTTGTTTGTTTTTTGTATCATTAATACTACACACAAAAGATAGATCAACTGCATGCATATGATATGGCATTTTCAAAATAACACAATACTTTTAAGCTGACTGTCCACTGATACGGTTTTCAAAAACAGGCTTTCCCATTTCACCTCTGCTGCTGTTTCTCTCTGCACAGATACAGATCTATGCAAATCACTGATTTCTGCCATAACAGGCATTGACATTCACACACACACACACACACACACACACACACACACACACACACACACACACACACAACACAAACACACTGAGTGAAAAAGTGAAATCAAAACAAACAACATTCTAAGTAAATATCAAAGCTACCCTTAACACAGAAAATGACCAATTTGACACAAAGTGAGTCATGAAATCAGCAATCTAATCAGATGATCACACAAACTCTCTCTCTCTCTCACTTTGTTGGAAAAAAAAAAAAATGAAAAAAAGAAATCGCACTAACACGAGTACTTACGTTTATTTTGGTTGGGTTTGAGCTGCCCATTGTCTGAAAACACATGTCACATGTTTGCTTCAAAATAAACAAGTGACGGGCAACTATTACTACAATCAGAAATCTAAATCACACACTAAATTAAGAAAATAAAAATGCAAATGAGGTTTTCTAAAGTACATACAAACTGATCTTGGACAACACAACTGTGAAGCTGAACCAAGCCTCACAACAGAAAATAAGAAGAAACCAGTATAATACAGCAATTTCTTTTTCAAGAAAAATATTTACTATTAATGTTACTGTCATCTGCTTTTCTATCTTCAGATATATTTGCTGAAGAGAGTATAAAATCACTTTAGAAAAGCAAAACAAAACTAAGCAAAAAACACAGCATAGGTTATTCTTCCCAGTACAAATAATCAACACTTCAATCTTCCATCTGGAAATGCTTGCAGAAATGGGCTAAACTTGTATAAAAAAAAAAAGAGAAGAAACCCATACTTTCAGTGAACTATTCCTCTCCATTCTCCCATACCTTTTCAAGTTAAATGCTAAAAAAACAAACATTAAAAAAAGAAAAACTTCAATTCTACACAGTATCACCCATTTCCCATCTAGTTTTAAAGCAGCCTCAAATTCTCAATATATGATTTAAGTGCCCCCCCCCCCCCCCCCCCTTCATCTATCAAGGCAAGACACATGCTTCAAACAGTAAACTGGTGGACATGCTTTACCAGAAGAGAGAATCAAAATCACTCAGCATGGCACAGCAATGGCTGGTGAATTTCCTTTCTTACATCAATGAATCATAGCTGGAAAAGTCCAGGCTTATCATTGCTCTTTACAGCCTTCATTAAAAGCTCTTGTCAACACTGTGCTTAGAAACTCCCATCCAAAAACAGACATAATAGACACGCATAAACATCAGTGGCTATTGCAAACAATACACACAAATTACACACCTCCAACTCGCTGAGCTGCATGAGTTTCACGCCAGCCTTGTCTGCCTGTGTGTGGCTTTCACCATCAATTTCATCCATCACAATTATAGTCTTGAGGTCTGGTGTTGCACTTATTCTCTTCAGAAGGTTTTTCACCTTTGTGTTGTTGTCACAGATGACTATGCTGATTTCAGCTGTGAAAACAAATCAGATCATTTATTACATTTGCGGTTGAAAAAATATATAAAACTCGAAGTGATATTCAAGTCTGTAAAGCTCTCAATCCCAATAGCTTGTATTACCTCAAGAATGAGGGAAAGTGAGTAAAAGTTTAAACAAAAACAAAACAAACAAAAAAAATCAAATTACTGAAAGACGACAACAAAAAAAACAAAAAGATAACCTTTCAAATACTGGAGCAGCTGATGTGCATCGCACAAGGCAGACCAGCCTTCCCATACTTAATCATCTCTGCAGTCACCAATACTCATTAAAATGCCTTACCATTTTATGTTGTTTACAGTCCATGCAGACCACAGAGTGCCATATGTAAAAAAATGATTCCATATATAATGTAAAAGAAAAAAAATTGCACACAAAAAGGTTAATATGTTAAAAATGGTTTAAAACTGGACATTTCATCCACAAAATCTTAAATCAACTGAAACATACTGACCTCCTTTAAAAACCAAAAAACGAAAATCTTGTGTAACACCTCTGAACAAAGTCCTCATGAAGTGTGGTGTCAAGCACTTATTTCTAAAATCATGTAAATACCAACACTCTAAATGAGCATGTTTCTTAGTGAGTAGATCAATACATGATATACACCATGGAATCTCCTCGTCTTTTGAAAAATGAAATGAGAGAGTGTAAAAGGAGTGACCGATGTGCAATCAGCAGAAAATCATTTCTTTTTTTTTGCAGCTACCAGTGGCAGATGGCAGAAACACTTTAGGTTCTAGACAGATCAGAAAAAAAAGATGATCTCTTTTGGGATTCCAGCCCTCTTGCCAGAGGTCTCTGACATAACAACAAACTTGGTTTTCAAAGCTGATTGAGGAACAGTTGATCTGGACAATTCCTAATTTTGGCATTCTTGCCAAGAAGATCTGGTCACCTCATTGCATTCAATGCCAACAAGACCAGGGATCCATGTAAGAATTGTGTTGTAACCATCAAAGAGGTGTAAAGTTCAGGCATGCAGACTGGTGAATGTTACATCGAGAAATGGCTTCCACAGCAGGAAGTCGTAGAGAATACCAAACTCCATAAGTCCAGACTAATAGACCTTAATGATTTATGAATAAGAATAAAACACAAGAGAGAACATGACGTGTCCAGACATGAAGGTCATAAAAAGGTTATTTCAGACATATGTACACTACTGACAAAACAGATGTCAGGATCTAGAGTTTTGAGCCACATACTTACCTTGATTAATGATATGGTTGCATGCCTCAGCACCCAGTGTGTCGTACAGGGGCACGCCTACCATAGAGTAGGTCCACAGCCCACAGTCTGTGATCACATACTGAAATGGTAAAGGTAAAGATTGTAGTCTGTTCATAGTACAGAGATGAACTTTCAATACAGACCAACTTTCAACAGACGGTTTTCTATAAGTCAGTATGATCATGATTATTACAAATAAAAATCTAGCCAAACTAAAAAAACAAACAAATCAACAAAAGATAATCATCCACTACTGTTGATCTCAATGTCAAACAATCCCACTCTACACCAGTCCGAGTCTTATAAAAGATCTATGATAAAATGTCAAGAACAACAACAACAGAACCCACACAGAGAGATACTACGCTTTTCTTTTTCATATTTCACCATCGATGAGTTGTTCACATTACCTTGTATGCTCTAACAAAACATTTCAGTACATCACCCTCCTATTTGCTAGACAACGTGCATTTATGTCAATTTGCATTACTGTACTTGCTTGTCTACAATTGTTCTTCACAGCCCAGGATTTCAAAACAATAATGGATTAAGCTAATGTTAATGCTACCACTTGACAACCATAAGTTTCCAAATACTTAAATTCAATTTCCGTATTTGTATTTTTCTTCTTTTTGTTCAGAATGCAGTCATCACACTGGATCAAGTTTTAGTCACTGATGTTTCTGTTTAACACTTAATTGTTTTTGTTTTTCTGTCTCCTCTTTTGTGCCTCTCCAGTGGCATTACCCCCCGCCTCGTCCTGTTACAGTCCTGGCACAAGCAATCCACAGGGATAGTAATGTCAGGTCTTCATGAGGCAACCCACCACAAGAGACACTGCATTACCGTCGAGTCACTTCAGTGATGTTCAGTGGTACTTGTTCTGATCCAACATATGCAGAACCAGTCTGAACTTCACCATAAGCGAGAACCCCCTTGGGCCTATTGCAGTCAGCTGCAAGAGGGTAATGAGATCAGCTCTCTCTCTTGTTTTACTGTACAATGTGCTTGCACGGTTTTCTTTTTCTTTCAGAATTATACTAGGGATGGTGCACTGACCAGCCAATTGATGTGTACATGCAAAACATGTATGCATACAAAATTCTCTACATTTTGGGGACAAAATGGTCAGGTATGTCATGCATCTGGCACTGAAGCAGAATGTCGGAGACAAACAGCAAAACATAATCATTATCACTATCAAAACCATCAGTATGAACCATGGCTCACAAACTACCTCAGGTCTGTTTTGTGAATAAACTCCAATGCGTGTGGAGTTTGCTGGCGTCAGTCCAAGATGGATGAGTCCTGCTCCCACGTTCTTCCCTCTCTCCAGTACCTGCAAAACAATATTTGCATTGCTTTAACACTGAAGAACCATAATGAGCAAATTTAAGATAGATCTAAAAATCTATAATATCCTGCTTCTGCAGAAATAAATTCTTGCAAAATTGTATTCTCTTGCTTTGTTTCCCCTTAAACTCAGTTTAACTTAAAGTGACACTGAATTTCTCTTCTCAAATTAACCCGTTGACTGCCCTTGCACGAACGGCGTTCGTGATGGTTTCGGGAAAGCTGTGTGCCCTTGCACGAACAGCGTTCGAGATAATTTCATCATCAAAATTCGGCGATTTAAAGAAGGGAGGCAAGGAGAAAAAATGGTTTAAACGGTTGCAGGGACCCTAAAGGACGGTTTCTTCCCTTTCACGGGTCGCTGACTGACCGGCTCGCGTCCGTTCGGGCAATAACTTCGGCAAGGTTCGGCTGACTCATTCTCGGTTGAAGATGGCGAGTCGAGCAGGCAGTTCGATCAGGCGCGTGCCGTTTTCAAACGATCTAATGCTCTTGAAGTGCATCAAGAAGTTATCCGAGACTGTGAAACGATGACGAAGACTTCAAAGAAGTGGAATGAAGCGATTCGGAGGAGGAATAAAGTGATCACAATCAACACCACCCTTTGCTATCGGAGATTGGTGTTGATGACGAAGCTGATCCCCGACTTCAAACCGAGCGATATCGGCGCAAGTGGGGCCGAATCGGAGAGTGACGAGCCGATTCTGTGTATGTCGAGTGCCCCCTCCCTCCTTTCGTGAGAGGTCGGGAGGAGAGTCGAGGAAGGGGAGGGGGTTTAGGACAACGGCAAGGGTCCAGTGTGAGGGGGCGTGGCAGAGGAAGAGGGTGTGGCACTCGTCAGTCGGAACTTGTTTCAGAATGGACAGAGGCCAGTGCTGATCGCCCAAATCTCGACCTTTCTTTCACGGGTGACCCAGGTATCAAGGTAAACATTGGCAATTTCAAGCCTATGGATTTTGTGGAGTTGTTTTTGTGGTGTGTGTGTGTGTGTGTGTGTGTGTGTGTGTGTGTGTGCTCTGTGTGTGTGTGCTGTGTGTGTGCTTATGAGTGTGTGTGTGTGTGTGTGTGTGTGTGTGTGTGTGTGGTGTTTGTGCATGATGTGTGTGTGTGTGTGTGTGTGTGTGTGTGTGTGTGTGTGTGAGAGAGAGAGAGAGAGAGAGAGAGAGAGAGAGCAGTGCTTGTGCATGGTGTGGGTATACATTGTGTGTTTGTGTGTGTGTGTGTGTGTGTGTGTGTGTGTGTGTGTGTGTGTGTGTAGTGTTTGTGCATGGTGTGTGTGTGTGGTGCTTTTGCATGTGTTGTTGTGTGTGTGTGTGTGTGTGTGTGTGTGTGTGTGTGTGTGTGTGTGTGTGTGTGTGTGTGTACATTTGTGTGTGTGTGTGTGTGTGTGTGTGTGTGTGTGTGTGTGTGTGTGTGTATGTGTGTGCGTGTGTGTGTGTGTGTGTGTGTGTGTGTGTGTGTGTGTGTGGTGTGTTGCTTTTGAATGTGGTGCTTGTGTACAGTGTGTGTGTGTGTGTGTGTGTGTGTGTGTGTGTGTGTGTGTGTGTGTGTGTGTGTGTGTGTGCCCAAATGTGTGTCAGTCAACTATAACTGGCATTTACTGGCAGTAGTGTAGGATCCTGATCCTTCTGTCCATAGGTTCTGTGGTGTGGTGTATTCTCTGCGACACCGGTGTATTTTTCAGTTGTTAGTGTGCTTTCATCATCTGTAGTGTGGCCTTTTGTAGCTCAGTCCTATCTTTAGCAGTCTCTTTTTTTTTTGGTGTGGTTGGTTTTGCAATGTTTCATTTATTACCTTCTGTGGTGATGGCTTTTTATCAATCGCACTTAGTTCATGAGTGAACCAAACAACATGTGTAAAAGAAAACTGACAGAATAATTGGAAGTTACACTTAGTGTTGTTATTGTTAGTTCATCTCTGCTAAACAAGACCAATTCCCAAGAGGCTTGCAAGATGTGCAGACCGATGCTGTGGATAATGTTCAATTCCCATCTTCTTTCCCACGTTACCTGGGCTGGAGTGCCCCCTATGATATGGGTTGCTAAACATTTTATGCACTGTCAAGCTTTATTGTGAATACAGATGTTTGTCCTGAAGTTCAAAGGATACTAACACCAGTTTTTGTGGTATTTCATTGTGATTTTAGTGCTATAGTTTTGTTTATGTTCTGAAAGTGTCTGTTTTTCAAACAAAACATTCATCATTATATATATTTTTGGTCTACTCATTACAAACAAAATCAAACTATTGTGATATCTGGCTGTAGCCAAGGATATAACAAGAAAATTTCCCAAGTATCTAAGATATATGTCAAGAATTGAAAGAGCACTGGGCATATCAGTGAACCTACCTAAGAAAACAAAATTGTGTCCCTTGATACCTGGATTGTACTGTACCCAAGAAATGCATAAATTTATCATATAAAACAACAATTGTGGGTTGTAAATTCACTACCAGATATTTACACACGTGTTCAGTAACCACTAAAACCACTTTTGGCTGGGTTTGTATGTTTTTTGTTTTGCTGCTGTGGGTTTTTGTATGCAAAATATAATCTTTAAAAAAAAAGTTGAATTATAAGATTATTTATTATACTCAGAATGAACAAAATCAAATATTATTTGCAGATATTATAGCCCTGGGTATGAGAAGAAAACATGCCAAAAATCTAAGAGATATCTCCACAAATAAATGAGCACTGATCAAATTAGTGAACCTACCGCAAAAAGTCAAATTTTGCTCCGGCACACAGAACTGCAAAACTGATACAAAATAGCGGCAGTCAAGGGGTTAATGACTGTTTTCTAAGTCTGCATTCTCTTTTCTTTTGCAATTCTTACTACTTATTTTCACTCTGGAGTTTAACAGACCATTGGATTCCATTTACGTATGTAGATTATCCCCCAAGCTGGAAGCAGGCAAAAAGGATCAGGGAAGAAGTGACTGCATTTAAAAAGAAAACTAAAAAAAAAAAGAAAGCGAGAAGAAAAAAAAACATTGACATAAACTATCAAAATGAAGGACTACATTTAATACACCAGCTCCTAAAAAAGGATCATGGAGATAATCACCTCTTCCACATGAACAGCAATTCTATTTAAGAAATAATTGATGAGGATAGAATTAATGATGAGAATAAACTTTCACTTTCATCTGAGACATCATCTGAGGCAAAAACACTCTCAATACTGTGAGTGTTCACTCTGAAATACCTAAGACTGTAAGAAATGGACCTCTACCCCTGCCTACTGAAGAGTAATCTCCACAATGATTTTTCTTTTTTGATATTCACACTGCATGACTCTACATATGTTTTAAGATTAACTTTGAGAAATGAAACGTTTTCGCATTTCTGCTCTATGAAAACTCAGCCAAAACACAAATGCACCTGTCAAACACACTGTGTTGAAAGAGCTTCAGCTGAGTTAATGAAATCTATACATGCATGCAGCATCCTTGTTTTTTTTTTAAATGACCTTCAGATCTGAGTGATTTGGAAGGCTCTCAGTTTTATGAGTATGCTTTACTACATCTAATTACCAATGTCCGTTTCATGATTTTTGGTTTTATCTCCTCTAAATGGCCATATTTTTTCCCAATTAATTAAAAAATCAACCTTAAAATCATTATGCATCAAACTTGTTTAACTCTTGAACATTTAAAAATTAAAAAGAAAAAAAAAGGAAAGAGACAGAGAAGATGAAAATGAATACAACAAACCTTGTCATATGTGATCCAGCGGAAAGGTTCTGTCGCTGAGGGCTTGTAACCAAGAAAATTTCCATTGCCTGCACACAATTTCAAGTATCTATAGAAAAAGAACTTTAAAAGTCTGTATGTGTGTACACTCACATGCATGTATGTGTGCCCATGTATTTGTGTATTTGTGCCCATACATGTGTAAATGTGTAAGGGTGCACGCTCAAGTGCAAGCATGAAAATGTGAATGCACACATAACTGTCTTTATGTGTTAATGCGTATATTTATAAACAGTAAACAAGTAGGGTAACTTTTGCTCCCATAAGAAAACCTAACACAGAGTAACTTTTATTCAAGACTGGCACAGCCTTTTAAACTTGAATAAAGTCAGACAAAGACGAACAATCTAATAGTGGGGGAAAAAACAAGCGCAGGCCAACAACTCAGCTGTCTTCATAGTAATGACTTGGCAAAGATTTGGACTTAAGGGGGGGGGGGGGGGGGGGGGGGGGGGTTGAAGATGGAGAAAATGGGAACATGAAATTAAGAAAATATACTATAGATATGAAAACTCTTCACTAGCTGCATGAGGGAACCATCGTAATCCCTTTCGAAGGCAGAACTATTTGTATTGCCTGCTCCAAGGCCTTTCGTCCGCTGAATCGGAACTCATCAGGGATATGCACCTTAAGCATGCCCGTGTGCGTGCATAAGTGCTTCCTGTGTGTGTGAGGGGGGTGGTGGGGTGGGGGAGCTGGGGGGGGGGGGAGGGGGGGAAGGAGAGTGGATAAAGGAAAGGGGAAGGAAGGAGTGGGGGGAGGTGACCAAAGGTGAATAAACAGATGACAGGTGATCAGTGAATTTTGTGTGTGTGTGTGTGTGTGTGTGTGTGTGTGTGTGTGTGTGTTGTGTCTGTGTCTGTGTGTGTGTCTGTGTCTGTGTGTGTACATGCACACGTGTGTTCACATGTGTGTGTGTGTGTGTGTGTGTGCACAAGCACACACTTATCCATGTCTATTTCTGGTGTAATAATAATAATAATAATGAATACTTATATAGCACCTATTCTTGGCTAGAGACCAAGCTCTAAGCGCTTTACAATCAACACTCGTTTACACAACGGGCTGCCTACCTGGACAGTGCTGACTGAAGAGCTGCCAGCTGGTGCTTCATTAAGTCATTTCCTGTGTCATCCAGCTAATATCGTTCACTCAATTTCCTTACTTCCTTCATTCTTTCCATTTCTCACGCTGGGTGTATGCTATGTGTAACGTGTCATCCATACCAACAGCCAAACTGGCCTACTCTTCCGAAAGTTGGTGATGGGATTTTATATGTGTGCAAGATATGCGTGCGTTCACACACAGAACCTCAGTTTATAGTCTCATTCCAAGGACTGTATGGGAAATGGAGTCAGAATCAATGTTAACTCCGAGGGAAAAATCCCCCTGTACCGAAACAGCTTGGCGGAGATTCGAACCTGCCACCCCAGGATCACCAAGATTACGAGTCCGGTGCTCTACCAACTGAGCTATTCCGCCTCCCCGGCGTGGGTGTGTGAGTGTGTGCGTGTGAGTGTGTGTGTGTGTGTGTGTGTGCGTGTGCGTGTGTGTGTGTGCGCGCGCGCGCGTGCATGCATGCGTGCGTGCATGTGTGTGTGCATGATTTGGAGACTTTTGTTCGCATTAGTATTGTGTTGACTGGGAACAGTTGCTGTTTTATCATCTTTTAGAAGATGGAGTGGTGGAGCTTCTGTTTTTGATTTTTTGACCTCCTTTTTGATCAAGATTCAAGTTCTTTGCAACGTTTATGCATGTACAACCAGCTCACTGAAGATAACATGCCTGACAACTCTTCATTACCTTCAATATTATTATCATTACCATCTTAATTATCATCATTATTACTTCTGTTATCATAACAGTTTGTATTATAGATACACATTTGAGACTGTTAAAGTACGCTGTCTAAGATACATCCTTTCTGAAAACACTTTCACAAAAAAAGTTACTTTCCCTATCAGTATCACTCAAATAAGTTTAATGATGTGATTCAGCAATGATATAAACTGCAGCATCATTGGTGCCTTGAACGTGACTGAGAAAAGAATAAAGAAAAAAATACACCACTTGAGCAGAAAAGATGGCTCCATGGAAGTTGACAGCATTCAAGCAGTTCTCAACATTCAATCACTCCCGACGTTAACTGCCCCCAGAAAGTTAAAACATGTGCACCTGGTAATCAACAACAGACTGTAGAATTTATTTGATCTCACTTTTAAATTAAAGTCTGAATATTTCCAAGAACTTAACATCTACAGAGGAGAAGTGTCTTGCATTACAGGTTTTGTCAATACATCCATCACGAAACAAGTGTTCATCTGTTACAGAAATAGACATGTCGGGTGCCAAACTATGGCTGACACGTCATAGCAAAGCTGGCTGTTTCCTACTGAATCAGGGCTTTTGCAAATCATTTTCATTAAAAAAAATTTGTCCAGAGGTATCTAGTGATTCTTCAAGTTCTTTTTGAAAGGAAGATCAATTGTTTTATTTTTGTAACTCCTTCCGTTCATTGTGCGAGTCACTACGCTGCATTCTGGGCTTCCATTCAAGAAAGCACGGCTAGAGTATGTGGATATGGAAAGCAACTTTGGACTACTTTGACTAATATTGACTGATCTTATGAAGGCAATACAATTTCATGGACTATTTTGACTAATCTTATACACCATTTTGACTATGTAATGAATTACACCAAGGGTAGCAACAGACTCTGACGCACCTATTTCTGACAGTTACCACGACAAGCTTTTTTTTTTTTTTTTTTTTCATCACATTTGTTGAAAATCATTTTTAAACATTTAACAAAATCTATGAGACTCATACACTGACTCTTTGTGTAATCAAGTTGTCAATAATTTGGGGAAAATGGAGGTCTGACTGACATAAATAATCTTACGCACTTGTTTTTCTCTTGTATATACTGTATTCAAAATCTGAACATGATTTTATGTCAGAGCTTAAGCTTGACCACATTATGACCTCAAGCATACATATTTTGTGTTTTAAAATTTTTCAATGGATGCACTGCAGATAATGTAAATGTCACAAGCTCTGAAGATGATAGACTTAAAAGGCATACCATTGAAATGAAAATGCAAAATATCACCTTAATTCCTCTGTGTGGTAGGAGATTTGATCTTAACTGATCACTAAGGATCAAAGCCAATTCTTTAAACATATTTAATGCGACTAGGCTGAAGTTTAATGCCATTCTGATGAGGTTTTGGGATGTTATCAGGTACTATATATCCTGATCAAGGAAACACACATTTTGACATCATCTCCCCTCATGAATCAACAGACTTGTGACTTCAAAGGCTTTTAACCAAGTCAAGCCTAGATATAAAGAACATGCTCAGAATGACAGATTAGGGTTTTTAAATTTTGGATCTGACAAGTTGTTAATGTACCCCCGATTGTGGCTGTGGACTTTATTCCCATTCAATTCTTTCAGCCATCCAAACCTCTTGCCTCCATAGTAATAACTGATATTATCTAGCCATAAAATATGTTTCAATTCTACGCAAAACCATCATACAGTTTACTTTTTCGAAGACTGGAATGTACAATTTGAATACAGATCTTAAAACCTGAGTGTGTGTGTGTGTGTGTGTGTGTGTGTGTGTGTGTGTGTGTGTGTGTGTGTGTGTGTGTGTGTGTGACAGTGAGAGAGAGAGAGGCAGAGACAGTGTGTGTGTGTGTGTGTGTGTGTGTGTGTGTGTGTGTGTGTGTGTGTGTGTGTGTGTGTGTGCGCGTGCGCGCATTCTTTTTCTGTTCTCCAACACATTTAGGCTTATGTCTTGAACCTCAGAAAGTTCAAAGTACAAGCAGTCTGACATGCTCAACAAATTACCTTCTCCGCTTCCTTTCTTTTCCCTTCACAATTTTCTCCATTCTTCACATGTTACATCATCAACAACAACAAATGTTCAAAAGAAGTATTTCCACTGAATTTCTTTCATGTTTGAGAACACATAGCATTTGCAAAAAATTCAAGCTGTTAGATATCCTTTTTATCTTTCATGCTTCTTTTCCGTTTCATTTCAAAGTGATTCTTTGCTTTAAAAGAAGTCTAAGAGTCATGACAGGGGGGAAAAAAAGAGAATCAAAACATCTGGTGTGTGTGTGTGTGTGTGTGTGTGTGTGTGTGTGTGTGTGTGTGTGTGTGTGTGTGTGTGTTGTGTATGTGTGTGTGTTTGAGTGTTTATGCATGCATGCATACATGTATGCTTGTGTGCATGTATCATTGTATATGTGTGTGTCAGAAAGAGAGAGAGAGAGAGAAAGAGGAGGGCAGGAGAGACAGAGAGAGAGAGAGAGAGAGAGAGAGAGTGAGAGAGAGGGAGACAGAGAGAAGCACAGAGAGAGGCAGACGGACAGACAGACAGAAAATAGACCAACAAACACAGAGGAAAAGTGGAAGATTGAATAGTAGCCCCACCACATCTACCCACACACACTTTCCATCAATCTTTTTGCCCCCAAATCAACCAGCATGCATATGGCTGATGTGATTGCAGAAAAACAAGTGACAAACAAAACCTCCTATTGGCCCAAACTGAAAAGTCACTTCTGACTATACTAAAAAGTCTCCTCGACTGCAATATATCGCATCCCTCAGTACGACTCGTTAAACAGCGTCCTACGCCATCGCTCGTTGTCAAGCCTACTCCCCCCCACCGTTCCTTCCTCCACTCCATCATTTCCGGTAATAACTTCTGGCTCGCTATCGAAGCAACACATCTATCAAACTCATCTCTCTTTCTATTATTTTAAACGTCTGAACAACTAATTGTCTAACAAATAACTTACTGTCTAACAAATGACTAATTGTCTAACGAATGACTAATTGTCTAACAAATGACTTATTTTCCAACAAATCGTCTCGCTTTAGTGATGCAAATGAATTCAGCAGTCCAGGGAAATCTTTCCTTCTTGAAGAGTTTTCAGCAGTACTGTTGATGAAGCTCCTCTCTTGGTGAGACAGTCTGCCAGTTGTCTATGAGTGCCAGACCACTTCACTTCTTTCACAATGCCTTTCTCCATCAAGTCTTTTATCCCACTGATCTCCAGCCTCAGACGTTTTTCTGTGACATGTTTTGTTGACTGCAGAGCATCATGTAAAGACTTGCAGTCGGTCATGCAGATTAGAGGTAGACCATCCGTGGTTGCTTTTCCTGTTGTGATCTCCATGAACAATGTTGCAATGAATATTGCTTCATCAATTCCTTCTGCCATCGCCAGTGTCTCTCCAGCCAACGTGCTTCTGACTACTCTGTGAATTTTCTTTGAACTCCAGCAAATTGGAATAATGTCTCCTTCCTCGTTTGCTAAGAAGATAATGAATCCACCTTGAGTTCCTCCATCATTGAGATTTCTACGCGAAGCATCAGTGTATACCATCAGTTTCAATGGTCCTGATCCCAAATGATGAAACTTCAACTCTACATGTTCTGACTTGATCCTTTTGATGACTTGATTTGCTTCTGTCAGATGGTCTACTTTTCCATCTTTGATATTTGAAGCAAGCTGACAAGCATCGAATGACACATCAGGACGACTTTGTCGAGCTGTCCATAGAATCTGTCCAACTTTTGATCTGTAAGCCTGTTTCTCATGTGCTGTCATGTCATCCTGTTTTTGTTGAGTTCTTTTCTTTTCGATGGGGATCGGCTCCAAGATATCTGCATACTTGGTTTGCTGTAGAGAGACTTTGTTTCCATCAGATGACAGTTCCAAGCCAATGTACTGGAAAGCTTTGTTTTGTTCCTTTCCAACCTTGAACGTTTTTCTGATTTCATCAACAACAGTCTTTTCAAAGTGTTTTGTTCCGCCCCAGATGAAGTCGTCTACATGGCATGCTAAGACACCTGTAACTTCACTTCCTTTCATCCAGAAGAAGACTGCTGGGTCAACTTTTGACGTTCTTCCTCCGAGTTGCAGCAGTACATCTTTCACTCTTTTGTACCACTGCAAAGAAGCATCATTCAGTCCGTATACGCATTTTTGCAGATGCCACAACTTTCCTCTGCTATTCGCTTCATTTGGTGGTCTCACAAAAATGTCTCTGTCTATTTCTTTTCCTTGGAGAAAGGCTGTTTTGATGTCCGTAGAGCATGGTGTCCACTTTCTTTGTGCAAAGACAGAGAGGATCACTTTCAATGATTCACTTGTGCAAGTAGGCGAATCCTTCTGCATGTCTTCATTTCCAATTTCTTCAAACCCTCTTGCTACAAGTCTAGCCTTTGTTTTTACTCTGTCCTTTGTTTCTTTGAGTGTACAGATCCATCTGGTGGAAACACATCTTTGTCCATTGTCCTCTATTTCAGTGTACACGTGATTCTTTTTCCAACTTTCAAGTTCTTCTTTCTTTGCATTTTCAAAAGAAACTTCATCCATGATCATAACAGTTTCATCTGAATTTGTAGTTGGTGTACGTTCTGTATTTGACAGTACAAGTCCACTCACTTTTGTCAAATCCACAGACATTCTTTCACCCTCATATTCTTCTGGTTCCAAACATTGAATATTGTACCAGTTCTTATTTCTCCCTGTTGCTTTTCCAGCTTTGCTCAGCACCTTTGCTGATATTTTTGTTCCAGTGTCCACATGATCATATGCAATGATCTGTCCTGGTTCAATTCTTGCTGGATCAATACTAGTAGCCATCTCTGTGTCATGTGGATGATGTTCATCATCTTCTTCCAAGATTTTTGATTCAGTGTCTAGATCTGATGTTGATTCAGGAATATTTTCTTCACTGTGCGAGATTTCCTCATTTTTAGATCCTGTATCACTTCGATGTTGCTGACAATCATGTGCAGCCTCACTTGCCAGTTGAGGGTCTTTCCTTGCCATCTTCTCCTGCTCTAGATCACCTTTGACCTTTTGTAGTCTGCTTTGGTGAACACGAATCAAAGTTCCACCATGACGCACAAAGATCACGCTCCCATCTTGTCCAATGACGGTTCCCGGTCCTTTCCATTCATGACCATCAGGTCGCTTGTAGTACACTCTGTCTCCCATCTGGTACTGACCTGACCATGGTCAAACCTGTTTCCTCAAGGCTCTTCTGATTTTCTCTGAGCTTTCTGCTTCTGTGAAAGCTTTCCTTGTAGCATGCAAACTTGCGATATGCTCTCCGACTGTCCTACTTCTGGTGATTCCCTCCAAAGCAGGTAGTTCATCTGTGAGTGTGGATGGAAAATTTGGATTCGTGTGTTCACCATGGAGTTTTTCGCTGCCAAAGCCCAACACAAAGCAGTCTCAAAATCCATGTCTTCCTTGTCTGTCCTGACTTTCTGCATGATGTTTGTCAGCGTCTGATTGTGTCTCTCACACAAACCATTGTTCCATGGACTGTATGCAGCAGTAGTTTTGATTTCGATGTTGAAGTTTTCACACATGTCCCTGAATTCCTCATTGTTGAACTCTGAACCATTGTCACTGAGTACAACTTTTGGTGGGCCATGTATTGCAATCCAGTGCTTCATGAAGCTGTCAACAATGACAGAAGCCCGTTTGCTCCTGATGATTACTGCAGCACTGAATCTTGTGTATTCATCAATCATGTGGAAGTACCAGACATTTCTATCTAATTCATGCAGATCCACAGCCACTGTGTGATTATAGTCTTCTGCTAAGGGCATCCCTACCACTGGCTTTGGTGGAGTCTTCTTGTGACGTGCACACACATCACATTTTTCAACAATTTCTGTCATATCTCTGTACACTTCTGGATCCTTTATCCCGGCATTTTGCATCAGTTTCTTCAGGTTTGCAGTAGAGGCATGTTCAAATTGCTTGTGAAGCTTCAAAATAGTCTGCTTCTTTTCACTTTCATGCAGTTTTTCTTCCAGCAACAGGATTTCACTCTCCTCACCGTTTTTTGTTTCCTGTTTGCCACAAATGTCGATGCAGTAATGCCCTGTTGATGTGTAGTTCAACTCCACTGGTTGATGAAACATAGTAGCCTTATCATTGCACATGTCCAACACAGCCTCTGCTCTTTTGAGTGAATCCTTGCACAACAGAAGTGGTAAGTCAATGTCCACAACTTCAGTTTCAATGGTGCACTTGGTATCACCAATTTGTGCTGGTATTGTTGCCTTCATGTAGGACTCGACTTTTGCACCATCACCAGATCTGAAAGTCTTAGCACTTGCACCAGTCTTGATTTGCTTCTTTTTCTTCTGCTCCAGCTGATCAACATATTCTTCGTACCATCTTTTTCCACACACAGTCTTGGTACATGCTGTATCAATGATTGCACATCCAAAGGACTCTGTTAAGAGTATCTCATTTTCAGGTTTGTGTTCTTTTGTAAACAAAGCCAAGTGACATTCTTCTTCATTTTCTTCTGCATCTGTCATTTTGATTTCTTCTTGTTTCTGATGCTTGTGGGGGCAATCCTTAGCCCAGTGAAACACACTCTCACAAATAGCACATCTGGTTCTTTTGCCATTCCTGTCTAATGGATTTGTTCCTTTTTGTTCTGCTGTTTTATGTTGTGAACCTGTTTGCTGATATCTGGAAGGTTTCTTTCTGAACTGCTGATATTTGGAACTCTTTACCAGAAATGCTTCTTCATTTTCCTCTTTGATCTTGATTTCGTTCACTGTGCTTACTGTCGAACTGTCCCCAAATATTCTCTTCAAAGCAGATTTCATTGAAGAAAATTTTCTGTGAGACACTGCTGTCAGAACTAATTGTCTTTCTTTTACTGACAAACCTGCATAGTCCAGCAGTTTAAATGCAAGCACTGAATCTGGATATTCCATTTTGTATTTTCTGCAAATATTGTATCTTCTTTCATACTCAATGATGAAATCGCACATTGACATGTCTTGTCCTTTCCTCAGTCTTTCAAAGTCTGAATATGCTGTGTAAGCCAAGTCAACCTCATCTTGTAGAAAAAGACTATCAAGTGCAGTCAATAAAATATCCATCCCATCTCCTGTGTTCAACCGTGCAACATCGATTTCTAGTGCTTTTGCTCATGCTTGGCCCGTTAATGACAATGTAACGGCTAGTGCTTGTTTCTCTGGCTTGACGTCTGTTACTAGTTTCCATACTTCCAGTTCGTTTTTCCACGTCTCATAACTTGTATCCGGCCCTAGGCTCGGCGGTGTTTTATAGCTCTGCGTCATGATTTTTACAACTGGCGGACTACTATATGTCCTGCACTTAATGAAAAACACACTAACGTGACTGTCTGTGAATTCGACTGAAAAACCCACTCTGAGTCAACAACGTCAGTTGTAGATCTGTAGTTTAGTCTACCGATGTAGATTATCTGTAAACCCCGCTCTGCTACCATGAAAAGTCACTTCTGACTATACTAAAAAGTCTCCTCGACTGCAATATATCGCATCCCTCGATACGACTCGTTAAACAGCGTCCTACGCCATCGCTTGTTGTCAAGCCTACTCCCCCCCACTGTTTCTTCCTCCACTCCATCATTTCCGGTAATAACTTCCGGCTCGCTATCGAAGCAACACATCTATCACAAACAAACATTACCTATAATCAGCAGCAGGACACTGACAACTACATATTTCATATGAAGCTTTATAGCTGCAGAGCACAGCAGTCATCATGACTGAAAACATACCTGACACACGGGCACCTCTCTGGATGGCTTCATAGAGCGTGCGCACGTCATCATACAAGGTGTCCATCAGTTTGCCATCTTTACAGAGTCCTGCTATCCGTGACCCATCTTTTTGCTGAAAAAAAAAAAGAAAAAAAAGTCAAAATATGACATTGACAGAAAACAAACAATAGAAAAACTTTAAGTGGTTCACTTTTTAAAAACAATGAAAACTACATGATTCTGTGTTCTGTTAGGACCCTTACCAAGCACTCTGTCACTGTGCATCTGTATCGAGTATGTGCTTGAGTTTGCCAATATTTCAATTTATGGATTTAGAACACTCTTTCAGTTGTTAACTTTTTAAGAACAATGAAGATTACATGGATTTGTGCTGGGAATGATACTGAGCACTCTATGTATATGCTTGTGTTTGCCTGTATTATCCGTCTTTTTTGTAACAGTAATTTGTATGTGGCTCACTTCTCAAGAACCTTAAAAAATGAAATGCTGAAATAAAGTTATTAACACCGAATTTATTAACATTTTAACATCCACCAAAGAAAAACCTTCCCAATATACAGACTGAACTAAACAGCATACATGTAAGCTTGAGTATAACCTGACATAACAAATGCATACAGGTATCCATACAACTGACAACTAATCTGCATGCGAACTTACTTAGGCCTGCATTGTATGTGTTCACAAACTTCACAGTCCTACTCAAGTCCATGGCATAAAGTAACATACAATAACTATGGAGAAATTTCCACAATAAATCACAGATTTAACTGGAGAGTACATTGTGTTAAAGACAACAACAACAAAAGAAGCCTAGAATATTGTAGTTGCATTTAACACTGTAGTGGAGAGAGAGAGAGAGAGAGAGAGAGAGAGAGAGAGAGAGAGAGAGAGGGGGAGGAGAGAGAGAGAGAGAGAGAGAGGGAGGGGAGAGAGAGAGAGAGAGAGAGAGAGAGAGAGTGAGAGAGAGAGAGAGAGAGAGAGCATAAAAATAACGTGAGAGAGGGACAAAGGAGATATGAATTAGTTCTAAGACAGGAGCAAAAGGAAAGGGAAAGTTTCAGGTTACTGATCTGCTACCTAAATATTCTGGTGTGATTACAATGTATCATTCATAGCTAGTTATACTTGTCTGTGGGTGTATGAATGTATTACTAGTTATACTTGTCTGTGGGTGTGTGAATGTATGGGGGGGGGGGGGGGGGGTAAGGGAGAGAGAGAGAGACAGAGAGAGAGAGAGAGAGAGAGAGAGAGAGGGAAGAGAATGTGTATATATATATACACGTCGGAGAGTGTCTGAGTGGGTCGACAGAACATTATGTTGCTTCAAAAGATCAATGACCTCCCAACTTGTTTCTATCAATCATTAACCTTGAGGGTGTACAAGCTGCAATGCTAACACAAGTCACCCAGACAGAGGCTAAGGCAAAGCAGCTTGTGCTCTCTGAGTGTATTTTGAGCCGGGCAAGTCCAAAGGTCTATAGACCAGTTTACCCAGCACAGGCACACGCACACAGGCACACACATGGTTATTAGGCTGAGTGGGTACAAAGGTTCCTCCACACCTGGCTACAAGCCTGCCAGCCATGCATCTTTGGACCTCGCACAGTAGCATGACAGGAGTGACATATGATATATATGTGTGTGTGTGTGTGTGTGTGTGTGTGTGTGTGTGTGTGTGTGTGGTTATGTGGTGTGTGTGTGTGTGTGTGTGTGTGTGTGTGTGTGTGTGTGTGTGTGTGTGTGTGTGTGAGGTAGGTGTGCCTATGCAGGTCAGTACCATGGGTCACAGTTCATATGTGGACCATTCTCAAGTGTGAACATGTTCCTGTGCATGTTGGTATCTTGCATTCAAAGAAGTGTGCCTATGTCTGCACCATGCATCCTACCCTCTGTGTATGGATCTGACCATTCTGAATGTGAATGGCTTTGTGAGAGCATATGTGACTTTTGTATCTATAAAAATGTGTGTACCTCTCACACTGCCTGTCCATGTCTCTATACCTTGCATCTCACCATCCATGTGTGGATTCTCAGTGTTTATGTCCAGCCCTGATGTGGCCCTTGCGGTCGGCTGGGCTATAAGCAACATTATCTTATCAGTGTTTATGTCAGTCAAAGAGCTGACAGACAGAGAGAGAGAGAGAGAGAGAGAGGGAGAGAGAGAGAGAGAGAGAGAGAGAGAGAGAGAGAGAGATGTGTGGGGGAAGAGAGATCAAATAGGGTGGGTGGCAACTTGCTTCATCATCATGAGCTAAAAACAAACAACTATTGCGTAAGACTCCTCAGCCCACGAAATTCCTTCTCTTCTTTTCATCACTGCAGCCTCCAAGTCTTACAGACCTTTGCCCCCATTTCTTATTTCCTGCTCTTTAAAAAAGCCAACATCTTAGGAAAAAAAAAAAAGCTGTGTGCCAAGTTATTCTTAGCGCCTGGGAGTTATTCTTGGCTCTCTGAAGGCCTGGGTTGTTAAAAAAAGAAAAAGCATGAAGAAATGGGCTATTAAAAGAAAATCACACACACAACAATAAACACTGGTACAGACCTACCCATGGTTATGCTTGGGCATGATGCTTATGTGATTAATCCCATGAACAAGTAACATACTACAAGTTCAGAGCAAAGAAGGATTACTGCATATTTTCTCATTCTGCTCACTGAACATAGATACACACCACTGACTCAGTGACTGACTGACAAATCCGTTAACACCCCCCCCCCTCCCCCTCCCTAGCCACCCTCCTTTTTTCCAGTGTGTACATGTATACAAGTCTGCAGAAATTATAATTCAGACATGTGTGATACACAGGCCTGCTAATGTGCCCAAACAGTACATGAACAAAAAGACAGAGAGAGGCAAAAGGAAGAACTGGCTTGAACTAGTTGAAGGTCATGTCAGGTACAGTCAAAAGTGGAGGTGACAAAGGCAGACTGAACAATGGGACGGACAACACGAAGGATGGGATTGATGGACACAACAATTCTTCTCCACTGTCCATGACCCACAGCAGAGGCTGAAGAGAGACTTAAGTGACTGCTCAGTCTGAAATTCCCAAACTGCTCAAGGAAAGTGTCTGTATTTTCGGCATCACTGAGACCTTCAGCCAAAGGGTCATAAATAGATAGTGCTCTCTCTCTCTCTCTCTCTCTCTCTCTCTCACACACACACACACACACACACACACACATGCTTATAAGCACATAATGTGTACACTAAAGAGTTACAATATAAGCAAACAAACCTCCGGTCATTTTAACTTAATACCAGTTAATGTGGGGGCTGGTAAGTCTTTTTTTGTTTCACACAGTAAAAAAAAAAGTCATCCAATGAAAAAAAGGCACTGTACTTAGATCATACAATGGCATGCCAATTGCTTAAACAAACAGAAATAAAACATTATGAAAAAAAAAAAAAGAAACGAAAGAGAGAGTGGGACATGTGAAGTCTCGTCACAGTGCAATATCTGTAATTGCACAAAACTTCAACGTACACTCATAGTTCCTTATAATACTTGCAATTGAGGATGTACCTGTTCCTATATCATTATCATCCCAACAAACCTTTACAGTTTACACAGGTTTCAACCATGACTCATGTTTCTATTCAAATTTCATACACCTTTAATTCTTTCTTTCATAAGAATTTTTTCTCTGAAGATTTGCAGGGACAAAAAAGACCAAATCTACTATGATATCAACAGACAAGCATGCATGCCTGTACATTTGTTATTTTTTGCAAAGTATGTTTGTTATTTATCAAAGTATTTATCAGAACTTTAAGTAATATTGAACTGTTAATTTTCCATCAACATGGGTACCATTTGACCAACGTGGCTAGGCTACAAAACCAATGAAAACTGGTTCTCTCAGGTGTCCAGGCATGAAAACTGCTTCTCTACATTTCCTGGCCAGAAAGCACAGGTGGCAGGGGGATGGAGGGCAGGGTGAGGTGGGTGGGGTGGGTTCCAATCTTCCTTGACTTTGTAAAGGAGTAGGTGATTGGGGGGGGGGGGGGGGGGGGAATGAGCAGAGGAGGCGGGGGTGGGGGTGGGGGTGGAGCTTCCATTTGCTTTTCAAGCTTGAGTCAGAGTGCTGCTATATCTTCAATTTACTCACAACATTTTTCCACACTGTGATGTTCTTACTTGCCAACATACAAGCAACAACGCCCTGGAAGAAAAGTATGAAAGGACAGATGTTCTGATGATGATGGAATCGGGTTTTGACCAGTCCAAAGGGGCATCATTTTTTTTTTCTGTGTGCAAGTCGGTCAACTCCCATTGTTTATATGCTGAGAAAATCTGGGCCCTAAAATTAGAAAGGACAGTGTTCAAAGGAGTTTAATAGAGACTCCATTCAATGGTGATTTAGGTTTCTTTACAAGCCTGGTTTTCAGCCTGAGCCTCAAAAGTGGTACATGAAGGACCGAAAAAGACATGAGGGTATTTTTTTTCCAGAGCTGCACAAAATTCTGCATGGTCTAAAGACAATTTTCATATATCTATTGATAGGCTGGATTACTGGCCAAAGCATGTAAAGTAACTCCAATATTAAATATTAAAATTCATTACTGCAGAAGGGCCTACAGTCAAATTATTAGGGCATTTGCTTGTGGAGCTGACAGTGACACTCATGAAAACTTTCAAACTATTGGTGGAGTCCGATTTTTTTGGCTTGAAAACCCGCTCTGCCTACCCAGCAGTAAATGTGTACTGGATTCTGTTGAGGTATGGGCTGCCCTTTCCAGCATGCTGTGCCTCAGACACTTTGAGCCTCTGAGAGTTCACTGCCCCTACCACCATCAGGCTATGGGCTTTTTTTTTTTTTAACCAAAATTGTTTGAGAAACAATGTAAATCAGTAAATTATTAACCTGGAATGACATTTTCAGTGAATATTTCCCTACAGCCTAGCCTGAAGATACTTCAGACAGCTATATTATCATTATGTTAAAACAAGAAATGTCTGACAAAGAGACTTGGTAATAATCACCAATCCTATGATCTGTTTGTCTATTTCTATGTTATGACCTTATCTAAACTCATTTCCATGTCCCAGTTTCTGCCTGTCCCCAATTCTCAGCCCTCACAATCCTAAACAGGCTTAAACCCTTCAGTGCCATGCATGGTTTGGGCTGCTGTTCCATGCCCACTTGCTGTTTTCGATAATGGAGGGTGGCAATAAGAAAAAACAACAGTAAATTCCAGCATGCAAACTATTACAAGAAAGTGTGTATGAACTATACCTTCTGCAAGCAAACTTAACAGACTAAACACTGATAAACACCAGTTATACGTTTCTCTTAAAAGGCACTAGTTAGCAACTGACAAATCAAATTCAGCAAGTGAGTGACCCTAGGTCTACATTCTTGGCTAGCACTGAAGGATTTTAATGAGCTATATCAATGGCAGCCAAGAAGTTAATGAACAAAGTTAATGAAACTACTAGCTGAAACTGAGAGGCTAATTATCTTTGCAAGATCAAAGCTCACTGTGTAAGGTTGTATTTCAACTTTCTCTATGCATCATGATGCATCATTTGTAACATGTGATTCATGATAATGTGCTCATAAACATAAGACCTGACCTATAAAAATTGATTATCTTTTTTTTTCTGTCTTAAGTTCAACATGATTACAAATATAATCAATGTCAAATACTGTAACAGTCTGTGCATACCTTGACCCATGAATGCAAGAGCGCAATAATGCCGAACTAAATGGCTGAGAGATGGTCATGATTGAACAGTATGCATTAGTTATAAGAAAAAGCATACTGAAACAAACGTTCAACTGTACGCAAAGGGTACAAGTGTTCTACTCAAAAAAGGGCATTAGAGCTACAAATTTTTAAGACCAAACTGGCTAAGTTTTCAAACTTATGCTATGTAAATCACACTAAAAACAAACACTTGCATATCTTCCATTCATTTATGAGTAAAGGGATTCTGCTTCAATCAATAAAAAATATATGTTTATGTTATCATGACACTATTCAAAGGGTCCAAAATCCTCATTACCTTAAAAGAACAAAAATTTTCCTGTGTTAGCATTTGAATCCAAGCTAGAAACTCAAAGCCCCTATCACAACAAAAACATCTTTTTTTTTTCTTTTTCTCCCTCTTTTTTTTTCTTCTTTAAAGGTCTGGGAACACCATGAAGTTGACTATCTTGTTCAGCCCCTATGTCAGTTTTTACAGACTTTCAAAGCTTTACGATGGGTACTTTAGTTTCTCCAAACTCTTCCAAATCTTTATGGGGCAGATGAACCCTTTGTTATGTCTCTTAGTCTTACTTAATATGATTAAATCAAATCTTAAAAAAGTAATTTAACTCCATAAAAGGGCTGCAGATCTACCTTCTTGTTATAAATATAAACATTAAACATGTCTGTGTATATGCCACTGGTACTTAAATTACAATACTAATTATAAATTATTTTTGTTCCATTCATATTTTCTGGTCTGAGAGAGAGAGAATTTGGGGGGGGGGGGGGGGGGGGGGGACAACAGAGTAGGGAGAGGAAGAGAAACAAAAGGAGAGTGGGGGGAGGCATCAGAGAGAGAATCTGATACACAAAGAGAGAGAGAGAGAGAGAGAGAGAGAGAGAGACAGACAGACAGACAGACAGACAGACACACAGACAGAGACAGCAACAGAAAGACAGAGAGGCAGAGGAAGACAGAGAGACAGAGAATCTGAGACAGATACAGGGGAAGAGAGAAAGAGAGTGACAGAGTGAGAGAGAGAGAGAGAGCAAGAGAAATAGAAAGAGATGGAGATAAAGAGGGGGAAGGGGGGGGAAGGGGGGGGAGGGGGGGGGGGAGCTGGCGCATGGGTGAGGAGGGCAGGTTAAATGGTAATTTTAATGTGAAAGTCATAACTTCTATGAAAAGACAAATAACTAACTACAGCAAGAACAATTCTACAGCTACAGTGACCAAGAGAGAGCAGTGGACAACAATATTTCAAATCTTTCTTAGTTGCTTGGTAAAATGTTTCTACCATCACTCATGAGTAGCACTCAAGTGCATGATTTGAACATTGCTAAGTGATTTGCTTTACAAAGATATATGAAAAAGGAACATTCAGCCTTACATAACCCATTTCTCCACTTTAAAAAAAAAATGAAAAGAAAGCACACAATTGGGATCTAACTCCAGTAATTTCGTGAATTACTAAAAAAAAAAATGACAATTGGGATCTAACTCCAGTAATTTCGTGAATTACTCAAAAAAAATGACAAAGAATAAAACAATGCAAAGGATAAGTCACATCTGTGTTTTTTTAAGGCAAAGTTAAGGTACCTTGTAGGACTGCTCCACAACAGTGTGACGTGAGGCAATGTCATATCTCCGCCGCGTGGAATGGGGACAGCCCATGGCAAATCACAAGTTTCTGAACACTCTCTCAGTCTCCAGTTTCCTTTACTTTCAGTTTCATAAGTTTGTGTTTTAAAAAAAAACAACCAGCCTTTCTTACGTTGATAACTCTCCAAACAACCCACCTATCGTACATTTAATAAAAACCAGTTTAAAATGGTGTCCTGATGATGTCCTTTTTTTTCCCCCTTTGTTGTCCTTTCAACTGAACTGTAACTATGTCTGGTTGATCTCCACTGCTTTCCTGGCTCCAAGATGACTGACTCTGCTGCTACTCTGCTATCCCACTGCCAAGTCTTTGTCTCCAAGGAATTCCAATTATTTATTCAGTGTCTATGGTCTGTGTATTGATCCCCCCCCCCCCCCCCTCCCTCCCTCTCCGTCACAGTGCCTGCCTTCACCACAGCGCAGTCTATAAATAACCAGTCATGCTCCACCCGGTTAAATGTCGGCCATGCAAATCAATATTAAGCACTACAAAAAACATTGTTGTTCTATGACATGGGCACCGAGCTTTAACTAGTTCAGCAGCTGTTCGAATTTCATTAGCATGACGTAGTGTTGGGGTGTGCTGCAAACTGTGAAGAAATGTTCTCACTGCAGATCAGGGTGTGTGAATGGTATTTCTTGTGTATTTCATTGTATACTACGTGTTTTGGAATGCATGTGTTTGTGGCAAGCGGAGGGGGAGATGGAGAGCACATGAATACATGTATCATGTGTGTGTTGTGTGTTGTGTGTGTGTGTGTGTGTGTGTGTGTGTGTGTGTGTGTGTGTGTGTGTGTGTATGTGTGTGTGTCTGTATTTGGTTGAGTCAGAGAGAGAGAGAGAGAGAGAGGAGTAATGTTTAATCTTTCATTATAGTAACTTTGGCCAAGTTAAAACCATTCAATGTTCAGTTCTGTGGAAACACACACACACACACACACACACACATACATATACACACACATGTGCGCACACATGCGCGCAACACACACACACACACACACACACACACACACACACACACACACACACACACAGACGGGACAATGGAGGGACAAAAAATAAGAGTTGAAAATGCTGGGCACTGGATTCTTCTGAATCTAAACTGTGCATATAAATTTAGATGTATTTCGCTTAATACATTATAAAGGAGAATGGTAAAACAACCAGACATGTGTCAGTTAGAGAATAAAGGAGAACGGTAAAACAGCCAGACATGTTTCAGTTAGAGAATAAAGGAGCATAGCAAAACAGCTAGACATGTTTCAGTTAGAGAATAAAGGAGCATGGCAAAACAGCCAGACTGTTTTAGTTAAATAAACGAGAATGGCAAAACAGCCAGACTGTTTTAGTTAGAGAATAAACGAGAATGGCAAAACAGCCAGACTGTTTTAGTTAGAGAATAAATGAGAATGGCAAAACAGCCAGACTGTTTTAGTTAGAGAATAAACGAGAATGGCAAAACAGCCAGACTGTTTTAGTAAGAGAATAAACGAGAATGATAAAACAGCCAGACATGTTTCAGTTAGAGAATAAAGGAGCATGGCAAAACAGCCAGACATGTTTCAGTTAGAGAATAAAGGAGCATGGCAAAACAGCCAGACTGTTTTAGTAAGAGAATAAACGAGAATGGCAAAACAGCCAGACTGTTTTAGCTAGAGAATAAACGAGAATGGCAAAACAGCCAGACTGTTTTAGTATGAGAATAAACGAGAATGGTAAAACAGCCAGACATGTTTCAGTTACAGAATAAGACAAACTTGCAAAATTGTCTATACAATAGAGATGGTCTTGGTGATAAATTTTCTTCAAGTGCTGCAAGACACCACAGAGCAATGGGTGCCAGGTTGCTACAGGATTAAAACAACATAAACAGGTGACTTTGTGTTAGATAGCAAGTCATATTCTCTCTGTCAATCTAATATTCTGCAGTTATATTGAACTCTTGCAAGTGACAACTAATTTCAATTTGCTACTTCCACTTGGCCAAACTTTCAAAGCTGATACAATAATGAGACTTCTCAGTATTCTGTGTCACACTTTCAACAGACAGCATGGAGTCATTACTGATTCCTTCCATTCTATGGCCAACTCCTTTCAAACCATATTACACAAGAGGGAAACAAGTGGGGCTGCTGAGTTTGACTGGTAACTATGTAGCACATCAATTTAGTCTCATATGGAGCATGTCCCCATTACGATGTCACTGTTAACTGTCAAATTCTTGCTGACTTTAAGAAAATGAAGAGGAGGAGAGTAACTGCACTAATGATTTGTATTGTAAGAAACAGGGGCAGACATAGCTGAGTTATCCATAGTAAAAGAAGTGACTTTTGTGGTCGTCCTGAAAACCAGTTATACATTTGAAAGTATTTTCTGATCACCTTAATTCTGATCATTCAAGTGATAAAGTCCCAAAAAGGTGTAGAGTGCTGAAATTCGAGTGGCAACAACCCTCATTTTATGTGCTGTGGGTATATATATATATATATATATATATATATATATATATATATATATATCCATTGGAGCCTCGTCTTGGAGAACCATCAACTTGGTCAAGAGATGATGCCTGCCAAGACGATTTGTCATTCTGTTGGTGGAGGTTGGTGCGGGTAACAGGACCTGCAGAGGATCCATGTATGCAAGTGTAGAACCTGTGGGTTCATATGGTGAGTTCTGACATTTGCCCAACAGTCCAGTCAAATATGTCAGTGTTGAAGTTCATGGGCTTTATACTTACAGAACACAGGCTGCTACTGTAATGTGTGTCGTCTGCTTGCAAGGCACTGTGGCAGATGAGGTATAAGAAAAAAAAAATCCAAGTGACTTTCATACTTCTGATGCCCCCTTTCATTATAAACAGTTGTTCATGCAAGCTTTCTTAATGATAATGGGTACAGACACCCACAACTGACCTGTGGTAAAGGGTGAAAGTCATGCGGTCCAAAGTTTTGCAGAAGTTTTCGAGTCATAAACATGAAATATGCACACCTATGCACGTGAATCAGGTTTGGAGATGAGAAAAGAAACCTGGACCCAGGACTATTACCTCTGAAATACTCCCTTGTACATGTAGAGGTGGGATGCACTCTCTCAAACTCGACCGAGCCTTGTGTAACTAATGCCTCACCTTCCTCTTCTTCTGTTACTGTGTTAGTATTGCTATAATTGTACAATTACCATTCTCATTAGAATTATTATATGATTATACTACCATGATTATCATTTAGAAGTAGTCAAAGTAGTAATATTTTCTTTATTATCATTATTGTTATAACTTGTATTGATTCCCCTTCACTTCAGCCTCGATTCCATTCCATAGCCTTTTTGCCACAAATTCGAAGAGTCAAGTGACTGTCTGTCCTTCATTTTCACAGTCTTGAATGTTATCTGTCTTTCCTGAAGAAGAACAATCAGGTCAAGACGTGACGTGGTTGCTTTGTAAATTTGTTTTTTTTTGTTTTGTTTTACAGCACAGTAATTTGGTCTTTGTTTATGTATTAGACAGTCGGTTATAATGCCCTCTATAAGGTGTGTTCTGGTAACATGAGAGAAAAATAGGGTTGGTATTGAGGTTTTTCTTCTTTTTCAGTATTTTCTGAGTAAGTCAGGTTATGAATGCAAGCAAAATTAATTTTTCACTATATGAAGTAACAGTAAATGAAAAATAACAGAGGTACATCCCACCAGATGTTACACAGAAAGAAAATGAACACACACACACACACACACACACACACACGCGCGCGCGCGCATACGCACACACCTTGTTGGTTTGTTGGTTAAGAGGAACTGGCTCAGGCAAAGGTGTTGGACCCATGCCATTAAGATAGTACAGAGCTGTGGCTGCTGACACTGCTCCCACGGTCGCTGCCCCTGCTCCTATTAGCTTTAGCATGTCCACTGCCATTGTGAAAATCTGAGGAGAAAAAAAGAAGTGAAATAAAATACTGACATGGAGATAAAGAACATTTTATTAGCAAATGAACTTGGTTGTTAAACAAAACAAACACATGATGAATTGGATTAAAAGTAAGCAGTACTATACATGATCATAATGCTGACAATGTAGTCTTAAGTGCTCCTAAGCAAAACTTCAGAATGTTGGCTTGCCCCTCAATTAACTTTACATAAGAATTCAATTTAATGATGTACGATACTTTGACCAAACGCCGCTCTCTCATCTACATCAATCGATCACTGTTACTAGAGTCAGAAAATTGTGACAATGGGCAGTCAGCAGGTTAATAAGATTGAAGATCCCAGCAAATGAGCAATACAATGAGAAACCTTTAGAGTGAAAAAGCCTTGCATTATCTCATCTTCCCATTTTGACAAGCTATGTTTGGTTTCAACAGTTAATCAGCACTGACATAAGTTGTTAATGAACAGAGTCAAAAATTATTTCTACATACCTCCAAAGAAGAATGCATACTTTGTTCAAATTAGCGATTTAAACTGACCTTTCCTGAGTTTCAAAAAATAAAGGGCCATCAATTAGTCAACATAAATGAAATCCCACATTTTAATTAGCAATGAGCTAGCATTTTCTGATTTTTCAATAGCATTTTATCCCTGATACCTCAAAACAGTCTGGCACTTTGCGAAATGCATTAGAACCAATTAATATGATACACCAGTCATGCAGTGTATTATCTGTGAAAAAAAAGGATGAAGGTAATAACTACAGTTACTCTAGAATTATTGTATAGTGTCACTATAGTGTCAATAGTATGAAAAATGCAATACTGAAAAAAGATGGATATTCTGAAAATAAATCTTGAAAAAAATATCTTAAGGTGGAAAAAAAAAAACATTCTGAAAAAAAAAATATTGTATCTTACTCTTCACTGTTAAAAATCTTTAAATGAAAATGAGAAGTGTTTATACTGTTTGCTGGGTGCGAAATCTTTTACCTCTATTCAGTATTTATAGTCTACAGATACACAGTATCAAAAAGAAGTCTTAAGTTAAACTAAGGAGGCACCCTGGTAGTCTTAATCTGTTGTAATCCTCTGCTGATTCAATCATATCTGTAGTATATTTAGCACGCGCGCACACATGCACACACACACGCACACACACACACACACAAACACACACACACATGCGCACGCGCGCGCACACACACACACACACACACACACACACACAGAGTCTTCATTATGTACTTTGTCAATGTATGCCGCGAGGGTCTAAAATTGAAACTGTAAACTAGTAGTACACATATACATGGTTTTTGATGAAATTATGGAAAGCGAAGTTCATATATTTGTATCCAGTTAAAAGCAAAATTATGCCCAGATTTTGAATGTGAAGTGAAATATAATGTAATTTATTCCTGAATTGGTATTCAAGTACCAGTATACACCTCTGTATAAAACTAAAAACCAAATAAGTTTTGAGACATGTGCATTTCATTTGGAAAATTTTTTTTCTATAAACCTAAACCTTAACTGTTTGTGTGGGGGTGGGAGTTGGTAGAATGGCAGGTTTGAGTTTGGGGAGAGGGGTAATGGGACAGGGGAAAGGGGGGGTGGGGGGGAGGCGTACATGACTACATAAAAAAATATTGTCCAAATCAGACTTACTACATCAAAAATGCACCAGGACCCATAATCATCCATGCTGAGCTGATCATTGACTTGGAGCCTAACAATTTTGCATGAACTGGCGGTTACTTTATTTTATGACAATATTCAGAATCTGCTCATGTAAAGTTGTCAGGCTCAAAGTCCGCTCAACAGGAATATGAGCCCAAGCTGTTGTAAACTACTTTAGTCAGCTATGTGCAATTCAGAGCTCTCTCTCTCTCTCTCTCTCTCTCTCTCTCTCTCTCTTTTCCCCATCTGCTATACTAAGGAGTGACTGAGCTCCATTTTTCTTTTTCTTTTTTTTTTTTTTTGCTGTCCCAACCTCTGCGCCACCTCAGAGGCAGTGTACCCACGCCGCTCATTCCGACACGCTGTCCACAGCCACAGCCCGGTCGGCCCCACTGCAGCCACGGCACCGGCAATCCACAGGGAGCAGTCAATGTCAAGTCGTCAAGAGGCAACCCACCGGAGGAGACACTGCACTGCTGCCAAGTCACTTCGGTGGTGTTCAGTGGTGCCTGTTCTGATCTAACATATGCAGGACACCACCTACCAACAATACTGACAACAATAATTGCTTAGTCGCGGAGCCGGCGTGAGTGAGCTCTCCTTACGGAGGGCACCACCACGTCCATCCAACGACAGCCCCCATGGACTCGCTGATACCGGTGACCCCGACGGAACCAAACCGCCACAGACGCGGAGAGGACATTGAAACTGAGGTCACCATGAGAGCAGGGCATGAAGGGCTACAGAATTTGAGACTTTTTTTATGCTGATCGATGAGAATGAGGATGATTAAGATGATGCTACGGATTTCCATTTCGGTCTGAGACTACATGACAGGGCTGTACTCTATGCTTCCTTTCATAATATATCCCGGCGTCAACCAGGCCCGAGAGATACAGGCACCTGCAGTGTTGGTCAGGAAATTTGAGCAACACTCTCAGAAACGCATCCATTAACTATGTGGATGAAACTCGACTGTGTGGTCCCAGTCTTCCCAACTGAGTCCGCAGCAAACTCAACTCTGGGTAGGAGCTGGTCGGGGCAGAAAAACCCACATGACTCTAATGAGATTCAAACCCACGACCTCCCAGCCCGGAGTCCGCGACGCTAACCACTTCGCCACGGCGGCTGTGAGCTCCATTTTTCATTGGGCGTCAACGAATGAGGTCAACAGAAATGCTTGACCTTGACTGCAGACAAAAGGGAGAGTTGAATTGCACATTTATTGTGTATTTTTTCCCTCCAAAAATTATGACAATACCATATAAATCAATATGTTTTAGTAAATTTGTCTTTGGCACTACTGAAATGGTGATTCTTGTTAAGCTGGCTAAAAACATTATCAAGCTCCATTTCCTCCATGATCTAGCAGCTTAATGTAACAGCAAATGCCAACTCCGTGTGTGTGTGTGTGTGTGTGTGTGTGTGTGTGTGTGTGTGTGTGTGTTTCTCATTAGAGTTTCGTATTTCTCTTTGTTACATTTGTACCCTCCATGCCCCAACAGGGGTCAAAGGATTAAATTTCAGGTATCAGGTATCAGGTATGGCCCCTAAGCCTCGCGGCTTATTATGGGCTCCCTCACTTGCTTCCAGTCGTTGGCAAATGTGGTCTATTTTGTGCACCAATGTGTGCTTGAAAAAAATTTGTCTATTTCGCCTTTGAAATCATCCAAGCTGGTACTCAGGACTATAACATCACTAAGCCTATTCCAGTCTTGAAAGACTCTTCTAGAGAAATGATACTTTCTACAATTTTTTATTCCATTTAATTTTTTTAACTTAAAGGTGTGTCCACGTGTTCTGTTACCTTTATTAAAGGTCACTAATTCGTTTATGTCAATGTTGTCCTTTCCCTTGATAAGTCTGTACATCTGAATCAGGTCCCCTCTTCTTCTTCGGTAGCTTAGTGAAAACAAATTCAAATGTCTCAGTCTGTCTTCATATGTTAAGTCCTTTATGTATGACACTAGTCTTGTCGCTCTTCTCTGTACTGCCTCTAGGGTTGTTATATGTTTCTTTAACCATGGTGCCCAGATTATTTGTGCATATTCCAGTATTGGTCTGACCAATGTTGCATATATAATGTTCTAAACATATCCTCATCCATGTATGAAAAAGATCTTCTTATTAGTCCAATCATCATGTTTGCTTTTTGGGCAATGTTTTGTATATGGGTATCAAACTTTAAGTCCGAATTGAATGTCACACCGATGTCCTTTCAGCATCAGTCTCTGTCACATCAACCAAGTCTCCTTTATTATCTCTCATATTATATATCACTTTTGGGTTTTTACTTCCCATATGTAATACCTTACATTTTTGTGCATTAAAACTCATTTGCCACTTTTTTGACCATTCCACAGCTTTTCCAAGATCCTCTTGTAGTTCAATACCTGGTTTACCAAATATCTTTGTGTCATCGGCAAAAATTTTACAGTAACTTTTAATACTGTCCGGCAGATCATTTATAAAAATGATAAACAGCAACGGACCTAAGATACTACCTTGAGGTATGCCGCTCCTCACCTTTGCCCAGTCCGAGTATGCCCCCTCAACCCTTACCCTTTGTTGTCTATCTGCTAAGAAATCCTTAATAAAATCAAGAAGTGGGCCACTGATTCCAGCTGCTTTTATTTTCATCATTAGCCTTTTATGTGGAACTTTATCAAAAGCCTTTTGAAAGTCAAGGTATAAAATATCTGTACTCTCTCCCATGTCCTCTCTACTGGATAAGATTTCTGTTACTTGTAGTAGTTGTGTTACGCACGATCTTCCTTTTCTAAAGCCATGCTGGCAATCATTGAAGTAATTCTTCTCTTCCAAGAAAGAGTATACATGTTCCTTAACAAAGCTTTCTGCCACTTTGCAAAGTACACATGTAAGACTGACAGGTCTATAGTTTCCCGGCTGGCTACGCTCCCCTTTTTTAAAGATACAAGTAATGTTTGCCTTCCTCCAGTCTTCTGGTACCTTTCCAGTACTAAAACATTTATTAAATAATATGCACAATGGGTGAGCTAATTCATTTGATAGCTCTTGAAGGACTCTTGGGTGTATATCATCGGGGCCTTTGGATTTATTCTGATTTAATTTTCCCAATTTTTGTTTCACAGCTTCTGGTGTATCTAGAATCTCATTTAAATATTCCCCTACAATCACTTCTTCTACGTTAGGGACATTTGTGCAGTCCTCCTGTGTAAATACTCCACAGAAGAAATCATTTAGGATCTGGGCTTTCTCTAGGTCCGTTTCTGCATAACCATCCTTGGATCTCAGTTTGCCAATTCCATCCCTAACTCCTGTTTTTGAGCGGACGTATTTCCAAAAAGCCTTTGGATTTTCTTTGCTTTCCTGTGCTATACGTTTCTCAAAATTACATTTCGTCTTTCTGATTTCACTATTTGTTTTATTTCGAATTTCTATATATCTTCTCTTATCATACTCCTTTTGTGTTTTTAAGTATTTCTTATACGCTCTATTTTTGTTCTTAATTTTTATAAGCAGTTCTGTTGTCATCCATCCTGGTTTTCTGATATCATGAATTGTTCTTCTTTTTGGTACGAACTTTTCCACCCCTTCTAATATTTTTTCTATAAATTTGAATTGAATTGAATTGAATTGTGTGTGTGTGTGTGTGTGTGTGTGTGTGTGTACACGTGTGTGTGTGTGTGTGTGTGTGTGTGTGTGATACAGAAAAGTATACTTTATAACTTGACGGTTACTAAACTATAGACTTGTTTTAATACAGTCACCACACAAATCAACATTTTGGACCATTCATAGTTGTGGAAATGGAGATATAACAAAGAAGACATGAGGCTGAGCGCGTGAATTTTTTGAAGTCAACACTGAATGTCAAAGACAGAGTCAAAGACCTGAACTATGAATCAGAGTGATCGTAATCATCCTGACCGTGTCCATCTCAACACGTGATACATGTTTCCAGATGAAAGAATTCACTCACCTCAAAAAATCAGCTTGTTGCACGATTGATTCTCGTTTTTTTTCCAATGATAAAAAGGGAAAATGTATCACCGTATGCGGATCCTATTTTCTCACGAATGTTGTTACTCAGAAACAAGCGAAGGCGGTGATGATGACACGGATCACACCACGATAAACACAAGGGCATTTGTAATGTTGCGGTTGATTGGTGGAAGTGGAAAGATATCAAATAGTCTCAAGAAAAAATACAAATATAAATTCACTAAATCTAAGAACTATACTTCAGGAATGGTACTAAAATTGATCATATTTTGTATTGATTTTTTATATATATTGTAACTGAAAGTTTCAAGTCCATAATTTAGTCCACAAATAACAATTATCATGGAAAACATGGATAACAAAATGCCGGGTGCATATCATTGTCATTCATGACATAGTTTGCTCACTTCCGGCAGAAGGCACGCGGAGGACATTTGCATTGTAAGGAACGCTGACCATTTGAACAAAGGTATGTATACTCGGGAAATGAGGTATAAGATAAAGCCGAATATCTAACTGTAATTATGCATCAAGAAACTTATACGGAGTTCTTCATCAGTTGAACAGTAAATGGCAAATACAACCCGTCGAAAACCATACTTTCAATGCATTGCCGACAGTTCAACTTCACACCTAGTATCGTGTATCAGGGTGCCGATCGTTTGAACTGTGGCCATTGTTTTTTTCTTCTTCTTCCGAAAATACTGGTTCACTCAAAAACGAGTAGGTCACCAGCGCGTTTTCAGCCAGTTGTATAATATTTGTATTCCCCATGGATTCCAGTTTATGAAGGCATAATTCTTTAAGAAATAAGTGTCACCCCGGCAGGGGTGGAGGCTAAACTGAAAAAAAAAACTTGACCCCACTAAGGCTCAGGGACCTGATGGAATTCCGACCAAAGTCTTAAAAGAACTAAGTAAGGAACTCTCAATTCCGTTCAGCATACTGTTCAATAAATCCTTAGAGACGGGAAGTATCCTGGATGACTGGAAAACTGCTGATGATGTTGTCATATTCAAAAAGGGCTCCAAACAGGACCCGGGTAACTATAGGCCAGTCAGCCTAACTTATAAGTGTTATTGTGACATATTTTAATGATTTTAAACTTTTTGTGGACTGTCAGATTGGCTTTCGAAATAAAAGATCTTGCATGACCCAACTGATCCAAGTCATCGATGATTTAACAGCGCTTACTGATGACAAAAAATCAATAGGTATAGTGTATTTAGATTTCCGTAAAGCCTTTGACTTGGTACCGCATGAAAGACTACTGATCAAGTTGAAAAATTATGGAATTGACGGCTGCCTCCTAAACTGGATTATCATTGAGGACTTTCTGACTGACCGAAGACAGAGGGTGAGGGTAGGGTCGGCATGCTCTTCGGACAAACCAGTTTTAAGTGGCATCCCACAGGGAAGCATTTTAGGCCCAGTCCTTTTTACTATATTTATTAATGACTTACCAGACGTGATATTGAGTACGTGCTAAATTTTTGCCGACAATACGAAGATTTACAGTGACCGTCAATTATCCTGACATCCAATAGGACCTTGACAATGTGCAGGATTGGTTGCATAAGTGGAACTTGTATTTCAATGTCCAAAAGTGTAAGGTAATGCACATGGGTAAGAAAAATCCCAAAACTGACTACACAATGAAAATTGGTGATTCAAATGAAACGGTTAAAAAATGCTCAGAGGAAACAGACCTTGGCGTTACCTTTGACTGCGATCTTAGTTTTGACCCACACACACAAAAAGCGATTAGTAAAGCCAACCAAATGATTGGGTTGATTAGACAGTCTTTCTCCTTTATTGATAAAGGCATTCCTGAAGTTGTACAAAGTGCTTATCAAACCACATGTGGAGTACGGAAATGTTATCTGGTACCCACTGCTTAAGAGACAATCAGTGTCGGTAGAAAACGTCCAGAGAAGACCGACTAAGATATTACCAGAATGCAGAGATATGACTTATGAAGACAGGCTAAGATATCTTGAGTTACCATCTCTAAAAGCCAGAAGGGTTAGAGGGGACCTGATCCAAGCATATGAAATATTTCACCAAGTGGACGACATTGATTTTAACTCTTTATTCCAAGTGAGTAAATTTGATATCACAAGAGGCAATGCAGACAAATTGTTCAGTTTTCTAACACAAGCCTAAGGAGAAATTCGTTTGCTATCAGAGTAGTTAGCTATGGAATTCTCTTCCAACTAACACTACTGACACTCTTGACAGCTTTAAAAGCCTCCTTGATGCAGATGTAAGTTTTAAACTCATAGAATTTGACATTGATGACCAAGACTTTTCTCATACTAATATGTAACTGTAACATGCTGCGGTTAACACCCCTTGAGCAATACTGACAATTCAGTTGACAGAGCACAAGAAAGCCGCGAGGCTATACAAGCTCCTACCTACCTACCTACCATGAATGTCAGCAAGATGAGTATGATGGTGAAAATACTGGGTATATTTCAGAAAGTTTTGCTGTGCTTTTTTTACTGTTTTGTAGCGCCCCACCCCACCTCAACCTTTTTTTTTTTTTTTCCTTTTTTTCCCCTGAGGAATTGAGGAGAAAATTTGGTCAGAATAAAGATTTTACGAGTTGATGGAAAGTTTTATGTTCAGTTTTTGTTTGACAAGGTCTGGTCTAATCAGAAAGTCATAGTCATTTCAATCTCCAGCACCGACACAGTGGTGTGGTGCCAGCAGCAACAGGTTTTATTTATTTTGTTACATATGTTTTCATAACCAAATATGAATGTATTTGTAACTTTTTTCAAAAAATACATTACTGACAGATGCATGCGTGCCATTTCATTCACTTTCTAGATGAAAACAGAACATGGATACCTCCTTTTTTTCCCCAGTTTCCCACTCTGGAATACAGGGTCTTTGTGTGAGCAAGATATTCTGGCATGAATGTGGATTATGGTATACTAACAATGCTTTCCCTAGTATTGGTGATAAAGGTAGACATTATAAAGGATTAAAACCAAAGCATGGTTTAAGATACAGTTAGCATAATCTCATCTCTCAGTCTGTCAGAATCTTCAACTCGATGAAGGTGGACACTCAAAGAAAGAAGAAGATCTCTAGTCTATTGCCTGTTGTGTTTTTATATATGTATATATATATATATTGTTAAAATAAGTGTTAAAAAGGAATATTAAAATACTCTACAAATTTGTTTCAAGCTGGGTGGCTATCTTCAGGATGATATTTGGGTTGCCCACCGCCGGTGTTATATAGCGTGTGGGGCCCGATTGCAAAGGGTTGAGCACTTTTAGAATCGTTTTAGGCTGTGCAACTACATTGATCTATTATATATATATATATATAGTTCATTGTAGATTGTTTAGGGTTATTATGGAGTTGTGTCACATATAGAGCTGCAAATTGATGTTTAAGGGAAAGTGAATTCTTTCATCTGGAAACAAGTGTCACAATTAATAGTAACACAAGTTTAAACACATGCATTTCCAAACGCATATTCAGTATCAATCTGTCTCAGTTTGTGACTTCTGAGTCTGGCCCATTATGATGTGCAACTAGTGTCAGATGTTACAGATCATCACAAGTTTCAGAATGTTCCAAATTGAAATGAGCGCACATGATTTAAAATACTAGAGACAGTCTGAAGATCATCAGTTATCCACTTTAAAAGAAGGAAGAATAAAGGGTGATCTTATTTAAATCTTGAAAGTTTTGTAACATGGATTGCTGCAATATGTTAATTGTTAGTCTTTTTCAAATTATCATATTGTGATATAACAAGATAGTGCAGACAGAGTGTTTTTTTAATGTTGCAACACCTACAGGAAAATGTTCACAATTTATATAAACAGAATTTTACACATCTATGGAACAGAATGATTGCCCGCTGAGATCAAAAGAGTACAAAATATCTCCTTCATAGTTCAAGCATTTTGTTGACCAAAGAAAATGCTATAAACTTTAAAAAGAAAAAAACTTCTGAGTATCATAAATAAGGCATTATATGATCTGAGTTTATTGCTTAGTTATAACCTTGTGTATTACAATCAGTCATGTAATAAAGATGGGACTTTAAAAAGCCTGATGTTAGGCTTTAGTTTGTCACTATTAATTCTGGTGCTGAAATAGGGCGCAGATTGCTGGGAGTTTGGTAAGGGAAGCTACTTGATGCAACCCAGTACTTGCATCCAGGCCTATGTTTAGTGACATTTTCTGTTATTCTGTGATGATTGATGCCTAGATGCATCCATGCTATTATTATCAGCACTATTGGTGAACACTGCAGCTTTTAAAGTAGACATGGGTAGAGGGACATTTATAAAGCTCTATCAATTTTAAGTCACCATCTCTTTGAAAATAGGTCAAATGAGCTAAGTATGCTGTATTTTCATTAAATGTATAGTTTATTTTCGGTAATTTTGTTTTCAATTTCAGTGACCTTTAGAATGGGTCTGGTTGTGATACTGTCATGTTTATCTATGCCATTAATTGACTGAAGAGTTGAAATTTAGTATTAAACAAAAATGTATTTCCATTGCAGGTTGGAAAAGAACATGTCAGAAGAGAAGGATGTTCCAATGGAGGCTCAAGATGAAGTGGAGGATGAAGGTGACTTGGTAGGGACCAAAGATGACTCTGAAAATAAAAACACAGAAGAACAGGAGGGGGAGGAGGAGGAGGCGGCTGCTGAGCCCTGTGACGACAGTGGAGCTGCTAGTGAAACTGAATTTGGAGCTGAGGATGACCGATTTGGCCACGCAGGTGAGGTCAATTATCTCAGAGTTAATGAAAAGTTACTGCTATTTAGTATATATTTTTAAGTGGCTAAACCTCACCTTGCTGTTCTACACAGGTTGTTACTTATATGATTAGAAAATTCATTTTTTATCAGTTATAATTAGAAAATTCAGAATGCAAAGTTCCTTTCTGAAACAAAACAATCATTTCTCAGTTATGAATATTATAACATATATAAGAAAAATTTGCTTTGTCTCCACAGACTGCTGAAGAAATAAAAATACCCATGCACAAAGTATTATTGTGGTATTCACCTACTTGATATTTTTCAGCTGAAACTCAAGCCTTTGTGTTTAGTGTGGCTGTAAAAAGTTTGGAGTCTTTTTTTCTGTTTATTTTGTGTGTAATGTACACACACACAAACACACTGCATGAGGAGGGGGGGGGGGGGGGTGTTGTTCTTATTGTTGTGCGTGTGTGTGTGCACATGTATGTTGTATTTGATCTTGTTCTTGTTCTTGATCCTAAGTCTGAACATTCCTTTCACACAAACAATAAAAAGCACACACAGTCACTAAACACACACACACACACACATACACATACATATACGTGCGCATGCACACACACACACGGGTGCGTGCCTACACGCGCTCGCTGCTACACGCACACGTACATATACTACATGTGTGCATGTGCACATCCACACCCATACATGTGTGCATGTACACGCATACACATGAACATGCATGTGCATACTTATACACACATGCGTACACGCCTACATACAAAGACACACACACATACACACATATCTGTGCACATGCATATATGCAGATACGTGTGCATGCTCACACAAACCTACAAATCACACACACACATGCACATGCACACACACACGTAGGCACACACAAATACACACATGCTTGCACACACACACACTCATGCATGCGCACATCATGCATGCACACACACGCTCGTGCACACACATGGGCCCATGCCCACACACCCATACACACGTGTACATTCACGACACGCGCATACAATGAAAAAAAAAAAAAAAAAAGGCTCAACCAGTGTGAGGTAGGCACTCGAGGTCTGCCCAGTGCGTGGGGCTAATGCGTAGGTCAGCCACCTGCTAAGTCGTAGCCATGAGACCCTCTTCTTAAATTCTCTCATCGCAATTATTGATTTTATTTATCCATCAACTTAAAAAAATCATGTGCAGTGTGGTCTCAAAACTTAGAGGATGTGGTGTAGCTTATATGGAAAAAAGGCACAACTAGTGTAAGGTAGGCACTCAAGGTCTGCCCAGTGCGTGGGGCTAATGCGTAGGTCAGCCACCTGCTAAGTCATAGCCACGAGACCTCCTTCTTAAATTCTTTCATCGCAGTTATTAATTCATTTATCCATCAGCTCGAAATCATGCGCAGTGTGGTCTCAAAACTTAGATGTGGTGGTGTAGCGTATATGGACTAGTCTGCACGCTGTGACGCCTCCTTGATGAAACTGAAACTTATCCTGTCGGCTGGCCCGAAAGCATGACTGAGTTCTGCCGTCATTCAATGTTCACCTACTTCATGTATTATAAGGGTTGAAATTTCGCATTAACAAGCTCGTCGTCGCCCCCCCCCCACCAAATTGCTTTTGTTCAGGTATGAGATTTGCTGAGAAAACGAATATCAAAAGAAGGGCAGACTTGGTGAGAGGGTATAGATTCGGATGAATTCAGAAAGATACTCCGATCCAAAGTAAACAACACAGGCAACTAGAGGAGAGAATGAAGATGAGAAACGTGGTCAGATTTAGGAGTTTACGCATGAGTTTAGGAGCATTTTAGAGGTTTATTTGGGAAGTCTGTCCAACAGAGAATTACAGCAATCCATCCTTCAGAGGGCAGAAGCACAATAGCGAGAGAGTGACAGCTAAAATTGATCCAGTACTTTTCCAGACATGCAGCTTTACATATATGTTCATACTGCACTGTTGAAAGGAAAGAGACTGGTGAAGAGTTACATCAAGACTGCGAATAGGTAAAGAAAAGGAAACAAGTTCATCGGTAATGTGAATAGAATCAGAAACAGAAGGCTGTTAAAGAAATATTTTGGCACATGCAGAGGAAGTGTGTGGGTGAGGGAGCCATATGGAGATCTTTTTAAATTACATGCAGTCTAATTTCTGTTAATCCCTTTCTGGTCCATGTTGAATTCTAATAGATTCAGACCTAAGTCATGAATGATCAGCCAAGTATGTGCAGCAAATCTGCCTTTATACTCAGTATACTATAATTACACACAGTTTTCCATAGAAGCATCATGAATTTTCTTCTTTTTTTTTTTTTTTAAGATAAAAAGTCTTTGTGATTATGAAAAATGGAATAAGATTTCTTGTGTTTGACAGATCAAGATTCATGGACCTGGCATATTGAGATGTATCCCATCACTCCGGAGGACACAATGCTGGATAACTTTGTCAAGCTGTCGACGACTTCTGAGCAAAGCAATGTGGTCTTCAAGACAACTGAAAATGGCGAAAAAAGAGGGTATGGATATCTGCTGTTTGGATATGTTCTATCAAGTAAAAGTTGACATGGTTTACTAGTTTTCAAACTGTTTCTGTAATTATTGCTGATGTCCTTCCTTATGGTGTCTTTCTGTTTTATGTTAGCCATTTTCACATGATTTTCTTGTGAAAAGCTGTTAATAATTGTATTTTAGAATAAACAGATGAGGGAGAGGAATACAAATACTTGTGCAGATATGAGAAAGAAAAATGCAGCTGGAATGCTCTTGAAATTTTTTCCCCCATGAAAATCGGTTACTGATTTGTGCATGTTAAGAAAACTTTAAAATTCAGTTCCATGTATGTTTCTTTTTGTGTTTTGCAGAGAAGCTCACTTCTACACTAATGACTGTCAAGCTGCAAAAGTTATAATCAGAACAATTTGCTGTAGGAAATTCAACATCATCCGTCCCTTTGTCTACCTGTATTATAGGCATGAAGATGGAGAGATGGAATCAGGTGGGTAGCAGTGTTACAGACATTGCACAAATGTGAGTACTTAACCCGAAGAGTGCCTATAAGCCGTCATCTGACGCCGAAGTAAAAATGCTTTCCCAGTGCCTATGGGCCGTCCACTGACGTCATGCATTTTTCTTGAATTTTCATTTGTTACTATTTCTATTAACGGACTTAAATAGAGTGTGCGTAGTAAGCTTTATATGTCTGTAGTATTAAAATGATATGCAAATGACCACACGTGAGGGGAAAGCCCATTTATTCTCATCACTGACTGGATGACCAGCCAGCACTTCGTCTCGCTTGCAAAGATGGCGGCGCAACCTTCGACAAGCGTAGCAACCAAATCAACGTATTTACACAGCTGAGCAGGCTCTGCTAATCATTTTTGACAAAGACAATAATCTTTCATTCAACGACTTACTCGAGCATGAAGGTGAGATGATGATTGTGATGGAATTGCCGACCGTATTCGTCAGTTATTGTGTCGGGCTGTGTGACCTCAGTGTGTGTTCAGCTGACTGGTTTGCCAGCGTCGAATGAGTTCGCCTAGTGTGTACTCTGCACTGCGAGCCAGTGGCCAGTGATGTGATAGTCAGCGCGAGAGGGGAGCGTGGCCTGCTCGCGGCGTGACACGGGGCAGAGGGAAAGGTCGGAGAAGAGGAGGAGTGAGAGGGTTGAAGTCCAGCAAGGGGGCGTGGTGGGGGGAGGGGGGCGTGGTCGTGGACTGACCTGTCTGCATAGAGTGTGAGCGTCTTGATAGACTTCTAAACTGTTTTACTTTCATTTACATGTGTAGTGTGACAATACAAACTTTATTTTCAACTTTTTTGCTTTGTGTTCTTTTTTGGATGTGAAGCTGTAGTGGTAAATACATATGTTTTTGATCGTGCAAAAAAATCTATCCAAATCTAAATGCCTAAATATTTTTTTATTATCAAAATTAAAACAAAAGAAGCCCAGATTCAAAATTTTCATTCAATTTCCTTAAAAATCATATATATTTCATTGTTATATCTTTTGTAGTTTCTGAGCTAGAATTTTTTGTTAATTATTACCCCCAAATCATTAGATTTCCCTGGCACTGGGAAAGCCTTTGTTTGTAACATTTTCAAGCAGTGAACGGGTTAAAGTATAGATTGAACGCTGATTTTGAAAACCATCATATTGCAGAGATATTTTTAAAACTGGTTTGGTCACATTTTTCTGGATGAGATCAGTCAGCAAGGCATAAAAACAGAAAGCTGTTTGATAATCACATAAATGTATGTACTGACTGTGATAGGCAGGCTGGAGAACTCTCGTCGGATTAAAGGATTTCCAAGAAAAAAATCTGATTTTCAGAGGCAGGAAAGGTGAACATTCGAGGGGGAAGGAATCCATTGAAATAAGAAATTGCAATATGTACCATATCCAGTTTTTCCACTCCAGGTTTTCATTATTCTGTGTCCAGTGTTCTACAGCCCGTGGTCATTTTGGTATATGGTAACACTTCTGCTTGCGTTAATCAGAGCATTTCAGTGGTGGTCAAATATGAAGGCAAAGGCAATTCCTTCAGCCATATTTCTGGTTGTAGGTCATGCTGAGGCTTCTTGTTTTGAAGGGAAAACATGTCACTAATTGTAAATGAAGGCAAGACGTTTGATGAAGATACAATTGTCAACTGTTGGAGATTTGACTGGACTGAAAAGATTACAAAATAGGGCTATTTTGGTCAGTGGTTTTCAACTTGTTATTGGAAAGTGAACTTAGAGCTGGTCTACACTTACCATGGAATTTAACTGCACTCTTTAAACAGGTGTACCACAAGAAGTGTGTTGATGCTTCAAGAGCACTGGACTGCAATCAGTGCAGACTGGATTTCTTGATCGGATTAATGTTATATGGTACCACCACCCCACCCTCGCCCCCTTTTTTGCCACTAAAAATAGAAGAACATGCATGGATTTTTTATTTTGACGTGTGACGGCCAGATAAGTAATATGTCATATGTTTCCCTTTTATGTTGGCTCGATTACGAACGGCAAGAAGTGAGATGCACAAACTGACAGTGACTGTGTCTACGATAAAGGATACTGTTCTTTCATTACCAGGTTATATGCATGACTGCTGAGACTACACCAGTTTTGTTGTTGTTGTTGTTTTGTTTTGTTTTCAATTTTCTAGAACTTTATGAAATATAAATGTGCATGCCTGTGTGGGTGTGTGCATATGTGTACTACTTGTGTGTGTATGTTTCGTTATTTTCTTTGGTTTCTTTCCTTCCTGCATAGTAATTTGTCTATCAAGAGTGACCCACAAAACAGTCTTTAAAACTGCTTAGATTCCATTTTGGCTTGGGGACTCCCCCCCCCCCCCCCCCCTGGACTTCCCCCAGAGCGTTGTCCCTGGTCACCGGGGCCTAGATGGCCCCTGGACACTGGCCTTTTTTCAGAGATTTTTCAAGTCAGCTGTTCTCCAGCCTGATGATAGGTGAATTTTCGTGTTTGTTGTTGATTGGCAAGTTGTTTCCCTGTTACATCTACAATGATTTTGGTCAGATGCCATATAGAACAATCTATTTGTTTCTGCTCACTTGTATAGTTGGGCACAAAAACTATATTGACTTTTAAAAGAAGAGCATTAAATTTTATTGTTAAAAAACTAGTGATTGTATTTGATCAGAAGGGGAACTTTCCTGCATTGCTCTGATTTTTTCAGTCATGCAAAGTCTGTATTAAGATGATAAAGGGACAAACCCTTTCCAAGTGAGTTGTTATTCATCTAGGCAATCCCACCCCAGGCGTACGCGTCTGCCTCTTTTATTCTCAAGTTTCCCAGGGTTTGGGGACCTATCTTAGAACCCCTCCCCAAACAAATCAAGTTCTTTGTTCAGTCAATTTTTAGATGGACAGCTATTGACAGACCAGGGAGTTTGTTTAGACAGATAACTGGGTGACCTCTGTTGGCTTCAAGGACATCTATTTTCATCTCCTTAGCAACCCCATTTACAGACAGTATCATCAGTTCATGTGGAGACAGGGAGTTTTGAAACTGATAGAAATGATGATTGATTAATCGCAGCACTGTTTGATTATCATAGAGGGAGATGTAAATCAGAAAGCATTGTTGGGAATGTTAATGCTCAAATAGCAGGGGAGCTTGACTATGGTCACCATGAAAGAGAGCAGTCAATCCTGAGTATGTATCGCGAAACTAGTCAATCCTGAGTATGTATTGCGAAACTAAGTATCTTAACTTGTGCATACTGGTTCAGTCTTCTCTGATGATCATGCAATAAGAGTGCAGTATGTGGCATTGTTTCTTTGTGGTGTTCCATTAAAACAATATTGAATGCACATTTCTGTTCATCATTTCAGCTTCTCTGAGGCTTGACCTGATTGAAGCTGCCAAGATGAGATGGGACAGACAGAGAAAGAATGTTGGTAAGTGTAACGTAGGTTCTTAACTTTCTTATCGATTTCTGACCAGCCCTTTTCTTCACCTTGCTACCCGACCTCCCCTGTTTGTCATAATCCTTTCCCACTCTCATTTCTTCTTTTCTTCCCTTCCCTGCCACGTTCCCTGTTTATCTGTATGACTTATTCTGCACATTTCTAATTATTTTTATTATCCAAACAAATTTGTACATGATGGGAAGTTTTTTCTGGTTTATAAGAATTGTAAAAATATGTCGGTGCATACATGTATGAATTAATTTAGTTTGTTTCCTCATTAATAACGTCAAAACTGTTTTCATCCATGAAACATTTTTGTCTTTCGTGGATACAAAAGTATATTTGTTCAATAAAATTGATCTTTCATTGATAACAAAATGTATTGCAAATGTCGAAGAAATTTTCATTTTATCGGTGATTTGAAATAACCTTGAGATATGTGATGCAAAGGTGAAGATGTTTTGGAATATTGTCTTGTGAATAATGTTAACTTATTCTTTTTTTCTGAAGATTCTGTTCTGACAGTAGACTCCAAGTGGTCTCACCTTGAATGACCACTGCACCGCAGTAGCTGAAATTGGGTCAGAGCGCTTAGCTCTTGACGGCAGGAGGGGCCCTTGAGCGACGTCTGCCAAGACAGAGGGGGCATGGCCATCCTTCGTCTCCCCCCACTCTCTGTTGGGTGGGGGTGAGGGGGTAGCTGTGCCTGTCATCTCTACAGGGACTTTTTTTCTGCTTGCCCTCTGAGGGCAGGTGGAAAGCTGCCTACCTGTCGCGCGCTCTGGTGCGTGCATCTGTATTCAAACTTCTCGATTTTTGCAGGGGATCCCAGCACACGCGTTGCCAAGATCAGCAATGTGCCTCTGAGCACAACTAAGGAATTTTTGAGCGTTCTCTTTGCTCGAGCGTTTCATATCAAAAGAGAGTCAGATGAGAGTGAAGAAGCTGCCAAGAAGGCTAGTGAAGCTGAAGCAAAGTCCAAAGAGACAAATAATGAGGAAGACAAGGATGAGGAAGACAAAGACGAAAGTAATGAGGAAGACGAAGAAGATTTGGTCGGTGAATTTAATGGGTAAGTGGCTTGGAAGCCAGTGAGAAAAGAAAAATATTCTGTTTCACTGGAGTAGGAAAAAAATAAGGGGTTATGAAAAAAATAAAAATGAGAAAAAAATGGAACAAGAAAATTTTAAAGTGGGAAATTGTGTCCATATTCTAGGGGTGTGTGAAGTGTTGGGTATTTTGTGAATGCATTATTTGCAGGTCAACCTGACTCAGCTGGTAATGTATATTTTTGTCTGTTTAATTTTCTTTGATGCAGAGTTAGTGGCTTATATTTGATGTGAGAAGGAAACTTCTTTTCTCTGGAGGTGGTGTTTTATTTATTTGTTTGCTTTTTTGTAATAGTGATTGAAATAATGATAAACTGGGGTTAAATGTTGTTCAGTATGTCAGAAATGTTGAAATATGGCAACAGTTAAACTTCATCTGAGGTTCAGAAAAGATTCATGCAGAGTTACAGTTTGATAAGTTAACATTCGGTGCAAGTTGATTGATGAATAAGAAAAGTAATTTTACATGAATATAAAAATGTCCTGCAGGTTGAAGAAAAGTCATTGTCCTGATATTCTTTTACTATGAAAGTTAACCGTGAGGAGAAGCTGGAGGATGGAAGTCATCTTTAGGGAGAGGGGATGCTGGGGATCTAGGGAAAGAAATGATGTACACGGGACAGAGTTTTGAAATGGTTATGTGAACAGTCATATTTGTCATATTTTTTGTAGTATTGTCTGTGAAAGAAATTCTGTTCTTTGAAAAAATTTTTGTTCTTTTAAAACTGAATAGAAATCTTTAATGTATTTCTAGGGTGATTTATAATTCAGTTTAATTTGAGATATTTAACTGATCCCTCAAGTTCCATTTAATTTGAGATATTTGACTGATCCCTCGAGGGACGGTTATGTGACCATGTAATACAATAAATTGAAAAGAGAGAGCTGTCAAAGAGTTACACATTACAAATGTTTCTTGAATCCTTCTGGGAGTGAACATTTTATCTGTTGGCTATAGTCTGTTAAATGTAACCGGCGTGAACATGTGCAGGAACTTGACCATTGACTGTGTAAGCCGCACCAGTCTGAAGGGCTTTTTGTTGGGATACCGCAAAGTGACCATGGGCAACAACCAGCTGAACATCAGGGCCCTCTCTACGCAAGACTTTAAAAGTGAGTCCAGCTTGATTAACACAAAAGATGACTGCAGTATTGTTTCATTGGTTTCTCTTGTATTACTTACTGTATTTATATTACACGATACAATTTGATACAGTACAAAGCAAATGATCTGATATTTCAGAGCATTAAATGGTTCGCTGCTCTGTAGGAATAGAATGTCTTAAACCTGAATGATTCTCTTCTTTTTTATTTGTCAAAAAATCTTAGTGATTTTTATCAGTCTTGGTGATCATCATTTTACCATCAATAAGATTCAAGGATATCAATAGGATATAAGTTGTTCACTTATTGATGTCATATTGGACAACAGGAGTGTTGGCCATTTCAGCTCTAGCCAATTCAGCTCTAGCCAAAGTTCTGAACAATTCAGAAGGGAAGACAAGACAGAGTGAGTCCCACTTCATTATTTTGGGGGGGGTCCGATGCTTAACTCTGGTAATAAAGTAATAGTAGAACTATATCAAATTGTGTCAGATTCAGAAGAGATGGCAGAGTTTTAGAGTGGTAGCTCAAAAACTAAATGTATGATGCAGATAAAATTAAATATTTTTGCTTGTGCATGCCATCCCAAGTAAAAGGTTGAGAATATGCCTCACCATCTATCTCATTGTGAAGAGTTCAGCTTGATTTGAATTTTCATTACATCTTTCAATTTGACCAGTGTGTTTATAAGAATGGTTTTGATCTTGAGTTAATCTGCAAGTAAAACATATTTTAACGCTTACAATGGTAATTTTGGGTGAGCTGGTGTCGAAATGACATGCAGAATTTAAAAGTGTTACCTCACCTCTATTCCTTTGAATAATGTGACATACAAAAAGTTGTTGGTTTGTTTAGTGGAAGAGCTGCGCAGAGAGGTGCGTAAGAAGCGAAAAGAAGAAGCCAAGCACCTGGCTGGTGGTAAATCTGGGAAGATGGATGACTCAAAGCAAGGTGGTAAGCCTGGAAACAGGGATACCAGAGGATCACCACGTGGTGCCAGAGGAGTCCGGGGTGGCCCAGCCAGAGGTAAAGTGATTGGAACTGGTGTATGTGGAACTTGAATTTTCTGTTACCTCTGTTTGATAACCATCTATTGGCAGATCTGCTAACATGTCTGACAAATACATATTTGATTTAGACCAGTGCAGACGGATTACTCATCAAGCAAAAATCATATTTAGCTATGGTTAATGATCCATATTTTGCGTGATGGTCATGCATGGATCATTTTTTCTGTGAAGAGCGGTTTAATTTGATTTCTGCAAATGACGTTTTTTTTTTTCAGTTTGTCCCATGAGCAATAGTTAAGAAGATAACCAAGGCAAGCTAAGAATAGAATTGGGAAATCCATAAATAGGCCATTTTCAGTTTAGTAGCTGCAAGAGTTGAAGTTAACCCTTTCACCGCCAGACATTCTATTTTGCATAAATCCCCATCACCAGCCATTTTTCCAAAAAAGCTCTTATTTTATACCAGCATATGTGAAATGCGGATATCTCTGGAACTAAACAACCAATTCTCATGCTATTTTTTGTAAAATGGAGGAGATACACTGTACTTTTACAGGGTTCGTAGGGTCCTTACAGGTCCTTACATTTTGAAACACCTCAAGTAAGGCCTTACAAGTGCTTATATTAGCATCAAGGTCCTTACAAGTCCTTACAACAGCCCCAAAAATCATTGATGGCGAAATGCTGGTCGGAAAATCTCAGAAGCAAGCGGTACTTACTCTGAAATCTGCTCGCCAATGGGTTCTAGCCTAGCAGACGACTTTCAGCTTGGAAGTATTGATTTTTCTCAATGTCTCGTCCTAGTTTTGCGTAGTCTCGTTTCTCGTGAAGAGGCGATACTTACATCCGCCGTTTTCCAGTCCTTGTTCAAGGCTATCGAAATGCCAGGAAAGTGTGCACTTCAGGATCGTTTGGTCAAAGAAAAGCAGCACAAGGACAGAGCTTATCTAGAGCGCGGGATTGGTACAATCCCCCGAAAATCTGTTCCTTCCCGCAATTATCGAGTCTTAACGCGGGCAGACTCCCGCACACTTGCAGAACTGCCCGCCCTGTTCACTGATAGTTGCGGGTGCTCGTCTGTCGTCTGCTTGAAAAACTGAAACTAGGACTGAGCAGGAGCGAACGATTTCTTGATATTTCATTGGCTGTTAGTGTAAATCAACCAATCGGCAGCGTTTATCTCCTCCATCTCGATCACCGACGAGAAGTTGTGATAGTTTAAGGCGCCATATTGGATATTTTCCAAAATGAAACGTGCACCCACCCTGTTCGACTTTGACTTTCGTGGAAGAAAAGTGGGAAAAAAAAAAAAGATTCTGTGCCATGCGAGGGTGGAGAAGATCATGAAGAAACCGCGACTACATCCAAAAGCTTGGAGAAGCAGCCCGAAAAGAGTGCCAGTGCAAGGGAACACGGGTTTCAAGACGATTGGCTGAAGAAGTGGCCCTGGATGGGGGGGGGGGGGGGGGGGGGGGGGGGGGGACTGCCCCCCTTTTTAAAAAATCCTAGATTAAGCTCTGAAGGACCGGTTGATGAAGGATCCCCAAAACAAACATTATGCTCGATGTTCTGTGTGCAAAAGATCGCTGCATTTGGCGTTGATGGCACGTAGGGTTGTGCTAGACCATATTCACAATACGTTTTGTAATATATATGCTGCTAATGTTAATTAGAGGTCCTTACTAATTTAAGAAATGGTCCTTATAGGTCCTTACAAGGTCCTTACTTGGCATAAGCTGAAGTCCCTGGGAACCCTGTTTTATTATATCATAACATGTTAGTAATGGGTTAGTCAACAACAATTTCAAATTTTTAGTGATTTCAAGTGGGAAAAAAATGCAAAATAAAAAAAAATGAATGTTATGTTTCTTCTAAACGTAAAAAACGAAAGAATGCCAACAAACTCTCAACATGGGAGGAAAAATACTCCACTAACAATTGAAGACCAGCAAGTATGGTGTATCCAACAGAAAAATGGAAGAAACAGCCACAAATACACCTACTCCAATAGCAGGGAACACGCGTGCGCACACACACACACACACACACACACACACACACACACACACACACACACAACACAGGGTTCGTACAGAGTCCTGGAAGTATGGAAAAAGAATGGAAAAATGAAAAAATCATTTCCAGGGCTGGAAAATTCTTGGAATTTTGTAATTTGTGGCCATGGGTCTGGAAAAGTCCTGGAATTTTATGAAAGCGCTGCAATCTTTTTCATGATGTCGAATTTCACTTCAAGTTTCTTTACAAAAACATTGAAACAGGAATAAAAACAGAAATTAAATCACGCAGAGTGATCGCGGTTTTCAGATTTCCTCTGGCCGGAGGTTTAGCAGACTACATTTTATTCTGCAGAGTAGCTCCCCTTTACTGTGAAAAGCGTTGCGCATGCGCAGTTGGTACCATTGCTTAACTTCCTTTCGAGTCAACAGTGCTGCGAGGGAAAATAGGGTCGAAGTATTACAGAAAACATGGGAGAATGTGTGTTTAGCCTAGCCTGGCTAGACAATACAAATTATTGCAAATGGATTGCTCCTGCTTCTGATGGATGCAAGACAAAAGCACGGTGCCTGCTGTGCAAGAAAGACTTCGACATCGGGAACATGGACGAAGCTGCTCTGAAAAGCCATGCGGCAGGCAAGAAACATCAAGAAATGATGCAGCTTTCAGACAAAACGGTGCACGCACACACACATTCTGGGGTCTGGAAAAATTATGAAAAGCCCTGGAAAAAGTCTGGAATTTTGTTTGGTCACATCTGTGGGAACCCTGCAGTGACACACACACACACACACACTCTTATGCATACCTGGTACACATGTAAGAAAGAAAAAGGGAACACACACACACACATACACACACACGTCCCTTTCACTCTCACTGTTGAATATTTCTTTATGAACACAAAGTCATTCATGTGCCTGTTGGTCTCTGAACCCTTGAGAGCCATTCAGCTGATCATAAAACCCACTCAAACACGTCTCTGCTGCTCGCCTCTCACGTGTCAGTCGGCCACGCCCCCTTCAACTTCGACCAGCAAAAGTCGGCCCACAGCATGTGTGTGAAGTTCATCGCCTAAAGTCTTAGTTCGCTCCCTCACGTAGTCAGTGAACAGTCAGTCAGTGCTGGCTGGCTCAACGCAAAAACACTGGGGCACACGCGGTAAGCGGCATCTAGTCTTATCTCTCGTCAGCTGTGTCTCCCAACCATTTTGGCCACGGTCCAATGCCTCACGTTGCAGTAATTCAGTCAAGCCCTCACTATCGTTGTTTCCTCTTGACTATCTGGGTCTTCTTCATCTGTATTAGGAACAACTGACCGTCTATTCAATATTCCCAGCACTTGATGTGTGGTAAATGTACGGCAAGGTCGAGTACGTAAAGTGCTTGGTGGTGACTCATAGTGAATGGAAAAACAATCGGAATAAAGTCGATAAAACACTGAACTGAATAGTGTTCTGTCAAAGCAAATGGCTGTGAGCACGGGCCAGACCATCCCCCAACTATGACGTTTATTGCTGGCTTTCTGTCTCATAAACTTGGATCGTGAGAGTATCGGGAGTTAGGTAACCCTAGTTGGTCACCTTTTGGCGATGTCAGCGGTCGGCCATGTTGTCGCCAAACGGCCACGTCGGCGGCATAAGGGTTAAGGGGGAAGAAGTACCAGTGTATAGCTGGGAAGGTTCCGTAAATAATGCATATAAGACAGTAATAGAATGAAATACACTGAATAATTGTATTATCATTTAAGTTGCAAATTGATACGGCAACATTATTCAGTATAAACAAGTGCTTAATTACATTATGCATCTATGAGAGTTACTGTTTATTTCCATGTGAGTGTGGTGTGTGTGCAGGTGTGGTTTTTAAACATAAAGAAAGGGTCAGATATTACAAACCATGGTAAATCATTTGCATGTTGACAGCACTTGTTAATACCCTCAAAATTTCTGTTGAATAAGATTTTGAACGCAGTTTTAGATATTTATGTTGAATGGTCCTGTTAATATTTCCTTATGTGAGGTTATCTATAGCCATCCTCAAAGTTTGTGCGAGCATCGTCTGTTGAAAGCCCTGAAAATGCGACAGGTGGCAGAGGTGATTACCGTGGTAGCGGCCGTGGAGGTGGCATCATGACAGGACGGCAGAAGATGGAGGAGAAGATGAGGCGAGGAGGAGGGCGTGACATGCGTGGAGGTGGCCGTGGCTACGGAATGAGGGACGACATGCAGTATCAGATGGCGATGAATACCTACAGGCTGGAGCGTCAGATGATCTCCATGCGAGGGAGAGGTCGAGGCTTCGGACTGCTGGCTGGGGGCTACAGGGACTTCCATCCAGATCCCTATGACATGCCGCCCATGGGTCCTCGAGGGTGAGTGGAAAAGTCAAGGTTTTTTTAAAGTGATCTTTTTTTCATCCGCTGAATGCCTTTTACAGTGGGACATGAGGGCCCGCTCTTTCGAAAGATGAAATGAGTTTGGACATGTGTGCAGTGTATTTTAGCTCAACTGCTTCAGCCACAATCTCTTCAACTAAATTGAAATAAAAAAGATGACATGTAAAAAGCAGCAGTGCCTATAATACCACCTTTGTCCATCTCACCATCAAGAACACTGAAGGAGAGGAAGAATTCATTCTCTTCAACGAAAAACTGGTGGCTGACTCTTGCTTTCAGGGCCTCTGAATCAAAGCCATGATTGCTTCTTTGATGCAATTGATGTGAAGACTTGGATAATCAGGGTCTGCAGACCGCTTCCATCAATGAAACCAAGTACCTGCATCTGTTGAAGGGTTTGCAAGTTTCGACTTCAAGTAAAGTTGCAGAAAAACAATCATACTCATGACCGAAAAAAGAAAAAAGTGCATCCCATTTGTAATGAGCAGTGTATCACAATGTAAAATTTGTGCATAATGGACTCCTGCTCGTGCATTATGAGGAACACTGTTGTATACTTCAAAGAGTAGGTCTGTTTACCATAAATCTTGCTTTGATTTGCAGAAGGAAAATGAGGACCTATGGAGATCACTGGTAGTACCACTACAGTCATATACTGAAAGCATCCACTATACTACCTAAAATTAGGGTTATATTGCTGAAGGATAGATTTAGGCCTAGGCAGATCTGGTGGTCAGTCCTGTTCACATGCAGATACTGAGCTGAAGAATAAATTCTTCTTTGAGATATTTAGATTTTGTGAACAGGATATCAGACTTTCAGTTACCTTTTTTGTCTTTTTCTTCTTTGATGTTACATGCATTGTTTTATGTTCTCTTTTTTTTTTCTTTTTCTTTTTTTTTTTCTTTTTTTTGTGATGTTACATGCATTGTTTAATTTTTATTAGTATAATTAGAATTTTTTTTTTTTTTACGATTTCACTTACAGCTATTTTGCCTGACTTCCAAATTAATTTTCAAGAGCATCTGACTGAACTGATGAAAAAAAAGTCATCCAGAACATCTGAAAGTCCTAATTGCACCAATTTGTACACAAATCAAATAATAGTAACAGTTTGAGATACATGTGCCTGTATGTTGTTGATGCTTGTGACAGACTGTGATGGTCACTCACCGGCTCTGGGAGTTTCCAGAAATTAATTCAAAATATCAAAGCCAACTTGATACATCTTGGTTACTTGGCATATTGCCACTTCAGTTTGATTTGATTTCAGAGATGCCCATAAAATCTGCACTGGTATCTGAGTTGTTATCGATTAAGAGGCACCTGGGTTGCAAGAGCTTGAATCGAAGTATATTGCAAATGGCGAGTGCAAGAGGTGGAGCAGACAGCTGTAACTCCTGTGTCGATCACTCCCTCTACTTATATAGAAATGAAATGTAGAATAACCCCCCTTTCCAACTGGCCAATACAGGCAACGCTTTGAAGTAACAGATGATGGTGGACAGTTAAAATGACATTTAAAGGTCAGTGAGTTGATAAGTCATCTATGATTCAAACAGCTTCGCAGCTGGGAAGCAACAGTAGAAAATATTGTGACATTATGTAGCATAACAAATGCTCATCTTTTATCATATAGGTTTTTCCAATAAATGATTGCTGTCAGTTTCACTGCATGTTGTAGGAAAGACATGAGAAGGGTGGTGTTGGTGTGTTTCAGGTACAGTGACTACGATCCCAGAGATGACTGGGGCTACAGGAGTCCTCCTGCTCCAAGATATGGAGATGGGATGGGCATGGGTAGAATGTCCAGTCGAGGCATGCGTGGCAGAAGAATGTAGGTCTCTCTCCACCCCCACCCCCCATCAGCTGTGTTTGTCATGTTTCAGTTTACTCTAAAAGTTGTCCTTTTCTTTCTGTTGGGACTGGAAGTTAGGATTATTATCATCACTATGATTGCCGTGAAGTATCAGTTGCTCATCATGAGAGGAAATGAAAGGGACCGAGAGTGCTTTCCTGGGCCGCTGCTGTGACTGTTATAAAGCAGACCTGAACTTCTGAGTAAACGGCAGATGTCATGCACAAGGAAATAGATCTGTCCTATTACCATGTTTAGGGGACCCCAGGATTTTCCCTCAGAAAGTTTAGCATCTTTGTCCTTTTGATTTGACATGTCCTCCAGGTAGCTTATTGTTGTATGTCTGTTGTAAGTCAATAAATTATGGAAAATGAAGTCATTATTTGTGAAATGAGAGAATGCATGTATGGTGGTGTGTTCAAGGAAATTGCAAAATAATGACACACTTCTGTTATTTACCTTTTTAGATAAATTGAAAATGGAAATTTGGTTATTATTACTCAGACTGGCTATCTGCATAGGACTAGATCAAGATTGTCACCATCTAAACAGTTTGTTTTTACATTTAAAAAGAATCATGATTATATTTGTACACATTATACAATATAACTGTTGATATCCCAAGGGACAGCAAAATGAAGACGACCTGATTTTTGCCAGTGCTTCATGAATATAGAAAGAATGTGTGAAAGACACTTTGCAAATACATGTACATTTCCTTATTTTTCCTAGTCTGCAGTTAAGTGTTTTATACTGTAACAGGTTTATGAAATGAAAACAAGTTCACCTTTTCTTCACATTTTGACCGAGTCCATACAGTAAAGTATAAACACAGCTCGTTTTGGAAAAGATCTCTGGAAGCCATGTCAAGTATAATGGTATGAATCTGATAGAGATTGAAATTTCAGTCATCATTGACCTGAGCTGATCAGTAAGTTCAGTTTTGGATGGGAAAATATTCTGAATCTCAGGCTTAATTTTTTGTTGTTGTAACTTTAGATTAATGCATTGAAGAATTATCTGAAAACCTGCTTTCAAAATGTCATGAGAGCTAATGAAGTTAGTAGGCATTTGTATAGAATACGAAAACAAAGGCATATGGTTTTGCTACTGAGAAATGTAGACTGACAAGTCATTACAGTCCTAGTTGTATAAATGTCAGTATCATTTTCTGTTATTCGGATGTTAGTTGATTTAAACATACGTGGTCATCAACTTTTCCATGCAGAATCATTCACATACATAATAGTTACAATAGTAAAAAAAGAAAGATGAAATAAAAGGCAACAGAAGAGAAAAGTTCACATTCTGAAACTTTGGGGTGTAGGTGAAACTGAGTATGCAGAAAGCACTGTATGCAATATGACATTTATGGGTGATGTAGTTGTTGAACTTACCAGGAGTCTTGCCAACAGCATTATAAAATCTTATCCAAACATTGCAATCAACAAATAGTCACTGTGGTGTTTGTGTGTGTTTCCTCCTTCACATGATGCAAGCAAACTAAATGTTGCTTGTCGAACAATGAACGGATGAGTCACATTTTCTTCAAAGACAATCTGTACTATTTTCGTCTGTGTATTCCCTGTTTGAAACCAAAGGCAGATGCCAGTCGTAAATAAATGCTAATATATTTCCTCAGCTTGCATTTACTGCATATACCTGTGTGTCAAAGGAAAGATACCAGCCAGAGAGCCACCTTGTTTTGGACACTTCATTCATTATTTCAGTGTGCCTTCTATTTACATGCAGGCTTGGTAGCACTCTGGAGTATAGGCTTAAGCTATGTGATTTTGGTATGGGAGTGCAAGTTATTGTGCTGAAAAAAATATTTGCATTTAATCACACAAAACATGTACACTGGTTTTGTGTGCGTACTGAGTCACTTTTTAATGCTGCAAATCGGGCTCTGGCCTATCTAAGAATGTTTCCAGTCTTGTTCTTGCTCTTGGACAAGTGTTCCGACATCAGTTGCGTCTGTTCCATGATATATATCAGAGAGAAAAATGTCAAATGCTTATCGTTGTGTTTAAGATTCTTGGTGATCTGGAGACAGATTGCACAGTTATTGGTGGAGAAAGTGCCATCAACAAGGATTTAATGTTCATACGATTTCGGTGAAAGTTATGCACACTTGGCCACTTGACTTCACATGAATCAAAAGCAGTCTTAATTGAAACTATGTTTTCACTGCTATATTGCAATTATCTTTAATATTTTTTTCAAACGTCAAGAACAGGAAATATTCCAACCAATGTTACTCGATTACACGTCAGGATGGGGGAAAAAACATTTGTGCACTCAAACCATTGACTGCACATTGATATCGAGACTGGGCTCTCTGTGTAGATTGTGGAGTGAACTACTTGTCAATAAAGCCAATGTCCACCAAATCCTGACGTAGCGATTTTTCCTGGTCAGCTGTCAGATTGACCAGTGGTAGACGCACAGAGCCTAGATCCACACCCAGGCATCGCATGATCCCTTTCACCAAGGCTGGACCTCCTCCTGCATACAGAAAACGATGTTTCATTACTAGATACATGCACAAATACACATGCATCACATCTTTCCGTATCAGTGAGAACTGCCAGGAGATAACGGACAATCACCTGGTCCAAAAATGGTATATACATGCATTCTATTATGTGGTTATTTTTAGACTCGCTAGCTGCTTCAGCAGTCCAAAGCAAACAAAGGCCAACACCAGCATCAAGCTGGTCCAAAAATGGTAAACAGCTTCAACCATGATGCTGGTGTTGGCTTTTGTTTGCTTTGGACTGCTGAAGCAGCTAGTGAGTCAAAAAATAAACACATAATAGAATGCATATATACGTACTGACATGCCAGTCTTTGTATAGTCATTTCTGTGAGCATGAACTACATTCTAAATGGTAGATGTCTACTGATATTCAGGTATATTACGAATTCCAATTCTTGTGGATTACGTTTGAGAGTATGCCAGCCAACCTCTCTACACTTAAATTCACACATTTCTGTGCACAGCAGGGTGATCAGTCTACACACTTCATTTCAGCAGAGCATCTGCTATCCTTGACTTCTCATGCTGATCGTCCACATATGGGGTCCACGTGTTATTATAATGAAGTACCCAGCACTGGGTGTCACACTGCACAGCAGTACATTAAAATGTTGGTTTTTTGTTGTAATCTAAGACTAGTTTTAGGTAACGGAATTGAATTCGTCTATAAAAATAAAAAAAATGCTGATTATTGAACAAGGACGGAGGTCTAACACAGAAGTAACAAAAACAAGAAATTGCTAAATCTGCTCCATCAGCAATGGCTGTGTCGCTATGTACAGTGCACACACATGGGAAAGACTCCACTGGTTTATGCAAGGAAAGTTAGAAAGGTAATGCCTAAGAATACTCCACCCACATTCCCATTTGTACATGCACATCCCTGTGATTTAACGGTTTAAAGACTGGACCCTCCTTCCCCCCTCTCACACTATGCAAGTGTAGGACTGATCACAACAGATTTCACTATGGGATTCAGGCTGCTCTCCCAGGAACAGCACATGGCCATAGTGCAGTGTCCACCCATTCCTTTTTATCTCCTTTGTCTTCTCTGTATGCACATGTTCTTAGTGGCCTATCTAGGAGGAACTTTCCAGAATAATTTTGTTTCCATTGGTTCTTCTTCATGTGCTAAGTGCATGTTGCACATTTTACCTGTTTCTCATCTCAGCTGAAGGACGCACTGATACCATTATTATGTGTTGTGGAAATGGTGAGAAAGCCTCTCTTTCCAAACGAACCAAATGAACCATGGATGCACCTCCAAAGTGACTGCTTCAATTCACCTTTTCACCACATACATAGACTGACTTTCAGGGCAAACTGTTGATCATGATGTTACATCGGAAATGAGAACTATAGAGACATGCCACCGTTTCTACCATTCATTCTTTCATCTAATGATTGTTTTTCTGTCTCTTCTCCTCTTGTTCAAAATTATGTTGTGTATGGTGCTTTCACAAAGAAAAGATCTTGAGACTGCATTGAGGGTCTTAGGATTGTGGAAACGCCTAGAAGGAAATGGTGAAAAGAGAGGTAAGTAACAGTTGTTGTCCTTGGCAACTTTTCTTTGGGATCACAACTGTTTTTCTTTAAAAACACAGCTCTTTTGCCTTTCTTTCTTTCATTTCAATTTCTTTTGTTGTTGTTGAAAATAAATGTTTTTCCCTGAATATCACATTGCTTTCCCTGTTCTCTGTTAGATGATAATTGTTATCCTTGTTTTCTGAAGAAAAGAGGTATTACTTGGAAGAAAACGTTGACGAGGAAAACGGCTATGACTTGACCAACAGTGAATGTAATTAAAAGGAAGTTAATTTTGTCCCTGCAGACATCAAAATGCAGGGGCAAGTACAGAGATTATGTAGGCAAATGATTTACTTGTACAGGGCATGTGAATACAAACAAAACAAAAAAGTTATAATTGACACACACTTACTCACAAGACAAGCACAGACAAAGCTGAATGTAATTATCTCCAGACTCACCATATGCACTGCGCTCCAGCACCAGTTTTCTTGCCAATTGCTGAAAAACAAAAGCATGAAAAACTGGCTGGAGTTGTATGGTAAATAACGTTTACTTCTGGCTATAGCCTGCAAACTGACTCTGGTGCATTCTTTTTTAACACAGTATCTGCACTCATTGTGTAACTATCTCTTTTCAAAATTACCTTATTCACATTCTAGATTTATGTGAAGATGAGAGGGGGGTGTGTGTGTGGGCGTGCTATGCAATGGCTATGAAGAGGAAGCAACTGTGATCATTGTCATTGATGCAGTAAAATCAAGAAACAGAAAAATGACTGATGTGTTGTATGGGGTAAGAGTATTTTGAAATGGTGATATAATTACCTCCCTTGTCGGTAATTACGCACTAACTGTTTCCTCTTAAGTTACTTTTATGTCGAGTTTTCCCCCGGTCATTTCCATTCTGAAATGTAATCATCTGGATGTTTTTCTATAACCTTTTTTCCCCATTGTTTGTCCTAGAACTCTCATAACTGGACATATAATGCAACCTAATGTCTTTTTCTTTTTTTTTTTTCAATAAAGTTTGACTGTGTATTTCAGACTTGGATATAACTGTTTTCACAACTAACATTTCACTAGCTCACTTCAAGGCATGATAGAGAACATGAACCGGATCATGAGTTGGGGTCATAACCCATACACTCTTACAGTAACAAAGACGCACAGAGCTGGGTCTCACATAGAAGCACAGGCTCATACAAGATTGACATACAACAAAAAAAATCATCTCTTACGGTAAATTCATGATTATTTAGATTCTGTTGATTTCACACACCTGTTCTTTCCTGGCGGCGTCCAAATCCTTGGCATCAAATGCAGTCTTCAGACGTCTGAACAGACCACCCAGGTAGCTATTACAAACGGGTACATCCACCCCCAGTGACAGGCCTGTCAGTAGTTGCTGATGAAAACACACACACTGACTGACTGACTGACTGAAACCATTTACTGTAGATTAAGATAGTGTTGTACTGACATTTTAAAAGAAAAACCTTAATAAATTAATGAGATAACGAAAATAATACAAATAACATCTGAATGACATAAAAATCATAAAGGAAAATTAACAGGGAAACATTTAAACACACACACACACACACACACACACACACACACACACAATGTTATTTTGAGAATTCACGCACACAGAACACAACGAAACAGCAATACTCTGATCCGCATAGCCTGCACACATGAAATAAGCACATTGTCCGCCAAGAGAAGATAACTGCACCTGAGTCGTAAAGAGCGGTTGAGAGTTAGGCCTACTCTTTATTGTCTCTCATTTCATTCTTTAATTAACATCCATTGTAACATAAGGTATGGATTACGTCCTAAAGGCACCAATTACGATTAAAAGTGTAATTACACATAATATGCACACTAGATTAAATGGAGAAAGACCTACTTCGTCTGTACCAATCAGGACCTGGAATCGTCCCCCGGCAGCCATAGTACAGTCAGTCAGTGCTGGCAGTTCACGGGAGGAAATTTTCGCCCCGCGAAGCGTTGGAATCTCCTCTCCTGCCAGTTCCAGGAACCGTGAAGTGTTCACTGTAGGAAAGGAGAGGAAGCGGGGTGCTTGTTAAAACTGATTTCAGCTGTTGCACTGTTCTTGGAAACGGTGAACAAAAACTAAAAATCGGATTAGGTGTGGAAATCTGTCATCGCTTCCTGCCTTTTCATTTCGTCTGCCCTTCCTTTACGAAAGACAGTGTAGCATCTCTCTCTCTCTCTCTCTCTCTCTCTCTCTCTCTCTCTCTCTCTCTCTCTCTCTCTCTCTCTCTCTCCACATACACACAAGTATACACACGCACAGCACATTCCACACTACTTTCACAATATAAAGCATGCGAAGATCGACATTTCTCTGATGTACATCATGTCATGTGGGTGTGGCCTACGAATCCATCCCAACTCGTGCATGTGCTCAACAGAGTTTCGCAAAGGCAAACTTCACGTTGGCACAGCCAGCGCAGGTCTTAAGCAAAGTCTTTGATGCAAGTATCTGCACCTCAGTAATATGTCTTCGCAGTGGAACAAAATTGCGTGTCCGCTGTTAAAGACTTGGAACACCGAATAACTGAGTAAGCGATCCACGTCCATCAAGACCATGGAATAAGCTATACTGCCGCATGGTTCCTTGCACAAGACACCAAGACTCCCAGCCCGGGTCAAGCTGTTCCTAAGTTCATGCCACAACATCCACGGAAGAAAATATTTAACGGACTAGTCTCGTCAACTTCATTCCCGAAAGTAGCAGATTTACTAATTGCCATGAACACCTACTAATATTCTCTTAACAGGAAGATGAGCAAAAAAAAAAAAAGGGTATAATAGAAAGAACACCTCTATTATATTACTTTCTTGTATGGGACTCCGAGGAACAACTGGGTTAATCCAACCAAAGACTTGTCTCAGAGCGGCCATGATAAAGTGAACATTCCCAGAGGAGGCTAAAAGACACCGTGTGTAGGCTTACACGTGAAGCAGGCTGACCAACGGAGGAAGTTTACCTACATTAATTAAGTCTCTCAACAAATAAGCAAAGCCACGCATTCTCAGCACGTTTCAGTTATCCACTTCACAAGACTGTTGAAACATAGCTGGGATTCGGACTCTGCTGCAGTTTTTTTTTTTTTTTTTTTTTTTTTTGGGGGGGGGGGGGGGGAGTGTGTGTGTGTGTGTGTGTGTGTGTGTGTGTGTGTGTGTGTGTGTGTCCCAATGGGTTATCTGCTCTCAGAACACATGTACACAGGTTCTGTGGTAAAACCGCTTTCCAGTCTCTCTGAAGCGCTGTCTTTGAACTTCTCGTCTTCCTCATCTGATGGAAAAGCTGCAGGAAGAAACAAACCTATGACCAATGGACTGCTAACTGATGTTTGCCTTCCCCTTCAGCCCCGACTCCTTTTCCTGCTCCCCCCCCCCCCCCCCGGCCCCCCCGCACTCCTCTGCTCACCCCTCCCCGATCTCCTCCTCCTTTCCCTTCATGTCAATTCAAAGAAGCAGATCAGTCCGTCAGACTCAAAGGCATTTTCACTGTATTAAAAAAAATAAAAACTTAACGAAGAAAAGTCATTCATCTGATAAACTAACAGTAACGTCGATCCGAATACACAGAAAATGTGAGGTACCGGAACATGCGGAACTTGATCTCTTATAATAAGTGTATTCTAACA
>CM065714.1:121987835-121990335 GCA_033310375.1 Conus canariensis | reverse complement strand
TTATTTGCTTTCGCAATGAACGCAGCAAGTGATCTAATAATGTCTTCATTTTCTGATGTCAGTATTTTTCTTATGTTATATCTTTGCGCGTTGTATTTAGTAAACAGACTACTTGTGTTTCGTAATTCATTATATTCACAACAATCGAATAAGAAATGCATCTCATCTTCGAGACCATTCGAACATAACGGGCATACCGAACTCATGATCGAATCTGAAGTAAACCACCTTTTATTTGAATATAAACCTAAGGTTCTTGTTCTAAATCTGACAAGTGAGTCCCTATGCCATTTATTAGTTATTACACCAAGATATTTTTCAGGATATAATGAATCTTTAAAGGAATGATACCAGCTGTATTTATCATTTCCAACCACAGTGGAGTGCCAATTTTGCTTAAAACAATCAATCAGTCGCTGCTTAAATTCAAACAAAAACATTTTCTCACTACCTACCCCTTGTGCAATCCAAACAATGCCAAATCCATTTTCTGTTAAAACCTTTTTAACATCCGACACCCAATTGTACACTCCTATTTCCATTTGTCTGAAAAGCATTTCATATGCCTGTCTGCATATACGATGTAGTGGAAGTCTAGTTAGTTTTAGCCAGTATCTCACACATTTAATATAATTTCTAATAAATAAAGGATATCGGCCTGACTCTCCGTAACACATTTTATTTGATGAGTGTAAAGGTATGTTTAGAAATCTTTTTATTGCAAATGTGTGAATGTTCTCCATTTGTTTATTTTCATTAAGTCCCCAAACTTCAGCACCGTATGATAACATGGGTTCTATTTGTAAATCAAACATTTTCCAGAATAAATTAGAATCAATCAAATTTAATCTTCTCATGGTGCGAAGAATTTCAATAACCCCTTTTCTACCCCTTCTAGCGACTTCTGTCCAGCCAGACATCAAGCTTAATTTGGTTGTAAAAACAATGCCTAAATATTTATATTTATTTGTTACCTTTATCTCCTCATTTCCATACCACCATATTTCATTTGCAGAGAGATACCCTCCCTTACGGAAAACTATAATATTAGTTTTGTCTAAATTTACAACCAATTACATTCTATCAGCTTCAGATTTAAGTACATTGATTTGATTTTGCAACCCTATCACAGTGTCTGACAGCAATATCACATCATCGGCAAATAACGTCAGAAACATTTCAATTCCTCCAGAGATTAGTTGAATGCCATGTCTGCCACGTTTTGATAACTCCACAGCAAGTTCATTGATGAAAAATGAAAATAGTAGGGGGCTTAGCACACAACCTTGCTTGACACCTCTTGGACAATTGAAATATTGTGATAATTGGCATTTATCACGTACACAGGCTAGAACGGTATTATAGATTCCTCTCAGCGCATTAAACAATTTTCCATCCACACCAGATTTCCTCAGGCACTCCCATAATAAGTTTCTGTTAACCGAGTCAAAGGCCTTCCGGAAGTCAACAAAAGCCACGTATAATTTCGAATTTCTGGAGAGATATTTTTGAACTAAACAATACAAGGTGAAAATATGGTCAGTGGTGCTATATCCACTTCTAAAACCCGCCTGCTCTTCAATAATATGTTCTTCTCTTTCCGCCCATTTAGTAAGTCTTGAATTCAAAATACTGGTATAGATCTTGCCTAATACACTGGACAGACTTACGCCTCGATAATTATCTGGGTTATTGATGTCACCTTTTTTATGCAATGGTATTATGATGGATTTCGACCACTGAGTTGGAAATGTCCCAGACTCGAAAAGTTTGTTTAAAAGACGCACCAGAAACTCAATAACCAAATTATATGCATTTTTTAGCATTTCATTTACAATTCCGTCTGGGCCAGCACTTTTACCGCGTTTTAATCTTTTAATGCTTTCTTCTATTTCGCTTTTTGTGATTGGGTCATTAAACAGGGGTTCTTGTATATTTTCATTATTCGGGTCAGTATGACTATCCTCTTCGTAAATATTATCATGAGAATTAAAAACACCGTAAAAATGACCATGCCATTGTTTTATTGAAATGTCATTATATACTAGGGACTTTCTGTTAATCGTTCTAAGAGTTGACCAAAACGTTTTCGGGTCTCTAACTGAATCTTTTAATTTTTCTAGCCTGGAACGATCAAAATATTCCCTTTTCTCTCTCTTTAGCTTGCTATATTCTTTCCGTGCGTTTACATAAATTTGCCTTCGATAATTAACGTCAGTCTTAGAACGCTGGTAATTTCTCAGAAGGCCCTTAACTCGTCTTTTCATTACTTCACATTCCCTATCAAACCAGTCGTCTTTTTGTTTTTTCTTCTTCCCCACTGTACGCACCATACATGCAGCAGCACCATACATCGCACCGGTAAACACATCTAGACATTCATCAACATCAACATCCAATCCATCGTTCGCTTGCTTCATGCATTCCTTAAACATGTCAGATTCCAATTCATCCCTGTAAGTCTGAGCATTCTCATCATTCCATACAATCTTCTCTTCTC
>CM065714.1:121977835-121982835 GCA_033310375.1 Conus canariensis | reverse complement strand
TAATTATGTGCTAGTAATCAGGGCTATGACTATGAATGTGCATGAGAGAAATAATGTCAAAACCCCAGACAGTGAGACAGACACAGAGACAGACAGACAGACAAACGGAGAAGTGCCAGTGGGTTCAGTCGCGTGCGCGCGCGCCGCGCGCGCGCGCGTGTGTGTGTGTGTGTGCGTGTGCGTGCGTGCGCGCGCGCGCGTGTGTGTATGTGTGTTTGTGTTTGTGTGTGTGTGTGTGTGTGTGTGTGTGTGTGTGTGTGTGTGTGTGTGTGTACTTGAGTGCGCGCGAGCGTGAGTGCGTAGAGGACTGGGAGGTTGAGGAACGAGTAGGGATGCGGGGAAAGGCTACTTGTCATGCATCAGTGGATTTTTCGTATGTGCTAGTAAACAGGACTAGGCCTATAAATGTGTGTTAGGGAGAAATAATGTCAAAACCAGAGAGAGAGAGAGAGAGAGAGAGAGAGAGAGAGAGAGAGAGAGAGAGACAGACAGACAGACAGACAGACAGAAGAGAGAGAGAGAGAGAGAGAGAGAGAGAGAGAGAGAGAGAGAGAGAGAGAGAGAGAGAGAGAGAGAGAGAGAGAGAGATTTACAAAGACGATTTGCGTATAACTGAAGTGCTGGTAACACTTTTGTTGCTCCTGAAGGAAACTGAAGGACCTCGAAGGGATTGTTCCAGATTAAATTTTCAAGGCACTTGCGCATGTCTTTTCATCAAGTTTCACGCAAACAGAATATGCGCCAATATTGAGCCGTGCAAATGACGTGTCCCAGTAGAGGGTGGTTTGGGGAATCCCCTCCATTTACTTTCCAGGATATCGATCCTACTGGGCGACATTCCGTTCAGACCAGTCTGATTTCCCAACACCTGATAGGCAAGGAGCCAAAACCGGAGCTAGGCTCATTATCAAGAGACAATGCCTGCAGTCTTCTTCTTCCTCTTCAGCGTTCCAGTATCCGGGTAGCGTGTGAACTCGTTTTACCCTGTTGGGATACTCACACTATACTCGAGAGAGAGAGAGAGAGAGAGAACACACACACACACACACACACACACACACACACACACACACACACACACACAGCTACGCATGAGTCCACGTGTACACATTGTGTGTGTGTGTGTGTGTGTGTGTGTGTGTGTGTGTGTGTGTGTGTGTGTGTGTGTGTGTGTGCGCGTGCGTGCGTGCGTGCGTGCGTGCGTGCATGCGAGTGAGAGAGAGAGAGAGAGTGTGTTTGTGTGTGCGTGTGTGTGTGTGTGTGATGACAACAACGACAGAAGCAACGATAATATGCTGATTATTATAATAGTAATGGTAATAATAATAATTGACATCATTATCATAGTAATAACGATAACAACAACAATAATTTAGTCGACAGTCATCACAATCATGATAATCATAAATGCAGTAAGAGTAGTATTTGCGTCCGTCATTTATCAAAACAAACAAACATCGACTGTCATTATGTGTGAAATGAACAAGGAATGCACACTAACAAATCCCGTTTCAAAACAAAAAGAAAAAAAAGGAAAGAAAAAGATATTGCTACTCACCGACGCCATTTTTTTTTCAACCCCTTACTGATTTTTTTTTTACAAAAGATCCCGGCCGGTGAGGCTCTCAGGGTGCTCTACTCACAAGGGTTAGTTCTGACTCAACATGAACACCTCAATAGACTGTGACAAAGTCCACCTGAAACCCGTCTCAACTTGCAAGGTCAGGTTCACCATTGGACACGCATCGCCATTTGTAAGTAGGCCTACCTCGTTTATCAGTCGTGTTATCGGAGGCCGAAGGTACTGGGTGACCTTGAATGTACGCTTATTGGAGACGCTTTCTTCTCTTGGCTGAGTAAATCACATTTACGCTTGACGTAATGAAACGTTATTTAGGACATTCGCGAGTACTTGCGCCTGTGTTCGCACCACATGTGCGCGGAACGCTTTCTTTCACACGTATGCAGTTATGACTGCACGAGATAAATTTGTGATTAAAAAAAAAAAAAGGCAGGTAGCATACGTCAACATTTACCAGACTTTAATCCCCAGTACGAATGAAGAATTAACATGGACCATGTTGATGAAACCATTTGATCTTCTGATTAGCAAGCATGGCCACTGTAGAACAGAGCTTTATCTCCATTGCTTTCTCCACATCAGCAAACAGGTGGTTAAAACAGAGTTGCCCTCTTCACTGCATTCTCCTTGTCAACAAACAAGACAGGATAGCACATAACTTCTGTCTTCATTCACCCTCCACATCAACAAATAGGATAGGATAGCATATGGCTGTTGTCTTTATTGCGCTCCCCCTCACAACAAGCAGGGCAGGTTGGAACAGAACTGTCTTTACTGCATTCTCTCTATCAATAAATAGGACGGTGTAACACGGTCCTGCTGTCTTTTTTTTTGCATTCTCCCTATCAATAAACAGGACAGTGTAACACGGTCCTACTGTGGGTTTTTTTTTTTTTTTTTTTTTTTTTTTTTTTGCATTCTCCCCATCAGTAAATAGAACAGTATAATACGACCCTTCTGTCTTTTTTTGCATTCTCCCTATCAATAAACAGGACAGTGTAACTCGGCCCTGCTGTCTTTTTTGCATTCTCCCTTTCAATAAATAGAACAGTGTAATACGACCCTGCTGTCTTTTTTGCATTCTCCCTATCAATAAACAGGACAGTGTAATACGACCCTGTTGCCTTTTTTGCATTCTCCCTATCAATAAACAGGACAGTGTAATACGACCCTAATGTCTTTACTGCATTCTCCCTATCAATAAATAAAACAGTGTAATACGGCCCTGTTCTCTTTCTTGCATTCTCCCTATCAATAAACAGGACAGTGTAATACGACCCTACTGTCTTTACTGCATTCTCCCTATCAATAAATAGAACAGCGTAATGCGACCCTGCTACCATTTACGCATTCTCCCTATCAATAAATGGGACAGTATAACACGGCCCTGCTATATTTATTGCTCTCTCCCTATCAATAAGTGGGACAATATAAGACGGCCCTGCTGTCTTTATTGCATTCTCCCTATCAACAAACAGGACAGGACAGGATAATACTGAGCTGATGTTGTTGTTATAGTCTCCAGATCAGCAAACAGGACAGTGTAACATGGGCCTGCTGTCTTTATTGCAAGAGAACACAGAGATCTGCTTCTTTTACTGCTTTCGTCCTCATCGACAAATAGGACAGTATTGCACAGACCTGCTGTCTTCATTGCAGTCTCTCTAGCAACAAACAGGACACGGATAACACAGAGCAACTGTGTCCATTGCTATCCCTCCATCAAACAGGATTAGACAACGGACAGTTGTTGTCTGAATTGCTACCTCCCTACCATCAAGCAGGACAGGGCACAACAGAACTGCTATCTTTATTGCTCTTCTTCTTCTTCTTCTTCTTCTTCTTCTTCTTCTTCTTCTTCTTCTTCTTCTTCTTCTTCTTCTTCTTCTTCCTTGTCTAGAGCCGGGCCAAACTGGCGTTGAAGGCTCTGCTGTTTAGCTGAGTGCCAGCTGGTTGGATGGCTTTTTGTGTAAAACAGGATGAAAACTATATACATGTACAAATCTAGTGTGGATTTCCACTAGTGGCCAGCCTTGGGGGGCTGCAGGTCGCTGGAGCTGCAGCGCAGGCGGCTGAAGAATGCCACTACTGTTGGAGCTGTAGTGGTCTCGCTTGAAAGTTTATTCCACTCCCTCACTGTTCGGGGGACGAAGGAGTTGTGTAGAGCTGGGTGTTTTGAGTGCTCCTGGAAGATGCGAGCACCATTCCCGACAGAACAGAACTACTATCTTTATTGTTCTCTCCCTCCATCAAAGAAGACGACAGAACAGAACTACTATCTTTATTGTTCTCTCCCTCCATCAAAGAAGACGACAGAACAGAACTACTATCTTTATTGTTCTCTCCCTCCATCAAAGAAGACGACAGAACAGAACTACTATCTTTATTGTTCTCTCCCTCCATCAAAGAAGACGACAGAACAGAACTACTATCTTTATTGTTCTCTCCCTCCATCAAAGAAGACGACAGAACAGAACTACTATCTTTATTGTTCTCTCCCTCCATCAAGCAAGAAGACAAAACTACTATCTTTATTGCTCTCCCCCTACCATCAAGCAAGAGGACAAAACTACTATCTTTATTGCTCTCTCTCTCCATCAAGCAAGAGGACGAAACTACTATCTTTATTGCTCTCTCCCTACCATCAGGCAAGAGGACAGAGCAGACTTTCTGTCTTTATTGCTCTCTCCCTACCATTCAGCAGGACAGGACAGTTCAGATTTCCTGTCTTTATTGTCTTAACTGCACTGGTTCCACGATCAAGCAGGACAGGACAACACACAGCTGCTGTCTTTATTGCATCTCTCCCTATCCATCAAAGCTGTTGTCTTTATTGTACTCTCCCTACCATCAAAGCTGTTGTCTTTATTGCACTCTCCCTACCATCAAAGCTGCGTCTTTATTGCACTCTCCCTACCATCAAAGCTGCCGTCTTTATTGCACTCTCCCTACCATCAAAAGGCCTGCCGTCTTTATTGCACTCTCCCTACCCTCAAGCAGGAAAGGACAACACAGATCTGAACTGCTGTCTTTACTGCACTCTCCCTGCTATCAAGCAGGAAAGGACAACACAGAACTGAACTGCTGTCTTTACTGCACTCTCCCTGCTATCAAGCAGGAAAGGACAACACAGATCTGAACTGCTGTCTTTACTGCACTCTCCCTGCTATCAAGCAGGAAAGGACAACACAGAACTGAACTGCTGTCTTTACTGCACTCTCCCTACCATCAAACAGGAAAGGAGAACACAGAACTGAACTGCTGTCTTTACTGCACTCTCCCTGCTATCAAGCAGGAAAGGACAACACAGATCTGAACTGCTGTCTTTACTGCACTCTCCCTGCTATCAAGCAGGAAAGGACAACGCAGAACTGGACTGCTGTCTTTACTGCACTCTCCCTGCTATCAAACAGGAAAG
>CM065714.1:121970335-121972835 GCA_033310375.1 Conus canariensis | reverse complement strand
AAGAGGAAGAAAGAAGAAGATGATGACAAAAAAAAGAAGAAAAGAAAAAGGAGAAGAAGCAGAAGAAGAAACGTATTCTCTCTCTCTCTCTCTCTCTCTCTCTCTCTCTCTCTCTCTCTCTCTCTCTCTCTCTCTCTCTCTCTTGTGCTGATTTGTTTCCCGTGCCCTCCTTGAGACACGCAAAATTTCCACACTTCCGCCTTACCCATGCACGACCCTACCCAAGCTTGTCGTGGCCAGGGCCAGCAGTGAATGGAGAGTTCAGTCAGTCTCAGGTCGTCACGAGACCCCCCACCGGAGAAGACGCTGCACCGCTACTTAATCACTTTGGTGGTGGGGTTCAACACAACCTGTTCTGATTCTCCTGGGTCAGTACACACCCTACTGAAGCCCCTGCGGACGACAAATTGAACTGGATTGTGCAGACAGACTAAATGAGTACCCGCTTGTCATGACTGAGAGTTCGTTTGACTGTTTAAGCGAAAGATCTCTAAAGAAAAATAAATAAATAATAAAAAAGGAATAATTTTGTTTGATGGCGGAGTTCGGATTTAGCAGTCTACTTTTCTTCGGGCCTGAATTTCAGAAATGCAAGGTTGATTTGTCAAAACAGGTCAGCTCGAAAGTCGGTTAACATGTTGGCTGGGTCATAGGCCTGTAAACCTGGATAGCGTTTCACTGTGGGTCGGTTGGCTTGTTGCTCACCTGGGGAACAATTTCACACTTTTTGTGGTTTTGCAGTGCCGGTCCTGATCCGTGTGTAACTGATGAATTACAATCATTATTTTAATTAATTGATTTATTTATTGATGGTGGTGGGTGGGGTCAGGGGCCTATCTTCACTGGAATCTCTCTCTCTCTCTCTCTCCTCTCTCTCTCTCTCTCTCTCTCTCTCTCTCTCTCTGTGTGTCTCTCTCTGTCTCTGTCTGTCTTCTCTGTCTCTCTGTCTCTGTCTCTGTCTCTGTCTCTCTCTCTCTCTCTCTCTCTCTCTTCAATCCTCCGATTCTCTCTCTCTCTCTAATATACATTCATTTGTAAAGCGCTTCTCTTGCATTTTTTTACATTGATTTTGACACTGAGTTTTGACTCTCTGTCTCTGTCTCTGTCTGTCTGTCTGTCTGTTTGTCTCTCTCTCTTTGTCTCTCTCTCTCTCTCTCTCTCTCTCTCTCTCTCTCTCTCTCTCTCTCTCTGACATGGGGCGTACTAATGCCCTTCTCGTGCTTTTCCTCATTTTTCCCTACCTTCTTTTTTTCCTCCTTCTTCTAACTTCCTTTCTCTTCCTCTTCCGTGTTCTCTTTTTTTCCACTCTCTTTCTTTCTGCTCTCCTTGTCTTTTCCTGATTCTTTTTTCCTTTGTTCTTTACTCCTCCAAACGTTTTTCATTTTCTTGTCCTTCTCTCACTCTGTTTTTGTTCCTTTTCTCTCCTCTCTTTTTTCGTTCTTTCTCCTATGTAATTTTCGTCTACTTCGATTCTTTTTTTTTTTTTACTCTTTGTTCTTTTTTGCCGTCTTCTTTTCCTTCTATTCTTCTCTTATCCTTCTCATCGATCTCTGTCTCCTTTTTCTTTTCGCTTTCCTTCTGTCGCTTCTTCTTCTTCTGTCTGTGTGTCTGTCTGTCTCTCTCTCTCCCCTCCTCCCTCCTCTCTCTCTCTCTCTCTCTCTCTTTCTCTCTCTCTCTCTCTCTCTCTCTCTCTCTCTCTCTCTCTTCTATTCTATTCTATTCTATCTTAGTCTGCTTCTCCTATTTTCTTAATCTCTTTCATTCTTGCTCTGCTTCTACTTCTTTTAATCTCTTTCTTTTCTTCTCTTTCTCTTCTCTCCTTATCGCTCTGTTTTCCAGGGATTTTCCATCTCTTTGCTCTTCCTCTGTCTTCTTTTTTTGACTTATCACCCTCCCCACCCCACCCCACCCCACCCCCTCCCCCATTCCCATCTTCACCCCTCACACCCCTCTTTTTCCTCCTTCTTTATTCTTTGAGCATATAGGCGCAACAAATTTATTCCGTCAATTCGTCAAGTGAAAAACCACAACGAGGAGCAAGAGAGCCTTGCCCAAGGCAGCCATGTCACTTGATGCTGGTCCTACCTCAGTTCTGGCTCGTTGCCTATCACGTGTTGGGACATCAGACTTGTCTGACCGGGATATTGGCTCAATAGGAGATCGATATCCTGAAAAGTAAACGGAGGGGATTCCCCTCACCACCCTCAACTGGGACACGTCATTTGCTTGACTCAATGTTTGCGCGTATGACATTTGCGTGAAACTTGATAAAAAGACATGCGTAAGTACACAAAAGTTTAACGTGGAACACATCCCTTTGCGAGCCCTCAATTCCTTCAGCAGACAACAAAAGCATTACCAGCATTCACATCTTTACCGATGCACAAATCGTCTCTGTAAATCAAAATAAAAAGAGATCTGACCCAAAACTTGGAAATGAGTATGGGACAACTGTTATGCAAAGGTGGCTAATGGAAAGAGTTTTGTATTTTTTTTTCTT
>CM065714.1:121962835-121965335 GCA_033310375.1 Conus canariensis | reverse complement strand
GCAAAAAGCAAGATTTCCAATCATTTTGCATTAACAATTTTATGTCCCATTTATCACAGCATTTTGGCTTAAGGTTATTTGCAATAAAGATATCATAATACAATTTGGAACCTTTATTTATAGCAAAAAGGTGTTTAAAGCACAATGATGAGTTTATGTACTTATCATTTTTTATAGTGATACCAGACGTTTTTACATAGTCCATTATAGTCGATTTATAGCCAGCAAAAGTAACAAAATCAATATTTACATTACATTTTTCTTTAAAAAGTGCATGTGGCAAAAACTTTCCTTTATCATCAAAAAAGTGGGCGAGACAGTTAATATCTTTGCTACTTAGTTTTTTCGATACAATACACTTCTTTCCAATTTGAAATCGCTTATTATGGCATAATGGTTCGGCAAGAAGTTCGGTGGAGTTTTGCGGGGAACACTTGTAGTAAAAAACTTTATATGCATCAAGAACTTCAACCCAAAACTGATTATACTTGGTGAATTTTGAAACGAATTCTGGACCACATTTTTTCATAAGCGACCACTTAGGGAAGTTATGCAACAGAATATTTCGCCATTTATGGGTTGACGTTTCAGCTTTACGTATCCAGGACAGCTTCAGAGATAAAACAAACGTTTTTAGGTCAGGAAGACCAATACCACCATCTTTGATACTTTTATGGGCAGTTTTTCGGTTAATCTTATCTGGCTTCTTGTTCCAAACAAATTTGTAACAAGCCTGTTGACATGTTTGAAAAAATATGTCTGGTGGGTTTGGTAATAGTAACCAGAGGTGTGTCAACTTTGAGAGGATAAGAGATTTTAGTATTGCTACCCTACCAAGAGGTGTTAACTGTCGTTTTACCCATATTTTGAATAAGTGTTTGACATCTGCTAGTCTTTCCGAGTAATTTATATCTACACATTCTTTCAGATCGTTAGTAAACCACACTCCTAATATTCGGAATTTAGATGGATTCCATTCCATACTTAAATGTTCCATATAACGGACTTCAGAATTTTTCTCACTTCCCAGCCAAACGGCGTTAGTTTTTCCTACATTTATATGAAGGCCTGACACAGAACCAAACTTATCAAGAACATTTATGCAGTTTTCAAAAGAACTCCTATCTCCTGCAAGTAAGAATTCTGTGTCATCAGCGTACTGAGAAATCTTGTGTTCAACATTATTCACTGAGATCCCATGGATATTAGAATTCTGTCTGACCATAACAGCCAGTATTTCTACGCATAACACAAATATATAAGGAGATAGAGGGTCTCCTTGTCTGCAGCCTCTTTTAATTTTAAACCAGTCCGAAACCTGACCATTTACAATTACACATGATTTGATATTTTTATAGAACGTACCTATCCATCTGCATATATCTTCTTGAAAACCAAATGCTTTCAGTACTTTAAACATAAAGTTCCAGTTTATCGAATCGAAAGCCTTTTCAAAATCTATATTCAAAAGCAATCCAGGTAGATTATGTTTGTCTAGATAAGCTATGATATCATATATTAACCTTAAATTATCTCCAATATATCTATTTCTGATAAACCCTGTTTGATCATCATCAATTACATTTGGTAGAACTTGCTTTAACCGATTTGCTATACAAGATGATCCTATTTTATAAATTACATTTAAAAGTGAGATAGGTCTCCAGTTTTTTATGTATTGCCTTGGTTTATCACCTTTAGGGATAGAAGTTATGATTCCTTCTCTCTGTACACAAGATAGCTCTCCTTTTCTGAAACTCGCATTAAGTGCTCTTACAACAAATCCACCTAATTTCTTCCAAAATACTTTAAAGAATTCTGCACTAAAGCCGTCTGTGCCTGGACTTTTATTATTTTTCATTTTACTCAGAGCATACGTAGCTTCTTCTAACGTTATTTCTCCCTCTAATCTTTCTGCGTCCGTTTCCTTTATGCAAGGGATATCATTCACTAAGTTTCTTATCTCACAATCATCTACTACAGATTCTGCATATAATGATTCATAAAATCTTTGCACTTCTTGGATGATCTCTTTCTGGTCTGTTAAAATTTTATCTTGCTGGTCTATGAGTCTAGCCATGTTTTTACTAACATAGTGTCGCTTTTCTAGATTGCAAAAATAATTACTAACTTTCTCCCCATCAGCTACCCATCTAGCCCTCGACCTTAATAATACCCCTTCCATTCGTTTTTCACGAATATGTCTTAATTGTTCTTTCTTCATTTCCATTATTAATATGTCTTCTCCCGTTTTCTTCTCAACTTTCTCCAGTTTTCGCATATCCTCTTCTAGCTGTCTCTCTTCATCTGCCAATTTCTTTTTCTTCATTGTAGCATATGCAATTGTTTTTGATCTAAGTTTCATCAGCAGAAAATCGAGGAAGACATCATCTGGGATAGAAAGCTGTATATCTTCATCCAATATATTTTCAGCTACATTTACTGTATATTCTTCTTTGACTTTTTCAATCTCCATATTTATTTCATGCATATATTCTTT
>CM065714.1:121952835-121957835 GCA_033310375.1 Conus canariensis | reverse complement strand
CAATCTTGATAAGGCCAGGTGTGGCTGGCTGGGCTCTAACCAAAAGATGTAAAGATAAAAGACTATCTCTGTCTCTTTCTTTTTCTGTCACTGTCTTGTCTACGTCTCTCTGTCTGTCAGTCTGTTAATCTCTCTGTCTCTGTTTGCCACTGTCTCTGCCTGTCTGTGTGTGTGTCTGTCTGTGTGTGTGTCTGTCTATCTGTATGTGTGTCTATCTGTGCGTCTGTCTGTCTGCCTCTGTGTGTGTGTGTGTGTGTGTGTGTGTGTGTGTGTGTGTGTGTGTGTGTGTGTGTGTGTTGAACAATGTAGTGGTAGGGGAAATCAAGTGCAGTTCACTTCAATATACATTGAAGTGGTGGTGAGAATGCAAGGCAGTCGGTAAGTGCATCATGTTTTCCGATCCAACCTACGATGACAGTGCTCCCTGACTGTCAGTCAGCGCAGCAAGTACAGGCAGGATTGAAAATGCTGACCACGATAGACTGGGTTTGGACAGTGTGAGTTTTGTGGTGTTCTAGTCAATGGGACACAACCAACAAACTGAAAGCAGACGAGAAACAACCGATCCAATGCTGACAACGACATTAGTGTTTACAGTGGAACCGACGACCGAATGAAGCAACAGAATGTGAACGAAATATGTGAGCAAATAATGACCTTTTTTTCAAAGGACAATGCAAAACCGGTGGACGACATTCTCACCAGTTTACGCGAACATAGAGAAGAGAGAGGCAATCTTGTTTCAGTGCTGGGAGGGAAGAGAATCCTTGTCTGTATGCGTTACAAAATGTGTTTGTTTTGAGAAATGTATCACAACGGTAATCGTGACTGTAGGATTGATAAATATTTCATATTACAGGCGGTATTACTACCACTTTATGGATTCCATATTGCGAAGCAAAATGGCATATTGTATCTGATTCAGTCCATCAGGTTTTTATTACTAGTCCTGGTCCCCCTCATCTCACACTTTCATCCCACCCTTTTTTCGTTCCAGTTTTGATTGTGTTGGAAGCTTATAGCACAATAAATATTTGAGGTCTCGACTGTCTGTCTGTCTGTCTGTCTGTCTCTGTCTCTGTCTCTGTTTCTCTCTCTCCTCTCTCTCTCTCTCTCTCTCTCTCTCTCTCTCTCTCTCTCTCTCTCTCTCTCTCTCCAGATGAAATCTTGCCTATTCATGAAGGCATTATCCGCTGATATGAGGGAAACGTCAAATACATCAGGGGAGATAAGCCAATATTGGGCCTCTTCCTAAATTGAGCGACCCTTCATATGGCGTTTTCTGTGGAGAGTGAAATGTTGAACATGACAGGTGCGTTTAAGTTTTCACCCTGAGCACAGAACATGACAGCTGAATTGCACTGCTTGAGATTTACTGTTCTGGTAGTTTCCCTTATTTGTTCTGACTAATGCATTAAAGCATCTGAAGAAAAAAAACGCAGCACTGTATAGATCTAACATTTTCCCAGCTCAAGTATTCAGCCATTTCCCCATGTCTTGAACGTAGTTTCATGATCCAGTGCAAAATTTATCTTCAACTGGTGTTTGTTTACGTTAGATGCCATTTTGTCTTTTGCTTATATTGTGACAGCAAAACATTTCTATATTGGGAATACCTTTTTCATCGGAAGGATAGTGGCTTAATACAGGGAATGATTCATCTATTGCCTTCGACAGGATCATCACAGTTCAATGATATTTTATTTTAGCGCGCGCGCTTGTGTGTGTGTGTGTGTGTGTGTGTGTGTGTGTGTGTGTGTGGTGTGTGTGTGCGCGCGCGCGCGCGCGCGCGCGCGAAGAAATGGACTTCAGTGGCTAGAATAAGGATGTGCTTAGGATCAGCGGAGGTGTGGCTCAATTTTTGAAAGATTCTTCCAATATTAAATCGCTTTTTGAAAAATCGAAATTATTTTAAGGAAAACAAAAAACATACATTTATTGAAACTAACTTGACTGGTTTGTGCAAAACGTTTTTTGAAGACGTGTCCGTATATTTTGTAAATACGGCCCACATACGATCTCTCTCTCTCTCTCTCTCTCTCTCTCTCTCTCTCTCTCTCTCTCTCTCTCTCTGTGTGTGTGTGTGTGTGTGTGTGTGTGTGTGTGTGTGTGTGTGTGTGTGTGTGTGTGTGTAAGAGGTATGCTTGTGTTTCTCCTTCCTTCCCTCCCTCCCTCCTTTGTGCACCTCTGTGTGTGTGTGTGTGTGTGTGTGTGTGTGTGTGTGTATGTGTGTGTGTGTGTGTGTGCGGTGCGTGCGTGCGTGCGTGCGTGTGTGTGTGTGTGTGTGTGTGTGTGTGTGTGTGTGTGTTCTCCTCCCTGTCTACATACGTGCGTGTTTATCTGTCTTGCTACTTTATGTTTTCAAGCATCCACCAATTGTGATTTATTGATTTAAAGCAGTGTAATTGGAATATACATACACCAAGTGATTATTGTCAACATACTAAGGGTTTAGAAGTATAGCTATTGCTGGTAGTCGATTGAAACAAAAATAACATGGTCACATACACTGACAGCCAGGGTCACTAGTGACAACAAAAACACGCCCACCACAGAAGTCGGTGATATGTAGAAAAAGTGATAATGTCGGGGAACAGACCGTAATCGGGTCTACATAGTCGAGGCTTGAATGATTCGTATATGGCTTTTAGCTATGTGTTGACAGTCAACATGTCAATCTCGAAAAACATGACAATCACCCATCCATTCCCATCCTTCATAGTCTTCTTCTCTTTGTCTGTATGTCTGTCTCTCACTCTACACCCCCCTCCCCCCCCTCTCTCTCTCTCTCTCTTTCTTACACACAAACACTGACTGATTGACTGAAACCATTTACTGTTAGATTAACATGTTGTTGTACACACACAGACACAGACACACAGACACACACACACACACACACACACACACACGGACGCACGCACGCACGCACACACACACACACGCGCGCGCGCGCGCGCGCTTGCGCGCACATGCACACGCATACACACACATACACACACCACACACGCACGCACGCACGCACGCACGCACGCACGCACGCACCACACACACACACACACACACACACACACACACACATCACAGCACATTCACGCACACATGGCCATGCACTGAGAGACATAGAACACATCAGGCGCGCACAATTACAAAAAAAATGTTGATGATTATCAAGAACATATGTATGAGTATTGCAATAGCATTAGTATGTAGGTTGAAGACAAATTTTCAAAGAGGCGAGGGACACAGAGTGTTGAAAGGGATGACCATATAATGCTGATTCTTTGAGAAATGTTAGCACCGAATTCTCCCGCCCCTCCTCCTCGTCGTCTTGATGAACGCTGCCGTTGCTATGGTCAGTCTGCTTTGTCTCTTACAGTCACTGTCATGCTTTCTTCTTACGCTGCCGTTGCTATGGTCAGTCTGCTTTGTCTCTTACAGTCACAGAAGTTAATTATGGAGTCACTTTCCCTTGCACTTCATGTCACTTACCTTTCATATGTGTGTGTGTGTGTGTGTGTGTGTGTGTGTGTGTGCGTGCGTGCGTGTGTGCGTGCGTGCGTGCGTGCGTGCGTGCGTGTGTGTGTGTGTGTGTGTGTGTGTGTGTGTGTGTGTGTGTGGTGCGTGCGTGCGCGTATGTATGTATATGTGTGTGTGCTCGCGCGTGCGTACGTGCGTATGTGCGTGCGCGTGTGTGTGTATGTGTGTGTGTGCGCGTGCGTGCGTGCGTGTGTGCGTGCGCATGTGTGTGTGTTTGTGTGCGCATGTGTGTATGTATGTGTGCGTGTGTGTGTGTGTGTGTGTGTGTTTCAGAAGTACTGAGCAAATCTTTCAAGGAGGGAAAGGTGAAATGAAGTCGTCAAATGACATCGTTCTTCTGCTGGCGTCAGACGGCAGTGAGTGGGGCAGGTACCTGACGGACAAACTGAACAGGTTTCCTCACGTGTCACACACCACAGTGGAGCTAAACACCCAACAGCAAGGTCCAACAGCCCTGAAGTCAGCCTGCCACCAATCCTCAGTCGTGCTGCTTCTGGCTACACAGGGACTGTTGAATTACATGCGGAAAATGCAAGCTGGTTCGCCCCGACTTTGCGAGAACTCTCTTCCACCAGTTCTCTCGTTGTTCTCTTGCTGGTAGGCAGAGAGCATCTGGATGACGTCACGCAAACGTGCGGTTACATCACTGGCGAGTGGAGGTACAAGGACATGGGTGACGTGTCCGTGACTGCCGTGCAGCACCGAATCGCTGAAGTGCTGGACATTGTAGACCAGAAGCAACAGACCGGAAAAGAAAAGTCTCCAGTGTCTTTGCCATACGGGTCGTCAAAGACAGCCGTGGAGTTTTTCCCATCTACGGTGTATGAGGTAAACCTTCGCTCATGTTGGAAGCCGAAACGCTGGGAGCGTGTTTTTTGTTTGTTTGTTTGTTTTTTACTTTTTGTTTCGTTTTGTGTGAAGCTATAACGCTGGGAGCGTGTGTGTGTGTGTGTGTGTGTGTGTGTGTGTGTGTGTGTGTGTGTGTGTGTGTGTGTGTGTGTGTGTGTGTCGCCTTAGGGACAGTTCGTTCGATTGTAAGTTATGGTCAAGAAGTATTTTTTACTGCACCAAAGACAGATATACATAAGTTAACTAGTATTGATTCCTTAGCACTTAAAATTGCTTTGGGGCTTCCAAGATGGGCATCAATTGATATGACTTACAGAGAGGCAGGAGTTTTGCCTTTAAATGAACATAGGATGCTCTGTGCTTGTAGCTACTCAGCACGAGCAAGAACAGTCCCTAACTCAGTTACTTCTGAACTTGATGAAAGCACCTACGTTTCTAGAGAGATACGGAATAAAAAAAGCATATACTTCATTGTCTGATTATGTATCTCCTCTTTTACATGCATGCAACTTTTCGCTTGACAACATTGTTAAAATGACCAAATACCCTTTCCCCCTTTGGTTGATGAAGCAAGCAGATTTTTTCTATTCCTATGGTAATATTACTAAAAA
>CM065714.1:121935335-121942835 GCA_033310375.1 Conus canariensis | reverse complement strand
AGTCTGGCGATGTCTGGGGACATGACTGCCCCCTTGCGTCATGCCAGCAAAATCACTTTCACTGGGGATGCTGTCTGCCTTCTATTATTACAATACACAGGTTTGGTACACCACGGCTTTAGTGGCCTGGGGTTACCGGTAGACTCGACCTCTTTGAGGTGGTATCCCCATTGCAATCCCCTATCTGAAACTTATACACATTTGTAGACGTTTTTTTCCCCAGTGGCTGGGATATGAACATACAGGACTATCCATTGGTAGGTTCGAGCAGCCTTCGAAGGGTGGAACGACACTTTTTTATATATATATATATATATAAGACAGATGAAACTTTTAGCAATGATACTCCGTGGAGACAGCAGGGATGGGGAAGAGTGAAACTGTTTGTGTTAGACTGTGCTACAATGATTTTCTGTAAAGTTTGCATAGAAAAGCATTTCTGAAAGAATAGCTATGGACAGAAATGATCTCGGTGAGGACCAGGAAGTAGTGGGTGCAGACAGCCTAAGATGGACGCTACATTCCGACTGTTTTAGAGAAATCTGTGACCCCTCACGACAACACATTCCCACCATGTCAGCAGACAAACATGGATGGCAAACAGTGAAGTAGAGAGTCAGGTGATATTCTATGAAGAGACACAGCAATGGGGAAGATGGGACGCACTCTTAGGAACTATTTGAAGAAATGGAGTCCTTTCTCCAATGATACCAACCCCCCACCCCCCCCCACCCCCCCCAAAAAAAAAACAAAAAAAAACAAACACAAAAAAAACTAGTGTCATTCCAGTGATAAACCACTCTCAAGTGTAGCTGGGTGTCCTGGCAGTAATGCTCGATGAGTCAGAATATCAAAGTTTGGCGTCCATTTTGAAGATTTGTGACCCGTAAAACAAGAAACTACGGCTGAAAATCTCTCGAGTTCCCGACTGAAGCTGCTTCTCTCCCCACAACCCACAACCCCCCCGCCATTCCTCGCGTCGAAAAATCATAGGAGAGGTGGCAATATAGATTATCGTTCTAATTTCCAGCGTCACACAGCGAGCAGCGCAATAAGGATCACAGATATCTTTAGTCTGTGTGATATTCCACTAATGCTGCCTTTTTTCCATGTGAATATTGGAGAGAAAAAAAAAGTTCATGCAGCTTCGGCTTGTCTTTCACAACACATGGGGAAAGGTACCTTTTAAGTAACACAATCTCCTTTTTCTCATTAGCCATGATTTGACACTGGTGATCTGTCGGGTTGCAAACACTGTGATTTAACCCCCCCCCCCCCCCCCCCCCCCCCCCCCCCCCCCCCCCCCCCCCCCCCCCTTGTTTTCTGCTCTTCCTGATCATTGTCTTTGTGATTCCTTCTCCCCTCCACTCTTACAAATAGGTGAACAAAAGCAGGTCTTTCCCCATGTAGAGTGAAAAAAAAACTGAATCTGAACAAACTCTGCTGGATCCGAATTTCGCGCCTGCCAAAAAAAAAGAGGCATGAGCGGAATACGTAAGACAGCAAGGGCATCTGCGTGGCAGATCATACTTCCCGCAACAGGGCAATGGAAATGTGTCCAGGTATGTCCCCCATATTTCTCAATCGCTGTACACGCTGCTCCCTGACAGGCTCCCAGACAGAGCTGCCGGCGGGGGCGGTGGGTTCCAGCAGCCTGTCCGAGCTGATCGAGGTGCAGGAGCTGGTCAAAGGCCAAGAGCTCAACCAACACGAGGCCGTCATGTTTCTCCGGAGCTGGCAGAAACAATTTGTCAGAAACCCCGCCGCCAGCTTCAAAGACAGGCAGGTGGGTGGACAGGTGTTGACACAGGTGGGTGGGACTGAGTCGGTGCTGGACTAGGTCAGTGTTGGACTAGTTCAGGGTTGGACTGGTTCAGGGTTGGACTGGGTCAAGGTTCGACTGAGTCGGGGTTGGACTGGGTCGAGGTTGGACTGGATCAGGGTTGGACTGGGTCAGGGTTGGACTGGTCAGGGTTGGACTGGGTCAGGGTTGGACTAGGGCTGGACTGGGTCAGGGTTGGACTGGTTCAGGGTTGGACTGGGTCAGGGTTAGACTGGTTCAGGGTTGGACTGGGTCAGGGTTAGACTGGGTCAGGGTTAGACTGGATCAGTGTTGGACTAGTTCAGTGTTAGACTGGATCAGTGTTAGACTGGATCAGGGTTGGACTGGGTCAGGGTTAGACTGGGTCAGGGTTGGACTGGGTCGTGGTTGGACTGGGTCAGGGTTGGACTGGGTCAGGGTTAGACTGGGTCAGTGTTGGACTGGATCAGGGTTGGACTGGTTCAGGGTTGGACTGGGTCAGGGTTTGACTGGGTCAGGGTTGGAGTGGGTCGGGGTTGGACTGGATCAGGGTTAGACTGGGTCAGGGTTAGACTGGATCAGGGTTGGACTGGGTCGGGGTTGGACTGGATCAGAGTTGGACTGGGTCAGGGTTAGACTGGGTCAGGGTTGGACTGGGTCAGGGTTGGACTGGGTCAGGGTTGAACTGGGTCAGGGTTAGACTGGGTCAGTGTTGGACTAGTTCAGGGTTGGACTGGTTCAGGGTTGGACTGGGTCAGGGTTAGACTGGGTCAGGGTTGGAGTGGGTCGGGGTTAGACTGGATCAGGGTTAGACTGGGTCAGGGTTAGACTGGATCAGGGTTGGACTGGGTCGGGGTTGGACTGGATCAGAGTTGGACTGGGTCAGGGTTAGACTGGGTCAGGATTGGACTGGGTCAGGGTTAGACTGGGTCAGGGTCAGACTGGGTCAGGATTGGACTGGGTCGGGGTTGGACGGGGTGGGGGTTGGACTGGGCCAGGGTTGGACTGGGTCGGGGTTGGACTGGGTCAGGGTTGGACTGGGTCAGGGTTGGACTTGGTCAGGGTTGGACTGGGTCGGGGTTGGACTGGGTCGGGGTTGGACTGGGTCAGGGTTAGACTGGGTCAGAGTTGGACTGGATCAGTGTTGGACTGGGTCAGTGTTGGACTGGGTCAGGGTTGGACTGGGTCAAAGTTGGACAGGGTCAGGGTTGGACTGGTTCAGGGTTGGACAGGTCAGGGTTGGACAGGGTCGGGGTTGGACTGGTTCAGGATTGGCCTGGGTCAGTGTTTGACTGGGTCAGTGTTTGACTGGGTCAGAGTTGGACTGGGTCAGGGTTAGACAGGGTCAGGGTTAGACTGGGTCAGGTTGGATGGATCAGGGTTGGACTGGTCAGGGTTGGACTGGGTCAGGGTTAGACTGGGTCAGGGTTGGACTGGGTCAGGGTTAGACTGGATCAGGGCTGGACTGGATCAGGGTTGGACTGGATCAGGGTTGGACTGGGTCAGGGTTAGACTGGGTCAGGGTTAGACTGGATCAGGGTTGGACTGAGTCAGGGTTGGACTGGGTCAGGGTTGGACTGGATCAGGGTTGGACTGGGTCAGGGTTGGACTGGATCAGGACTGGACTGGGTCAGGGCTGGACTGGATCAGGGTTGGACTGGGTCAGGGTTGGACTGGATCAGGGTTGGACTGGGTCAGGGTTGGACTGGATCAGGGTTGGGCTGGGTCAGGGTTGGACTGGGTCCGGGTTGGACTGAGTCCGGGTTGGACTGGGTCAGGGTTGGACTGGGTCAGGGTTGGACTGGATCAGGGCTGGACTGGGTCAGGGCTGGACTGGGTCAGGGTTGGACTGGATCAGAGTTGGACTGGGTCAGGGTTGGACTGGGTCAGGGTTGGACTGGATCAGGGCTGGACTGGGTCAGGGCTGGACTGGGTCAGGGTTGGACTGGATCAGAGTTGGACTGGGTCAGGGTTGGACTGGATCAGGTTTGGACTGGGTCAGGGTTGGACTGGATCAGGGTTGGGCTGGGTCAGGGTTGGACTGGGTCCGGGTTGGACTGGGTCCGGGTTGGACTGGATCAGGGTTGGACTGCGTCAGGATTGGACTGGGTCAGGGTTAGACTGGATCAGGGTTGGACTGGATCAGGGTTGGACTGGGTCAGGGTTAGACTGGATCAGGGTTGGACTGGGTCAGGGTTGGACTGGGTCAGAGTTGGACTGGATCAGGGTTGGACTTGTTCAGGGTTGGACTGGGTCGGGGTTGGACTGGGTCAGGGTTGGACTGGGTCAGGGTTAGACTGGGTCAGGGTTGGAGTTGGTCGGTGTTGGACTGGTTCAGGGTTGGAGTTGGTAGGTGTTGGACTGGATCAGGGTTGGACTGGGTCAGGGTTGGACTGGATCAGGATTGGACTGGGTCAGGGTTGGCCTGGGTCAGGGCTGGACTGGGTTCGGTTTGGACTGGGTCAGGGTTGGACTGAGTCAGAGCTGGACCGGGTCAGGGTTGGACTGGGTCAGGGTTGGACTGGGTCAGGGTTGGTGTTGGTCGGTGTTGGACTGGGTCCGGGTTGGACTGGGTCAGGGTTGGACTGAGTCAGAGTTGGACTGGGTCAGGGTTGGACTGGGTCAGGGTTGGACTGGGTCAGGGTCGGTGTTGACGGTGGTGGTTGGACTGGGTCAGGGTTGGACTGGTTCAGGGTTGGACTGGGTCAGTGTTAGACTGGGTCAGGGTTGGACTGGGTCGGGGTTGACGGGGTGGTAGTTGGACTGGGTCAGGGTTGGACTGGGTCGGGCTTGGACTGGGTCAGGGTTGGACGGGGTGGGGGTTGGACTGGGTCGGGGTTGGACTAGATCAGGGTTGGACTGGGTCAGGGTTGGACTGGATCAGGGTTGGACAGCTCTGAGTTGGAGCTGATTTAGGAATGGACGGATCAGGATTAGACTGGTTCAGGGTTGGTCTAGGTCAGGACTGGTTTGTGTCAATGTTGAACTGGATCAGCACTGGTCTGGGTTTGGACGGGCTAGGTAAGTGTTGAGACAAGGGAAGTTTAGACTGAGTCGAAGTGGACTGATTCAAGGTTGGGACTGGATAGAGTTGTAAGAAGTCCGGGTTTGACTGGGTCAGGGTTGGACTAGGTCAGTCCTGGACTGGGTCGTTGTTGGACTGAGTGAAGGCTAGAGATAGTCAGACTGAACAGGGTAAACGTTGGACTGGGTCAGTGTTGGACAGGTCAAATCTGGACTGAGTCAGGACTGGGCTGGATCAGGGTTGGACTGATCATGACTGATCAAGGTAGGATTTGGTTTTTATTTCTTTGACTCTAACTAGATCATTGGTAAACCAGGGTCCCAGTGTTTTAAATTCTGGTGGGTTTTCAGTCCATTTGTTTGTCCATTCTATATACATGAAAGGAGTTTTAAATTCTACCTAACCACACGTTTGTTGTTTAGAATAATTCAATTTCAATTCTGATGTGTTTTTTTTCTCCAAATCTATTAAGACTTTCAAAAATTTCTTGTATAATTTCTCTCTCTCTCTCTCTCTCTCTCTCTCTCTCTCTCTCTCTCTCTCTCTCTCTCTCTCTCTCTCTGAAGAAAAGTACATGTCACCAGCAATTTCACACTCTACCTAATCACACATTTGTTGCTTCAGAATAATTCCATTTCAATTCTGATATGTTGTTTTTTTTTTCCAAATCTGTGAAGACTGTCAAACGATTTCTGATATGATTTTCTTTCATTCTCTTAAGTAGAGTACATGTTATCAGCAAACTGACTTATCTTAAACTCAGTGTATGCTATTTTCACGCCTTTGATGTAGTATCCAAATCTTCTCTTGTTCTACAAGCTAGTATTTCAGCGCATATAGCAAAAAAGTGGGGAGATACGGATCTCCCTGTCGGCAGCTTTTTATATGTTAAAAAACTCCAGGATATTTCACTGTTTACAATTACGCATGACTTTCCATTACAGTAAAAAGCTATCCATTTACATAAATCTTCTTCAAAGCCAAATGCTGCAAGACTTTTTTTTTTTCAAAGGACAAATGACACAGACGAGCGCTTTTTCGAAATCGATTGAAACGAGCAACCCTGATAATCTTTTCCCTCCTTCAGTGTAACGGGTTATATCGAAAACTGTTCGCATAGTCTCACCAATACACCTTTCATATACAAATCCTGTCTGATCTTCGCTTACGAGTTAAAATGTAAGATTGATCAAATTCGATTGGCTAAGGAAGCTGATCCAATTCTGTACACTACATTCAGGAGTGTTATTGTTCTCCAGTTTTTAAGGTATTGTTTGGTTTATCTCCCTTTGGTAAACAACTGCAATTAGATCTCTTTCAGTAACTGATTTTTTCACCTTTTAAGAACTATTCTTTTAAGCAGCACACTAAAAAGCCATGCAACTGAAAAAAAAATGGCCGTCATTCCGTCAGTACTGTTTGGCATATTTTGTTTTAAAGCTGATGATGCTTCTTCTGATGTTGTGTGTCTTTTTAAGTTGTCAGGTGCTATTTTCGCTAATTTAGGCAGATTTCCAACGTAACAATCAATGTCGTTTTCTTCTGTAGTTCTTTTTTTTTTTTTTTTTTTTTTGTACTCCCAGTTCTTACAGAACAGGGAGTAATTTAGAATGGGAACGAAGAAATGCTCTGTGTGTGTGTGTGTGTGTGTGTGTGTGTGTGTGCGTGTGGTGTGTGTGTGTGTGTGTGTGTGTGTGTGTGTGTGTGTGTGTGTGTGTGTCCGTCCGTCCGTCCGTCCGTGGTCAAAATGTGTTCCACTCGCTCCAGACAAAACTACTGGGCCGATTTTTCTGAAAATTTGTAAGTATGTTCATTATGGGTCACGGATGATGCCCGATGTTTTAGTCTACCGTTATAGCCGTTACTAACGGCCTGTAACGGTTTTTCTTCGTTATAGAATATCTCAAAGTACTTGGCCGATCTTTGTGAAAATTAGCAGCTATGTTCATTATGGGTCACGGATAATGCCCGATGTTTTAGTTTACCGTTATAGTCGTTACTAACGGCTGTAACGGTTTTTCTTCTTTATGGAATATCTCAGAAAGTACTTGGCCGATCTTTGTGAAAATGTGTAGGTATGTTCATTATGGGTCACGAATAATGCCCGGTGTTTTAGTTTACCATTATAGCCGTTACTAACGGCTGTAACGGCCTGTAACGGTTTTTCTTCTTTATGGAATATTTCAGAAAGTACTTGGCCGATCTTTGTGAAAATTAGCAGGTATGTTCATTATAGGTCACGGATGATGCCCGATGTTTTAGTTTACCGTTATAGCCGTTACTAACGGCTGTAACGGCATGTAACGGTTTTTCTTCTTTATGGAATATCTCAGAAAGTACTTGGCCGATCTTTGTGAAAATTAGCAGGTATGTTCACTATGGGTTACGGATGATGCCCGATGTTTCAGTTTACCGTTATAGCCGTTATTAACGACTATAACGGCCCATAACGGCTTTTCTTCTTTATGAAATATCTCAGAAAGCACTTTGCCGATCTTTCTGAAAATTTGTAGGTATGTTCATTATGGGTCACAGATGATACCCGATGTTTTAGTTTACCGTTATAGCCGTTACTAGCGGCTATAACTGCCCATAACGGTTTTTCTTCTTTATGGAATATCTCAGAAAGTGCTTGGCCGATCTTTCTGAAAATTTTTATGTATGTTCATTCTGG
>CM065714.1:121925335-121930335 GCA_033310375.1 Conus canariensis | reverse complement strand
TGTGGTGTGTGTGTGTGTGTGTGTGTGTGTGTGTGTGTGTGTGTTCATCAGTGGGGTAATGCCAGCATGTTAATTAGAGAGTCCACAGACATGTGTGTGGAGGCGTTGGTGTGTGAGTGTGTGTGTGTGAGAGAGAGAGAGAGAGAGAGAGTGTGTGTGTGTGTGTGTGTGTGTGTGTGTGTGTGTGTGTGTGTGTGTGCGTGCGCGCGCGCGCGTGTGTGTGCGTTTGTGTGTGTGTGCGTGCGCGAGTGTGTGTGTGTGTGTGTGTGTGTGTGTGTGTGTGTGTGTGTGTGTGTGTGTGTGTGTGCGCGTGGGATGTGTTTGAGGGGGATAAGTGCGCGTGCACTTATATGCTGTATTTGATGGTCTTGTTCTTGTTCCTAAGTCATCTTCTGAACATTCACGCACGCAGTCACAACACACACTCACCACACACACACACACACACACACACACACACACACACACACACACACACACACACACAATACGAACGTGTGCACGTACGTTCGCTCGCTCTTACCCCCACACATATATACATGTGTGCATGTGCACGTCCACACCGACACACGCGCGCACACACACGCATACATATAAGTGCACAAATGCACACACACGCACATGCGCACACGCCCACATACAAAGACACACACATACACACAGATATGTACACATATAGCCTACATGCAGATGCGTGTGCTCACACAAACTCACAAATTACACACACACACACACACACACACACACACACACACACACACACACACACACACACACACATGCACACGCACTTCTGCACACGTACACACACACACACACACACACACACACACACACACACACATACACACACACACGTGCACACACACACACACACAAAAGCGCACACATGCCCATGCGCACTCACACACACACACACACACACACACACACACACACACACACACACACACACACACACACACACACACGTGGCGCACACACATGGGCCCATGCGCACACATCATACACACACGTGTACATCCACTACACACAAAAAAGTGGTAGGTAGGCACTCAAGGTCTGACCAGCGTGCTGGGCTAATGCGTAGGTCAGACATCCGCTGAGTCGTAGCCACGAGACCCTCTTCTTCAATTGTCTCATCTTTGTTGTTAATTCATTTATCCATCAGCTTCAAATCATGCGTAGTGTGGTCTCAGAACTTAGCGGATGTGGTGTAGCGTATATGGACTAGTCCGCACGCAGTGACGCCTCCTTGATGAAACCGAAACTGAAACTGACACTGACTTTGGATTAAATGCCCAGTTGACAACTTACAGCGAAGAACATGTCCCGAAGTGAAACATAATACGCAGTCGATGTGAATTGACCACTGTCCAGGTGCGACAGGCGAGCATGGCCGCGGCAGTCGACAAGTACGTCTGAGTAACGTGTCGACGTCGGGTGGGGCTGAGGCTGAGATCAGGGTGGGTGCTGGAGGACATTGCAGGCCTATCAACGCGTCTGTCGCTACAGTGAGAGCTGTATGTTCTGAAGCATGTTGTGTTCCAATATGATGTAAAGGACATTCAAACTTGAGCCTGTGTGTGTGTGTGTGTGTGTGTGTGTGTGTGTGTGTGTGTGTGTGTGTGTGTGTGTGTGTGTGTTTGACACCATACACAGTTACATTCTGGAAAACTTTGACAAAATTTACTGCTGCTATTAACGATTTATCCACAAAAAAATCACAGAACATCTACGCAATGTTGACAAATTATAGAATGAAATAACATGCAGCTTCGTTTAGCAATTCCAACGTGAGATTTAAAGAGACTAGTAAGCCTAGTATCTGAACCAGCCTTTAAATTCTAGATCTTCTTTGTATCAAGAAAAATGTATAACATTATTTTTTCTACTTCCAAGACTTCAGTTATCAACTGTTACTAAAGCACAACGGCTTCAAGCCCAGTATTGACTGTGACAGGAGCCAGTGCTGTCGCCCAAAGCCAAGAAAGGGCCAACGGTGTACAGCAGGGTGGGGTCAGACAGTCAACTGCCCGTGACGGCCGCCGACAGAGACAGTGCCATCAGTATGACCAGTAAGTCCGCTGACTGCACGCTGCACTGACAAAGCTCCTCGGTCAGGAACAATGACAATGACTCTTTATTTCATAACCGTAAAAGTATTGGCTTAGTCAGCCATTTTTCGTACTTGCCGTTACTATTCTACGAAGCTAGTACAAAATGATACAACGTATGCATCAAAACATGCTTATGCAAGCAAACAACACTAAGCCAAACAAACAAACAAACAATAAGAAGCACCATCAAGAACCAAGTATTGACATCATCAGTTAAATAAGCAAATGAACAACCTAATATAACCCGGTTCACCCTCTCCCTCCCTTCCTGTTCCTCCTCTAATTCCTCCTTCATCCTCCCAACAGACTTGGTTCTGGGAATAACTTATCCTTGAAACAAACTTAGAAGGAGATTTACTATTCCGCCACACCAAAGAGACAAACCAATTACAAGACTAAACACGACGCGTTTCAACCTCTTTGGTCTTGTTCAGGCAAGACGAACAACATTCAAGGCAATGGAAGTGAAGAACGAACAATCACTTATCTCATCAAACTGGTCGTAAAATAGATGTGTCCTTGAGAGTCTCAGCCTATTAGGACATTGATCTCACCATTCATAACCGCTCCTCCGTTACAGCGGCTAGTCAAACTATCAGAATGGCACCATGAAGCCTTGTTTTTGGATTTTTATTGTCCTGTAGACACCTTACAGCAAAGCACATGTCACGAATCGAAACAACCAGTCCATGTGAATTACTGCTGTTCAGGGTCGGCAGGGGAATGTGGACGCAGCAATCAACGGCATCTGAGCAACGTGTCGTCGTCAGGTGACGCTGAGGACGACAGTGGGGTGAGTAATAGTGAACAGTCATGTCTAAATTAAGAGGGCTGTGTATGTTGTGCACCCTTATACTGTGCACGTGCTCATACTCAGCAAGCATGCACACGTTGGTACACACACACACACACACACACACACACACACACACACACACACACACACACACACACACACACTCGCATACACACGTGCACACACCCACACCCACACCCACCCACGCACCCACCCACCCACCCATACACATACATGTGCGCGTGCGCACGCATGCACACACACACACACACACACACACACACACACACACACACACACACACACACACACATGCTCATGAACGTATGCATGGCTAGAGAATTTGCCACGACCACTTCCCCTCCCCAAATACACATATGCATTTACGCACTCCCCCACATCCAAGCACGTCATACATCCATTCACCCTATCCACTCATCCATCCAAACACATGCACACACCCACGTATGCATAAACATTTCATAATCCTCTCTTTTTAAACACCTTTTATGGTTTGCACGATTCCAGAAATTCCCATAATCATGCGATCACAACATCTACAGGGGCAAATCTATTTCAGTACGCAAGATGGGGGACTCTTAAGAACGGTTTGAAAGAGGTACCTCATTTTTTGGCATATTGAATATAATGCACTAAGATTCACACACTCGCTGGAGAAGTGGACTGATGTCCCGTCAAAAAAAATAGCGCGGAAGAAACAGAATGACACAGAAGGGGGGAAAAAAGGGGGTGGGGGGATGGAAATTAAAAAAAAAAAAAGCATGACGGAACATTTTCAAGAAATATAAGCAAAGACATGGGGCAAAAATGCAGGAATTGAAGAAAGAGAGAGAGAGGGGGAGGGAGGGAGGGAGAGACGGAGAGAGAGAGAGGGGGGGGGGAGGGAGAGAGACAGAGAGAGAGTGCGCGCGGGCGTGTGTGTGTGTGTGTGTGTGTGTGTGTGTGTGTGTGTGTGTGTGTGTGTGTGTGTGTGTTAACGAACAACGTTTCTGTCCCGTCAGGAGGACGACGTGTTTGGTCAGGAGGGTAACATCAGCAGGCGATTCAATCGGACTGATGCTGCTGCGGTAAAGACTATTTTGCAGTTATAATGGTGTGTGTAAGCACGTACGAGTATCTATATAGTGTGCGCATGTAAATCATAGGATTCACGTACTCAAGCATGCATGAGTGTGTGTGTCAGTATGTGATATTAAGTTGTTATCAGTGTCCCCTGATGGTAGGCGGTGGGAGTGAAGTGATGGACAATGTGGGATCTACATGTCTCTCTACCCTCAGTCAGGTGCGACAGGGCAGAATGTGTTTAGTCCCATGCCAGACTTCTTTGGTCTGTCTCTGAGCCATCCACTTCCATTGCACCCTGCAGGATACTCTTGGACAGGGAGTCATGGTGTGATTTGCGCCCTTGTCAAGGAAGCTTGCGTCCTCTTCATAAAGGCAGATGTTTGTCTGCCTGGTCTTGATTTGAGCTGATTGAAGGTCATTTGTCTCATGTTTCTTGTACGAGACGCACAGAATACATTTGAAAATGTATTCTTCAACGCCCGCATTTTTCGTTACAGATACACTTCAAGTGGCAGCTCTGCAGCAAAGTATTGATACCACCATTGACTTGAAGTGCGTGAATGTCATCTGGAAGCCAGTAGACTCGGTGTCCAGATGATGTCGAGTGTTGTCATGGCCGACGCGCCAGCACGAGGCTCGCCTCTATATCCTTGTTCAAAACGGACCCAAGACATTTTGTTGTCCACTACTTCCAGAATCAGTGCATTCAGCATGGTGTTGACAGCTGCGTGAGGTCTGAAGCTGTGGACCAAGGGCTTTGTTCTCACTAAACTGACTGCTACTCCATCTGACTTGATCCTTTTGTCCAGTATGGTGGTGAGGCACTCGAGTTCGGCTTTGCTGCTTCCCAACAGATCAATGTCGTCATTGAAACGTACACTGTATGCAGACAAGCCGTCCTTCAATGAACATGGAGGTATGGAAGTTCAGAAACGTTTCCTGCAGTCTATATTCCAAGTGGATGTTGTAGACCGGCTGAGAGAAGGCAGCTGTGGCGC
>CM065714.1:121867835-121922835 GCA_033310375.1 Conus canariensis | reverse complement strand
CAGTCACAGGGAGTAGCCAATGTCAAGTTGTCATGAGGCCACACAGCACAGGAGACACTGAGCTGTGTTCAGTGGTGTCTGTCCTGGTCCAACATACCCAGGATACCACCTTCTTAGCTCCCTACTAATAACATGAATTGCTTAGTCAGAATGTCGATGTGTGCCCCCCATGGAGGGTTCCACCACATCCGTCCCAACAACAGTCCCCATGAACCTGCCGATATTGATGACCCAGACAAACTCACCATGAGCATAGAGGTTGGGAGAAAAATCAAAACTGAGGTCTTGATGAAAGCATGGCATCAAAGGCCACGGACGTTGAGACTTCTTAAGTTGATCAAAGTGGATGACCATGAATAAAATGATGCCATGGAGTTCCTTTCTGGTCAGAAACTATGGACAGGGATGTACTCTACACTTCCTTTCATAACACATCCTGGCATCAACCAGGCCTAAAAAAATGAACACACTGGCAGAGTTGTTTGGGAAATTTGATTAACAGTCTCAGAGATACACCCATTAAAAGGATGACATTCGTCTGTGTGGTTCCAGGCTCCCATCTAAGCCCATGACACACTCTACTCTGGGAAGGAGCTGCGGGACAAAAGAATCCCAAACATAAATGGTTCTGGTGGGAATTGAACCCATGACTTTCAGCCTGCAGTATTAACCACTATGCCATGGCTGCTGGTATGTGTTGTTTGATTTTGTGCTATAGTGAAATTTGGAATCAGTCTCTAATCCCACATGACTTAATAGTCAGGTTATCAGTTAAAGCATTGATTGTTAATGCATTGATTATTGTGCAAAGATTTCATATTTTAATCAATTGCTTGTACATCATTTTAACATGCGCAAACATTCATCATTTAAGAATATGAAAGGTCAAAAGATTTCAGGGTACTGAAGTATGGAACATTTAGGAAATATCACTTTCAGATCTGTAGAATGTGTCAATGAAGCTCAAAGGATCAGAAGTCTAACCAGCCTCCAGACTGTCTTTAAAATGTAATCCTGTGAGTTTGTATTAAGCTTTTTATTACAGAGTTACAGAGTTGACTGAGCATAGGATAGTGTTGGAGACTGGATTCATTTGATTTTCACAATATAGAGAGATGAATTTGTGTGACTTTAACAATCTTGATAAACAATTTTGTACTATCAAGATAGATTGTTATGACTGATACCAAACTGAATTAAAACTGTTGAGTGTTCATACTATCAAAACATCAATCCATGTGTCTTTTAAAACCCTGCGCATAATTTCCACTATTATTATGATTTGTTATTAAGTATGAATACAGCAAATCATGTACCACCTACAAGCATGTTGCTTTGAGACTTGATAGTTATCAAATGTGATCATAAGTTATTGTCCATTGTTTTTTCATTTCTTAAGAACTCTTGGATTGATGGCAGTTTAATCTTGACCAATGGTCACACATACACTGCTATTGCTTGACCATCAGCATTGTGCCAGACTGACTGCAGAGGAGAACATGCGAAGACCACATGGTTCTCGCTAAAGGCATAAAATCTCACCTCAAGTGTACCCGTAGGATCCAACTTTGGTTTGGCACAAAGTGATGACAAGCCTACCGTTTGAAATAAACACCGAAATCAAGTGTTGATATTTCCTGAAGAGTAGTATTCTTTAAATTCCATAAAATCAAAGAGATTACGTTGAACTGGCAAAATAAACAGTATGATCAATTGATTGCCATGTAACGATGCACAGGACTGTGATGATTATTCCTTTTGGAGTCATGTCATGTAAGAGGATTACTGGAGCTCTTTGCAAAAAATTGCTATATGAAAAATGTGGAAAGGCACACAATTTTATGTTTCACATGATCTTGCACTTTTTAGTGTGGATAATTCTATTTTTGCACTAGTACTTTCAGATCATCATGATGTTTTCTAAACGGTGTGGACAGTTATATCAAAATTCATCATGACATTTCTAAATCATTCATATAATCAAATCATTGACTGAATCACTGTAGTCAACCTGAACTTATGTCATGTTTCATGCCCATGTATATATAGTGTCAGCTTTTGTTTGTTCTATTGTCATTTCATTGTCATTACTGCCACTCGGAAGACCAAAGTGAGACATGTTTCATTCCCTCAAATAACCTCTGTATCTACTTTTTTTTCATGGCTTGAACTTTGTGATTTCTTATCAAAATCATGTAAGTGTGAAATGAAATGAAAAAACCATGCTGTCTATTCATGGAGGCTGACAGAGGCTGCGTCCTGTCAAGCAGCTCCTTCTACCTGCAACTTTCAGTAACATACTAGTTCATTATACACGCTGTTCACATGTTACTGATCACTACTAGACTCCATTTGTCCATGGTTCTGAGCATGTATGATTCAAAAGAAAATATGAACATAGAATACCATTTAAGCAATGACTTTTGATCACATTGCAAAGTGAATAAAAGCCAATCCTGTTTAAAATTCTAGCTTGAAATAATGTGCTTTTTTTGGCATGTGTGTGTGTCTAACATGTGTGCCACTGAGCATGTTTGAAGGCATTAGTTTGTATTACAGATCAAATACTCCAGTTCACTAATTCTAACTTTGTCAACACACGCAGCAACTATGCTCACAATGGTATCTCACTACTTCGGCACTTGTTATGAGCATTGTCGCAGAACAGGACAAGTTGGCCTGGACATACAGCGATTTAGATTTGTTTGTCAACTGTGAGCTAGAAAAAAAAAAAAGCACCTTACCTATTATTCTATATAAAATGTGAAAAACACTGTGATTTGTAGCTGTCCAGGTGCAAACATGACAACAACATGGGTGTGATGAATGTGCTGTGATGGCAGTGTTCTCAGAGCGCAGAGAGGAGCATAGCAGTTTGTATTGGTCGTGTCAATCAATGTTGTTTGTCTCTGAATAATTAAAGCGTATATGCTTTTGGATTCTTTGGATGTAAACTTGATACCAAAGTATAGGTGGTACTGATTATCAATCATATTGTTAAACACCAAGAGTTGCGTGTTGTATTTACTTAAAAATGAAGTCATTGTCCAAGTCTGGAATATGTACCCCAGAACAAGACATTGCGCATTATTGTAATGACTGTTTGTAATTATTTCGTTCTTTGTTTGTCACTGGTGAACAACTGATTGATGCAACTGTTCCAGCAAATGTGTAAAGCTAAATAGCAATGGGGAAAAAAAACTGACATACATGCAAATATAAAAACTTGAAGTATTGTTATCATCATGCAGGGAAAAAATGTGCAATAATTACTGTTCATTGCACACATTTGAGATAAACACTTTCATAAGCACTTTGCTGTAAACCCAGTCATTATCTGCATCCATGTTAGTTTTGCTGTTGTTGTATTATTCAGTATCAAGTCACATGAATCAGAAACAGTATTCTGTTGCGATTGTCATGAGAAATATAAAGTGACCATTTTCGTGTGAACATATTTACTCTTGGCAATTAAATGTGTCAGGGCAAACATGCCCTGATCTTGTATTGCTATTATGTGTTATGCACGTCTCTCTCTTTATCTCTCTTTTCTCACAAACACACACACAAGCACACACACACACACACAAACAACACGCATGCACACACGCACACACGCACACACGCACACACACACACACATACACATGAAGAATAACCAGCAAGCATCTGCTGTTTGACTGTTTACCTCTTCAAGCACATTTACCACCATTATCAGGCATGTCTTTGTGTGATGTCTTTTCAGATTTAAAGTTTGCCTTCAATGTTGTTTTTTCTTTAATTTGTAGGCCAGTTAAGCATTTACTGTAAGATTATTTGCAGGTATGTTGTAGGGATGTAAAGAGGAACATTTATATATATACTTACGATACCCACATTATGCATACACGTGCATAGTCACAGACATTCATGCATCTCTCTCTCTCTCTCCTCCCCCCTCCCCCTCTCTCTCTCTCTCTCTCCCCCCCCCTCTCTCTCTCTCCCCCTCTCTTCATCTAATATCACAGATGTGAACAGATGTAAAACTGAACTACTACTTCTACTACACACACACACACACACACACACACATACACACACACACACACACACACACACACACACACACTCTCTCTCTCACTCTCAGAGATAGAGTGAATGAGAGAGAGAGAGAGGTGGGAGGTGGAGAGGGGAGAGAGAGAGAGAGAGAGAGAGAGAGAGAAGTAAACAAAAGTATTAAACCTATTGTGAACACAATGTTTCCCAAAGTCAGACAGTACAGTACTTGGTGTACCACCTGGGTTTTGACTGGAGACAGAGAGAGAGAGAGAGAGAGAGAGAGAGATAGAGAGAGAGACCTGGACAAATGACTGATCTAGTATAAATACGATAGCCCCAAACTTTTATACTGCATGATCAAAAAAATAAGATAAAAATCAATACTCCATAGACATGATGTATATTGTTTTCAGAAGGGGGACCGACAAGAGCAGACATCCTGGCAATTCTGACTCAAATGTACAATTTCCTAACTGTCAGAATCATTTGTTTGACTTCCTGCAATATTCTAAAAACTTGTTTTCATGATATTTTTCATGAACTTGTGCCAAAATCCTGTGCACAAGTAGTGCATCAAATTACTGTGATCACACACACACACACACACACACACACAAAGAAAAAAAAAAAAGAAAAGAAAAAAATCTGTCTCTTTCATTCATCACCTGTCGAACCAAACTGCACAGAAGTCCCAGACACATTTGTATTATTTTATTTCTTCCATGTGTTATGCAGAACCAAATATCAGCTGTCACTGCTTGAAATTCCAACACAAGACAACAACAGGGCTTACTGTGAGGGGGCACAGAAAAGATATGAAGAGTTCCCACAGGTTTATGTACATGAGCATTTATCATAGTTGTTTGACATCAAAGCCTGTCCATCAGGTAATGGCTGTTTGAAGTAGAATACAATTGTCACACAGTTCATGAAAGTCACTGAACACACTGCCTATGGTAGGAAGAATGAACTTGCATGCTGACAAAAAAATTCACAATCCAGCGCATTTTATCTTTTGATATACACCATCTACTCACCAAGCAAGCACGCACATTCATACACATATTTTCCACATGCACATCCACCCTCACACTGAGACATTCAGCATGTGCACTACCAATCACAGAGATATGCTCTACAATTTGCTTTTCCAAGTGTGCTCAACCTTCCCAGGAATTGATCAGGGGCTGAAACGACCCCCATCCCCACCCCCAGCTGCCGGCCAACAGTGTAATGCAACCCCTCCTGATCCCAGCCAACACAGAGACAATGCCCTGTGCTTTAACTACTGTATTACCTGATATACCAACATGTCACGTCTTCATGCTGTGAGACTGACAAACAACAACATAATTATTTCTAAAAAGACAGGACTGAAAATGAAAACATTTCACTTGCTTGTCATTACTAACAAAAAAAAAGATCTGAAGGATATGCTTATGTAAAAAAGAATACGCGGATAACAAAAACAAGCACTTCATAATCACAAGTGATGTAAACGGGCTTGAGATAAAATCAGTTGGAGTTTTCAGTTCCTAACCAAGGCAGCAAAAACACAGCATGCATCAACAAAATGAACAGGTCATGTACAATATCCACAAAAATCAAAATTCCTTATTTTGATAACGCTCAGCATGTTGAGCATCAGAGAATCAGTGGAGCAGCTTGGCTGACCAGAAAAACTCAAAATTGTGTTTGCAAATGAAACCTGAGAAACGGGCCCTGGTCAGATCTACCTGGCATACTGGCAGAGCTCAGAAAGATCAAATGTGCATGAATAATCCTTGATGCACTGTAATTTATGAAAACACAGAAAAGCAAGGTTTGTACCTTTTAAGTGTTCAAAAATTGAAAATAAACAAACAAAAAGCTTTATGCCTCTGTTAAAAAAGTTTCACACACACACATACACACACGCACATGCATGCATGCACATGTACGCGCTCATACACACGCGACACACACACACACACACACACACACACACACACACACATACACAAAAACAGACTTGTAAAGTTCTAAACCTGCAACAAACTGACATCGAAGAATCATTATCTGTTTGCTTTGATTTGAAAAAAAAGGACCAATTAGTTATACTTTGTGAAGAACTGGTTTCTAGTGAGTCACAGGAGAAAAATAGAATGCACTGATTCATGTTGGAAAAATCAACCCACAAGTGCAAGAGAACAACACTGCCTCCCCTCCTCTCCTATGCCGCCTTTAACTCGTATGCTCTCCAACTAAACACAGCTGAAATTCCAATACACACATGTACATACATGCACAATGCCATCTCTCTCATCAAGTTAAGCATGTGCACAAAAGTAAGATACAATCATATACATTCACACCTGCACACACTCAGGTTTAAGTGCATCCTTTAAAACCCTGGGTAGAACATGTGACTGTGCAATATAAACAGTAGATAAAAATATCATTAAAATCAATTATTTGCTATTCACATTTAAACATCTTCATTTAACTATTATTTGAAACGCTTTTTTCCTGTTATATGATGCTTATGAAAAATAAAAGTGATAATTCTTTTTAAGTCTAATAAATCCTATTCAGAAGAGTACTTCTGAAATCGTATGAAAATTAACATAAACAAATTGAATTTTTCACTTTTTCCTCTTCTATATTTTCAAAGTTCATTGTTGATGAGACAACAGATAAAAGAGAGAAGAAGATTTACAGATTATAGAAAAATTAGGTTGCAGAAGGAAGCCACTATTCTGCTTTATTCTCACATTCTATTCAAAAAAAAAAAAAGAATATCTGACAGGCATCTGGAAATTTAAGTCAGCATAATCATAACAATAAAAATCTTTTTTTAACATTTCTTTCTTCCTGCATACCTCTTAAGTTACCATCATTATCATTTGTGACCTTTGTTTCGTTTCACCTTGTAAAAACACCTCTCTAAGGTACCACCAAACTCTGTTCCTTCTTTCAGACACTTTTTGCAACATATGAAATAAATCACCCAAGATACATGAAAAGAAATTAATCCCTTAACACCCTGATGTAATCTGACATTACATGAATTTCAACAGTTTCAATATTGTTAAGTGAATAGTATGTATACTGTATTCTTTTTCACAGAATGATAAAAAAAAATGATTGTAAATGTATTGCAGTATTGTTGATTCAACTATATTGCAGTATTGTAGATTTACATAATACAGAAATCAATCACATTTAACAAGCATCCATACTTTTAAGGACACACTGAGTGAGAGAAGTCACAAAATGAGAAAATCCATGTTTATAGTGATAAAAGCGGTGTCATCCTCTCTCTGTCTGATAGCAATGGATCAAAAAGAGGAAACAATGCATTCAGGACACCTGAGATGATGGATTATCTTATGGTAAAAAACCAAAACAAAATAAAACATGCATGCCTCCACCTATGGGGTATGGTACAGAAAAGAAGAGAACAACATTTTTCTCCACAAGCCACAGTTGCACGAACAATCTTTTTGCTTACATCTTTTAGAGTCCCGATTCAGGCATTTTCTCTGTTCAGATTTGACTGAATTTCAGTTGAAGTAATTTCAACCTTTTGGAAAAAAAAAAGTTCAACACAAAACAGATTTAAAAAGAGCTTGACCGAAGTTTAACGCCCTAAGCAAATCAGTAATTCAGGTCTGAAGCAGGTAACTCTTTTTCTATAAATCAGTTTTTTAGGGGTGAGGGTGGGGGTATTGCAATACCATTACCAACTTTAATAATCAGCAGAACGAATTTTGGATTTAAGAGAACATATTCTGTACAAATAACAATTAAGAAATTATATATATATATATATATAATAAAGAAGTTACTTTTTCAGATCCTTGCCCATTTTCCTCCTCAGGGAAATGTTGAACACACATGATGTACACACATTATTCAGTTCAAACATATGGACTAGCAGACAGAGCCTGACTCTTGTATTTCCATCAACATGAATATAGGCAACATAGTTAAAAGCATCAAAATGACCACAACATAATGTTCAGGTGTCCATTGCAGAATCTGATTTCTCTTTCTATACACAACATTTTCTAGAAAACAATATCAACAAAGGAGAGAGAGTCAGCTACCATATACATACGTGATCAGCAGAAGTTCAACAAATGTAAAGTAACAGGCATGATTTCTCAGGACATCAGCTTAAGTGTGAAGGTAACCTTGGTAGTGAGTTGACAATTCAACCACATGTCAGACAGCACAGCAGTCCTGATCGCTACTCTTTCCTCACCTGCAGTCTAACTCCAAAGGCCAAAAGCAAGAGGCATATGCATAAATCAATGTGTAAAAAGCTTCACGACAATGGACACACACACTGAGGCACCATCTATATTGATTGCTAGGAGAAAGGCACCATCTACAGGAACAGAGGTCATGATATCGTGAACTGGTATAATATATATATGTCCACACACCGGAGTCAGTGAATGTGTTCTACAGATAATGTTGGTTGACAGCAGAATTCGGTTAGTCAGCAGAAGCAACTTAATATTTTCCTGAACTTCTGCACTTCCACTGGTTATATGTTAATGAATTAAAGGAAACTGCAGACTGGTGCTGTGGAGCTACTATATAATCATTTAAAGCTGTATATAATGGAGGCAGCAAAAAGAAGCACACAAAAGAACTTAAAAAACACTACATTTCACAGATTGCTTTATATTTCAATTTTACTCCACACACACACACACACACACACACACACACACACACTGTATATCCGCTAGACACATACAAGTGCGAACATTGCAAAAGCAAGAGTGAAACATTAGACTACAGAGTGCAGACAAATCCCTTTCTGCTCCACACAGCTTGGAAGGACTGGTGTGGAAACAAAAGCACTACTGAGGGATGACGGTGCAGTGATGGACACCCTATACTACTGCAGCATCTGAAGGAATTGTGTTCAGAATACTTGCATGGGCTTCTCTGATTCTGCTGACAGCAGGTCGTTCCATATGAAGGGAAGGAAAACCCCTTGAAAGCACTTCTCTTCATGGCAGCTGGTAGACAGCATCATGTTTGAGATTCATGATCAAACTGGGATCAAACCCATTTCATCCACTTCATTTTTTTTGTTTTTCTTTGTTAATTTGCAAGCTCTCTGTATCCACTACCTTTCCACAACATGTACACACAACATCAAATTTACACAAAACGTTATTCAGTTTTACAATTATCAATGCAATATCCGAATGAACATTTCTGACAATTTTTCCTTTTTCAATTCAGCTCCATCGAAACATCGTTGATATTCAGAGTTTCTTTTCCAGTGGTACAACTTCATTAAAACAACAACAACAAAAAAAACCCAACAGATATAAAGTCATTCAGCACCTTGATTTTTTTTAAGGCATAACAAAAAGTTAAAACAGAAACACATGTTTCTATTTCTCTTCTTTTTGCAAATAAACCATGTTCTTAAAATGTATAGGAACCTGCACAACAGTCTAAAAAAAAATCAGCATTTTTTCATTCCTGTTCGGTAAAAAATAAAAGCTTCATGATTTCTAAAAGTGCAAGAGGTACAGACACCAGCATGGGAACCCAAATCTTCCACAAGTCTCTGAAAGGTCACCACAAAATGATATCTCGGGTCACTCCAAAATGATAAGTGGCACATACATGTGTCTCCAGTTGATAATCAAAACAAAATAGCTGCTTATCTGGATGATGTAATAACGAGGAAATATATGTGTACATCCTCTCTCCCCATGACACAAAATGCCACTTGAAATCACAAGAAAAAGTCAGACCTGTGCAGTATTAAAAATGACTTTCATTACATCAAAGCCTTCATTGGGACCTTTGTCCACTCCCTCAAATAGGAAAAAAGGTAACCACACCATCTTCCCTCAAGACTGCAGCCACACCTTGATCTTTTTTTTTTTCAGTTTCCTTTTTGTTTCATTCAAGTCACTTGCATCTGGTATACGCTGATTTTTAAAAACTTGGTTCTGGCATTGCTAGACAACAATTAGCAGAATTCAAACAGTATGTAATTCAGTTCATGCTCTGATTTATGACAACATATATGTGTCAAACTGTGTTGTAATTGTTCAATTGCTGATTTTAAGACATGCATCCATATGTTCTTCTTTTCCTTTTTTTTTTTTTTTTTTTTGTTTGTTCTTCCTTTTCTCCTTCAAATTTTGGGTGTTCAATTAATGGTGTATCAGAGAACATAAATATCGACACAACAGATTTTCAATTCTGATGACACAGCTGCAACAAAATATGTAATATTAGATGTTCACTCTAACTGATGGAAATTTGAAAAAAGTACTGACAGCCAGTGTCACAGATTTTTTTCATATTGATGCTTGCTCATCATTTCAATGTGACCATGATTTCTTTCCAAAATTTGATGTTTTGAATGATTTTTCAAATCTACCATATTGGTGGTTCCATATGATAAATACGTAATACATACATCCCAGTTGTTTTTTTTTTAAAAAGGTAAGTAAAATGGTAACTGAAAAATGTGCACAAATAATAATGCATTTGCTTCTCTTCAAACTTTAAGTCAAAGTCAAAATCATTTACCTTCATCCTATCCATGCATTCAGGAATACCTGATACACACAAAATCTAATTCGGTAGGCTACAAAGAAAAACTGTCTGTGAACAGGTGGATAACTGTGTTTGTACACACACACACACACACACACACACACACACACACACACACACACACACACAAAGCAGTACATGCAACTTTTTCCCTGCAATTTCTTTTCCATTATTCTTCGTAAGTAAATGAACACCGACCAAATAATGGTCAGGAGAACAAACACACACACAGCCATCTTCCCTCATGACAAACCTCACTTCTCCCCTGCAAATCAATGCTACATTTTTGTTTTTCTTTTTTTTTCTTCTGAAATTTGTTGCATTTTCATCACTGTTATTCGGTGACATATCCATCAAAAGCTATGAAAGAAGTAAGGATCAAAACTACCTAATATACATTTTTTAAAAAACACGCTAACAAAAGCCACAAAAAATGCTATACTTGAACATGACCTATACTACTGAACACATGATCACGCAAAACTTACAATGTTTTATTCAATATCAATGATTTGGCACATGCCATCTGGCCAGCCAGACATGCCAATATTTGCCATTTTGAAGCGAATCACATTTTCAATTACAATATCAAACCAAGGGAAGATGAAAACATACGGAAAAGAACGAGGATTTATCTTTTCAAATCAAACTTTTAAACATTTAAAAAAACCTTTTGAGTCTCAAACTGAAAGAAAATAACACAAACACAGAAAATGAATTTTCCAAAATGGATCAACTTTGCACTGTTGATCAAGCCACAGTTACATCACCTTGTTTATTATCATCAATAAATTTGACACAGCATTGAATGATGTCTAAGTGAGCACTAAATAGCTGTAAAACTGATCGCAATGTTAGGTGTGGTTACAATGATCTACAATTACACTGGCTTTTTTCAATCCAGAAGCACTGGTTAGTCAAAGCTTTAGAATGATGCAAAGTATGATTAAAATGAATCAGGTTGCTTCCCACTCTCCACTCCCCCATCTCTGAAGACCTATGCTGACTGTAGATATTTCTGGCCCACAACACAGTGAAATATCAAACTTGATGCACTTAAAACCCACGTTATTCAAACATATAACCAGTCTAATCAATGATGGTTACATATGTTCAGTTTGAAAATATATATTATCTGAAGCCCTGCAGTGTCATTCTGCTGATATTGTTTTCAAATGTCGCTTTTCAGTTAATCATAGCTGGGATTAAACTGTCTCTATGTAGATTGGATCGGTCGGACTGTCAAAAAAACAAAAACAAAAATCGCACACACACACACACAAAACAAACAAAAGAACTGGACAGCTACTTGAGTACTATGTCAGTGGGAAAAATCTAGGTTAACATTTCTTATGGTCAGGAGATATTTGTCAAAGAGGCGAATGTCCTGCAAGAAAAATTAGAACAGGCACATTTTATAAATTTATCTGAACACCGACAATGCTTTGATCTGTGTGATACAATTCATTTGATTCACACACACACACACACACACACACAAACACACAGAGGACAGAGTGAGAGACAGAAGCAGACAACAAAAAAACCCCACAGTATATCAAATATGTCCTATGGATGACTGCTCTTTACAATGATAATACCTGGAGCATCACTGATGATTCCAGGCCTGCTTTCATCTGACGGGGTCACATGCACTTAACAATCACATTCATGGCACGGTACTGGTCAGTCTGTGCCATATCAAATAACACATGTACTCAGTTCTTTTTCCCCACTCTCTACAACAAAACAGCGATGGAGAAAGAGAGGGAAGGTCAGGAGGAATCAGCAAATCCACAGGTAAAAAGAGCTGCTCCTCTTTAATGGAGCATTCATCAACAATTCTTCATATTTGCTTTTATCTATAATCACGAAAAGGATGTGATGTTAAGTACCACTCTAATAGATCTGCCTGAGAACATTTTGTCATGTCATCAACCTTAAGTGAGTTGCCTCAATACTGCCACCAGCCCTGATATCTGTCCACATCCCATGGTACTCCTGAACCTGGGAGAAAGTTTGGCACCACTGATCTTCAACAGAACACATCTTCCTGCAGTTGTTACCATTAGCCAACTATTGGATTCTCCTCAGATGAACTTTGATTTAGATGTGGTTGCACCAAAATTGCAGTCACCCTGGAACTTTGTTCACACTGCTGTTGCCACAAATAGACTTTGTTCTCCCTCACTGTTGCCACAAGCAGACTTTGTTCTCCCTCACTGTTGCCACAGATTTTGTTCTCCCTCACTGTTGCCACTGACTTTGTTCTTGCTGTTGCCACAAATGGACTTTCTTCTCCCCGCTGTTGCCACAAGCAGACTTTGTTCTCCCTCACTGTTACCACAGACTTTGTTCAAATGGACTTTATTCTGCAAGCTATGGCCACAAATAGACTTTGCTCACAATTCCTGTTGCCCCTGTGTTTACAATAGCCACTGCCATGCTTACACTTAGTCCATTATGATTGTTGCCATAAGGACTTTGTTCATAACAGCTCTTGTTGTTGCAATACAAGTGCAGAGTGTCTGTCACTGCCACTGCAAGAAGACTAGGTTCACCATCGCTGCTGCCCATTGATACTGCACTTCATGGATCCCTTTCTGGCTTGCACATAGTGTGTGGTGTGTGTGTGTGTGTGTGTGTGTGTGTGTGTGTGTGTGTGTGTAAGTATATGTAAGCATGTTTTATGAGCATGTTTGCGCATGTATATGTAGTAATGTGTGTGTGTGAGCGTGTGTGTGTGTGTGTGTTTGTGTACACAGGGATGCCATGTGTGACTGTAAGCGAATGTTATGAGTGTCCCTGTTCAAACTTGTTCACCTTGTCAACAGAACTGGACACACCATATGATGTGATGCTGGATCCTCCTTGTCGGATAGGTTTTCTGCCCAGAAACTGAGCACACAAGTTCTCAGGTCAAATCCACTGGATCATCCCAAACAGTCCGTCATGAATTTCACTGAACATATAGCTTGCCGAATGGCCTGGGCTTCTTGAACACTTAACATGCACAAAGGGATCTTCTTCTTCATGAAGCTGTCAGACGTGGGACGACCTGCTCAATAAGTCTTATGATTAGCTGACCACTCTCCTGGAAAGCTTCTCTGGGCCATCCAAAGTGTGTGTCACCAGCTGATCACATTAAGAATCCTGCAGAACACACAACGCCACTGTTTTTGGATGACACCAAAGCGCATTTAACATCCCAACGCTGGAAGAGCTTACGACTCAAAATGAAGTCCACCATTAAGATCTGACCACAACAGTAGAATGTGCTGCAAATGTGAACACTTATGCCGAAGCAACAACATGCACACAGAATAGTCATGTCCTTGCCCATCACATCACCGTGCGAATCGGCAAGAAGAAGAGAAGTCATCTATCACAGCCAACAGTGTCTTGTCAATGTCCTTGAACCCGGTTCAGCTGCGGAGTATTCATCAGGTTGACAACTCTCTAAGAAAGGAACAGAGGGTCATCTGAATGTCAGTGCCACAGTGGAAGAGTATGGACACCAAGTCGGGGGGTGTGGGGGGTGTACTGAATGTCAAACAGCTGACACCTGCTCTTCTTCCCCATCTGAAAGAACACCATAAATGAAATGACTGGTCAGGTGGTAGTTCTTATCAAATCTCTGCATTATTCCGACAAAAAATTAAAAGTAATCAATAAACCAGTGTCTGTCTGTCTGTTTGTCAAAAAAGTCACAAGTCACATCATGAGAGGAATCGCATGTACACTTATAATCTCTGTACAAGGCAAAATTTATTTTTGCCTTAAGTTCTGACCAGCGCTTCTTGTATTTGAAGTGCCTTACATTTGGTAACTGGAATCAGTTTCATCATCAAACCATCCATCAAGTCCAATGTCCAATCAACACAGATCAAATTACTGGTCACCAAATACCTGTTTCAATCCAATGCATCCAGTGTAGCATGTTTCAGCTCTGTGCACTCACTCATTAAAAACATGGTCCAGTTCATTATTTGTAATCTTAGCCAAACAAAATACATACATTTAAATTTATAACCCTAGATATACTTCACATGTACACTTAAATCTAAATCTCCACTACAACTGGGCAAAACATAACTATCATGTGAGTTTTCATCACAGGTGATTAACATAAGCATTGTGAATTAAAGAGCTAAATAACAGAAGCTGTAAACAGCAATTTGTACAAGCTCATGCTAGCCCATTAGCATCTAGTACACAAACCGAATATGGACTGGTTAGGTCTCAATATGATAATGATTATAGATAATATTTTTTGCTAAAGTATGTTCATTTCATGACTTAAGTCTTCTTTGCTGGATTGAATTCCAATTCTTTTGGTATCTTTTGACACGATAATCAACTTTGGTCCTGAAACCTCAGAATGAGCTCATGCCTGATACTGTGACTCTGATGGTGAAGTGAAATTAGAGGGTTCTGCATTCCGAAGTGATCTGTTCATGGAAGAAATTGAAATCCTTGTAGCACACACACACACACACACACACACACACACACACACACACACACCACACACACACAAACTTCCACCACTCTACACACACACACACACACACACACACACACACACACACACACCTTAAAAAAATATGCTCCATTAGCTAGCTAGTCCAGCTACATGCGCAAAGTCCAGTGCACCTCATGTACAAAGAGGACCCCAGATAACTATGACTACATTTTCACGCCCGAACTAGTTCCCTTACTGATTAGTAACACACACAGCAGTGCACACAGATGAGTGATGCACAGCTCACAAACACTGTCAGTTGATCCAGGCCAACAAAACTGTCTTCAGCATCAGTGATTATGAATGGTCACCACTCCATTCAAGACCTGAAGAGCTGCTGAGACTATCTTTCATAGAAAGGAACAGAAATAGGCCCACAGATGGATGATGAAAAAAGAAGTGGTTGGCAGGAGGAATAGGGGGGACTGATTGGTGTTTGTTTGTTTGTTTGTTTCTGTGATTGGTGTTGATGGCTGCCAGCAATGAACTTTTACCTTCTCCCTGCCAGTGTCAAACAGTCATGCTTACAGTAGCTGGTCTGGTTTCACCCAGGCCACAGCCGGTAAAGAAACAGCAGTGCACTCCTTTACCTCTCCCATTTCACTGAACTGACAATTAAGACTGACCACACGCTTGCCAATGACGCTGCTGCTGTTCACATGCCTCTTTTCCTTCTCTTCCTTTTAGATGTGTCTTTTCTGGAATCTTCATGATCCAGACACACTATGGCTCAAGCTGATCTTCGCACTACTTTATCATGCTAATGGTGCCACTGGACTTGACTTGATCACCATTTTGTTTCTATTCCATAAACTTTGGGGGAGGGGGGGGGGGGGTTGGGATGGGGTGACTTCAAACACAAGTCAATACAGGAATATCTCTATGTTGTTTTTACAAATCACTTTCATGAATGGAATGTGCCCTGATCACTTAATTGTATTCCTTCAATCTCTTTTTAATTTGCCTTCATTTAATCTTTTTGTCTACACTTTACCTTCATCTGACCACACTGGAACATCGTTGAAAAAGGACATTGTTTTTTTCACTGGGACATTGCGGGCAGACAACTCAAGCAGATACTGCTACAGCTTTGTACATGTTGCAAGCATAACTACTTGTAGAATACATGGCATGTGTCTGTTAAATGTACAGCAATGCACTTACAGGAATGGTAACAAGAGACAGCACAAACCTGTTGTTCAAATCTAACTCTGTGATACAAAATGCTTTCATGCGTAAATATTTGACTCTCTTTTCAAGATTCTTTTCAAATGTTTTTGTCAAAACACACAGATGTGTATATGAGTAGGCTTATGTCTACCTCCTGTAAAATGTGAGGCTAAATGAACAATGCCCCATACAGTGTGTGTGTGTGTGTGTGTGTGTGTGTGTGTGTGTGTGTGTGTGTGCATGCATGTATGTTTATCTAAATGTGTTTTTTTGTAAACATGAAAATCTAAACGTGTTTTTTGTAAACATGAAAATCTAAATGTGTTTTTTGTAAACATGAAAGAGGACAAGAGTAAAACAGGCAAAAAGCAAAAAACAAAAAAAACCAAAAAAGTTCCATGACAGCTGTGCTCAGCAAGCATGTTAGTAAGATAAGTGGTGAAAGTGACGACAATGACGCTTCACTAAGAGTACTCTAACGTCATTCTAACTGCCACAACATCCTCTGATCTCAGCTCAATCTAACCGTGCCACCCACCCATGCCACCAGGGGCACTGGTCTTCTTAAAGCTTTACTGAAGGCAAAAGACTTTCACCACAGGACTCTCACTCTACAGCAGTGTTTCCCAGGTTGTTGTACCTGTGCAGAGAGATTCACCGCACTGCGCAGGGTCCCCCTCCACTGTGTGTTTGTGTCGGGCCAGCTGAGCCATGTGGGTGGCCAAGTGGTAGTCAGGGAGGGGTGGTCGACCAGACGGAGGGTGTCCTGGCGCCGGCGCATGATTAACGAGTACTGTCACAGACAATATACTGCCACCCTGATAGCGTGAACATTTCTGCTGTGGCCAGATTGTATGCCTCTTTGTCCCGATTCCTGATCATTGTATGAATTTAAACATTTAAGACTTGTCTATAGTTACTACATATTTATGGCTCAAGATAACTTTCAAATAGATATGTATCTTCTATACTCTTTATCAAAAACACTGTCTTCTTGCAGTCTAATAAAATCACCTGGTCTATGATCGAATGCAGATAATCCCAAATAACCCTCTAGGTCTTTATCCCATCCTCTGTAGTCCCCTACTCCCTCTCTTCTCCTTCTCCCCTCCCCACCCCCGTCTCCTAAAAAAATAAATAAATAAATAAAAGAACAGCACTATCTCAATATCATTGTTAGTCGTACAGACAAGTTAACAGCTTTACAGACTACAAAACATCAAGTGCAATATCAGCCTCTAGAGTAATTTAGTACAAGTTAGGTTTCAGTGTTACTCAAGGCTTTTTACTTGGACATCACTCGAAGAAAAAAAAAGTAAACAGAAAAGACATCACTGAAACACACTCCTTAAACTTCTGAACTACCATTCTTGTGATGGGTTAGAACCTTTCACACAAACAGCAATGATATGTTAATTCATAATTGTCATCACACCCAACTGTAGAAACAAAGCTGTATTTGTGCATGATAACATGCACATATGAACAGGTACTACTACATCTCAAGTGCAAATGCGCGAAAGACACAAGCATATTTGATTCCTTTTTTTTTCCCAAGGACTTTTTAAAACTATCAACAAAATTCAATTTTAAATTTCTGTTTCGGATGTACTGCTAAACACTTGGGTGCATAAAACTTATCTTCAATTTGTAAAGGAGGCTGCTGTAGAGAAAACTGACTGTGACCACGCAGTGTACTGAAGAAGACAAAGGGAAGCAATGTCTGGCTTGGTTGGCTAGTTGGTTCCTTTACTTCTAGTCTGTTTACCGATGCTGCTGATATTGCGCATACCTTTGAACATCACTGCATAATAATCAAATCAACTGTAATTAAAAAATTTAAAAGAAAAAAAAAGAAAAAAGGGAGGGCTGAGCGGGAGGTGGGGAGTAGGGGGGAGGAGGAGAACATGAATAACTGGAGGGCTCATATGAAAATCTAGAATGATTTCTTTAACATCATTTGTGGAATACAAAACTGTTGTATGACTGTTTCTTGAACACAGTGGGACTGTTTCTTGAATACATATCTAAGATCAGGTTACTCATAGAAATGGGGAGTTTGTGTTATACTCCCTGTTTGGCTAGTATACTTACCATGTCAGACCATAGCATTCAACGGCAGTTAGCCAGCTCTGTCAGGCCGAATTTTTTCCGTGGCCAATGCAGTCATAAGACAGTCACGTGATGTCACCCCACTTCCGGCCCCGGAAGAAGCCAGTGTCAACTTCCTATAAGTCATTCAGCGAGGCCTGGTGTATGGTGACCCCGAGAACCTTGGCGCCAGAGGGGAAGGTAGGGAGGGAATTAGAGTCTGACATGGTAAGTATACTAGCCAAACAGGGAGTATAACACAAACTCCCCATTTTGGCGTCATATACTTTACCATGTCAGACCATAGCAGAATTTAAAGGAATCGGAGGAGGGCGAGCGCCCTAGTGGTTCTTGGGGTTGTGGAGTATCACTGTGTATAGGTGTGATAGTTCTTGGGCACTAAATCTTAATAAGCAGATCAGTGTCACACACCCTTACTCGAACACGTTCTACCTGTGAAGGGTAAAGAGTACAGGTGTGATAGTTATTGAGCCCTAAACCTTAATAAGCGGAACCAGCACAAAATGCGTGCTGAACCCGAGGCTCGGCAATATGGTGGGGGAACACGACCGGCGAGCGGTGCCGACGATCGCGAGTAACAAAGTCGCGAGAGTGCCGGTAAAAGAGACAAATCTTTAATAAATACGCTCCCGAGAGTGCCGGTAAAAGAGACAAATCTTTTAATAAATACGCTCCCACCAAGAGCCTCACACGGCAAAAATACTCAGGGTCTAGTGCAAGCCGGAACCAGCACAAAATGCGTGCTGAACCCGAGGCTCGGCAATATGGTGGGGGAACACGACCGGCGAGCGGTGCCGACGATCGCGAGTAACAAAGTCGCGGGAGTGCCGGTAAAAGAGACAAATCTTTTAATAAATACGCTCCTGAGAGTGCCGGTAAAAGAGACAAATCTTTTGATAAATACGCTCCCACCAAGAGCCTCACATTTGCAAGCCACAACTGAATCAAGTATAGAACAAAACACAGCAAAGTTAACACAAAGGCAAGTATAGGCGAGACAGAGCACAAGACTTATCTTGCTTTGACGGCAGGCCGAAGATGAATGACTTATAGGAAGTTGACACTGGCTTCTTCCGGGGCCGGAAGTGGGGTGACATCACGTGACTGTCTTATGACTGCATTGGCCACGGAAAAAATTCGGCCTGACAGAGCTGGCTAACTGCCGTTGAATGCTATGGTCTGACATGGTAAAGTATATGACGCCAAATATAATCTATTGTAACACTGCTCACACAATACAAAGCTATTGCAAGTTTGTTTATAGAATATACAACTGTTGTAAGATTATAAATAGAACACAGAACTATTACCAGACTGTTCACACAGTACACAATTACAATAAGATTGTTTAAAGAGTACAGAGTAATATAAGACAGTTTACACAATACACAACTCAGCTATGACTGTAAATAGAGTACAGATCCATAGCATGACTATTTACAAAATACACAGCTCTCCATGTGATTTGAATCAATCAATCAATATGAAGTGCCAGTGTATCAGACATCTCTCATTCTTTAATGAAATCACCTTCTTCCTGAGAATCATGTGGGCAGCATTTCCAAAATCTATGAAAGGTCACCATCCAATCGCCAACCCAAAAAACTCTATCCCACAAACTTACACACACACACATAGACTCGCAGAGACACCGACACAGACACACAGAGACACTGACACAGATCATGAAATGTCTGAATGCTTTGGCCACACCGACAAACAACAGACCACTGCAGGGGAAGTGCCACAGACCACACACCACTGGAGCTACATACCTGGCGCACAGCTTATACTGGCATTGTGCATGACTGTGGCATAGGAAGGCAAGGGAGGTCTGGAACTAGGACCTGCCACACCTGGAGTAACAATGCAGGTAAACATTTGAGAAAGGCATTCATATGCTGCAACAGAAAAGAAATGTTTGAGCTAGCTGATGTGGAGCAGCAGTTACAAGCACTGTTATATTCATGAAGGGTAGTGAGGCTCTAAAACATGAATGGGAAAAGGTGTGTGTGTGTGTGTGTGTGTGTGTGTGTGTGTGTGTGTGTGTGTGTGTGTGTGTGTGTGTGTGCGTGTGTATCTTCGCAATAGAATCACTTATCTCTCAGTACATGGGATAAAATCTGCAGCATTTGGAGAAAAAAACAGCTAAAAGAAAGAGTGTGGCTCTGTCTGTTGAAGGTTTTGAGCCAAACCTTCACAAATGGGGGTGGCTGAGCTTGCGGAAGGTGGGATGCACGGTGTGGAAGAGAAGGCAGCAGTATAAACTAACAAATGAACACTCATTCTCACTCATGATTTTTTTTTGTAAATTACGCTTCCAAAGGAACAACAAATAAACAAGCAGCAAAGTGAAGCGAATAGACTACACCAATCACAATGGACAGGAAACAAAAGAAAAAGTAAATCTTCGTTTTCATGGAAAGATATGGAATGCTTTAGTTTCTTTCACCTTGTTCTTGGAGTACATACCCGGCTGCTGCCACGATGACTGTGAATGCTGTAGGGCTGATGCTGATGGTGGTAATGGTCCCGCCATAGAGTGAAGGTGGGGATGGGGGTGGTCCATGGAGAAGGAACTTCCAAGACCAGAGTCTGCGTCTCCACTTAGTTCTACAGAGCCCACAGAACCTGCAGCATAAAGGGTTTCAGACTGCAAGACTGGAGTCCCTTCCTGTATGGGCAATGTACAAACATTTGCTGCATTCAAAACCTGGTCACAATCCATTACTGAAAGATGTTGGGTGTGAAGTGCGTGTGTGCATGAATGTGTGCATACGCGTGGGAGGACATGTAAAAAGAGAGGGGATGGAGGGGTTTGAGGAGAGACAGACAGATACAAAGAGAGAAAAAACAAATCAGAAAATGATTTTCTTAGCATGCATTTCGTCATGAGCAATGGTCTTTGTTCTGCCCACATCCCTCCCTATTACCTTCTTCTCCCTCAATTCTCCCCAGTTTTATTTCTCATACTTAACTGTGCAACCAAAAGCATGATGTAGAACATAGCCATAATTATCATCAGAATTGTTTTTCAAATGGGACAGCGGCAAGACTGATTGTCCGTAGTGAGTTAACATAATCAAAACATATTCAAACAAGCTCAGTTTTCTTCTTTTCCTAGGTAAAGGAACACACCTCTCTTCTCTCCAACTTCCAGATTTTGCCACAAATGCCCATTCAAGCTCTCCTTTGTTTCGGAAGGAGAAGCAACCTTTTCTTCAGCTTCTCAAAGGGAAATTTCAGACAATGATTACCAAATGTTACATTTAGTTGCTGTTTCAATATTACCGCGCCCTTCCACTAGATGTTTTCAACCCCTCAGTGCCTTGCCGATGAAGAGGAATGGCTGGTGAATTTGTAAGGGGTGTGCTATCTTACTTGCCCCCCGCAAGGCTCAGGGCTGGGTGATTTCACATATTGAGGAGATTAGCAGGATCCCTGCAGCAAAAGAACAAACCTCAGCAGACAGGTAACAGGCTTGCACATCCTCTGATTGTGACCAAACCCTCCAGACTAAGCATGGAGGCCGCCGCATGGGGTCATTAACAGCCACCAAAGCACTGTTCTAGGCTTGAGGAACTTTAAAGGGACATTTTGACATTTCCTTGTGGGTTCGATGTCTCCTTCATCAGGTTAGCAAGCTTCCCACCATCCTTTTTTATATTCTGGCATTTGTTTGGACAGGTAAGTATGAGGAAAAGGAATTTAATCATCTTCAGAACTAGTTTTATGAAATACTTATCTGTCCAAACTCTAGGACACCCTCCCACCTCCCTGCTTTGTCAGGGAAAAGGGATGAAAAGTGAGCTAGTCTGAATATGTTTTGAGAAAGTGAACTCAGTAAAGGTGATTGCTCTTGCTGGGCAAGTGGGAATAGAGACCAGCCTACTTCCCTGCTCTCCCAAGTTTGTTTTTTGGGGTGATCCTGATGATACCATGCCGACTGGGGGTAAGATATTTGTTTGGGCAGAAGAGTCTTCCACAGAACTACTTCAGTGGGAACATTCCTTTTCCTCTCCCCTTTTCCATTTCATTTCACTCCCAATTCATTTTCCTTCTTTAAAACTTGCATTTATTCTTTTACTATCTTTTACTGAATCTTTACGGCAGACCAAGATCTACAGATAGGTTTCTGCTAGAATAGCTGCCCATTTTGTTTACAGCTCTTCGACATAAGTTCAATGTGCTGGAAAGTGATTAATTTTGAGTGAGAGAGTTTTCTGTCACAGTGTCACAAACCACAATTAATATGTTAAACATAATTAAATATACTGTTATGCAGAAGTCCTGATGCCCTCCCAGTAATTACTCATAAGTGCAGAAAGTACATGCAAAACAAGCCAACAACAGAGATATGAAGGAAAACAATAAAAAACAAAACACGCTTTTTTTCTTTTTACTGCAAAAACCAACTAAAGTAGACCAACTGCAACTGAAAACAAAACGACAAGAAGATGGATCATGCTTTGTGTCCAAACAAACATACACCACTGGTCAATGTTGATGCAAGACTAACAACAAAGACAAAGACAGACCAAAGACGGTAAAGGAGGAACACAGAAGGGAGGAGAGAAGTCTTACCCGTGCGCCCAGACCTGCGCAGAGGATTGTTAACACTAGTGACAGAGGAACTTTCCTGGGTCAGTCGGACGGGCAGCAGGCGGCCCTGAGCGCCCTGACCGCCTGCCCAGGGAGCATGACGAGGAGAGGGCGGACCCTGCCGCCGAGGGCTGCTCACCGGTGGGACAGGGACTTTGGGGTTATGGGGTCGCACCTTATCAGTCAGAGCCATGATTTTTCGAACAGCCCCGGGGGATTCTGTGCCTGCCAGTGGAGAGAGAAAGGTGACCTCGTAGGGTCAGTGCGGAAAGCCATGCAAAGGAAAGATCACAGCCACAGACCTACACACAACATGTCATGGGGCTTCAATGCATTAACACACATTTCTCCCTCAACAGAATCACTTTGTTTTCCCAAGGACAACAACAGAGAGCACAAAGTTGTACAAGATAAAGATTAGTGCTTAAACTGAAATGACAGAACTGATAAACAACAAGCAACAATAAGAACAGAAGAATAGGCAACCAACATGTGCATGCATATTTCAACAGATCTGAAACCAAGCAAGGATAACGATGTCAGTTCATATCAAATTCCTTGGGAGACATGATATTCTTCAGGACTTTAAACAATCACACTTTTCCTCAAAATTAACATATTAAAAAAGTGCTTGCAGTGTGCGCATCAAAAGTAAACAAGCTGGGTTACTGCACATCTCCAGTAAAACCATTGTTCATATGGCTACAGTCTATTGCAAGAATAAAGAAAGAGTCTGTGAAGAAAAGAGTTTGTAAGCATAAATCCAACAACTTTACAGAGTGGCATCTTCTGACACCACCCGCTCTCAACTTAGCCTCAAGACAACAGATGAAGAGAAACGAAGCAGACAAGTGCACCATGCATGAAGAGATCACAGCAGGCATGCCTCACTGACACATTCCAGCACTAACCAAACTTGGGTCCGGCTGGCACCACTCGCTTCTCTTCCAGATTAGGGGAGTTGTTTCCTCCCCCAGGTGATGTGTCTCTCTTGCGAGCTTCAACACAGACATCGGCCACTTACTGAATAAAATTCTCAACTCTAAATGAACAAGTCATTTATAAAACAATGAAAGAATGCAGAAATTAGATAACCTGAGGAAAAAACATAAACTGTTACTCTTCATTCATTTACGATTTCCTATGCAAAATCTGCTTATGATTTTTGTGTGCAATGATACTTTTTCATTTACTGACAGAAAAAAAAATTACCCACAACATAACTAACAACTGTATTCTTTTGGAGTAAGTTGCAAGGAAATATTCACTAGTTCATGATGCCTATGAACTGCATGTATGTCAGGTGTTGAATGGAAGAGCAAGACTTCCTAGGCAGCCTGCTAAAAAAAAAAGCTGTTCCCAGGAAACATAATCTGGAACAACTTCAAAGTTTTACAGCCTTCACTAATGAAGAAATCAGACAGTTCTGCATTCACCCACAAATAATACACTTTCCTTTCAGATTGTATGAGCAGCTAATTCAAAAAAGAAAGAAACAAACATGTGAAAGAACACGTGTGCGCATGCACGCACACACACACACACACACACACACACACACACACACACACACACATGCATGTGTGAACACACAAGCGTGCATGTACTCAACATACACATACTTATCTGTACATAATTATACAAAGATGTGTTGTAATAAACAATCAGAGAGAGATGGACATGTAGATAGAGAGGCAGAAAGAGTGAGAGAGAGAGATTCTGACAAGCAGAGAGAGCAGCAGCCAAACTGTTACCTGGAGGTTCACACTGATTGGACATTTCTGCCAGTTCTTCTTCATTTGTCTTGGCTGGCATGGTGCTGAGATAGGACCTGACTTTCCGCACCATCTGGGCCTGCCATCAATCGCCACAACAGTCAACACCATGCTTTGAAAACACTCCCCATGATGTCTTTTGTTTGCTTGTTTGCTTGTTTTTGATCGCTCACTAATTTTAGCAACAGTTTCCATATTTTTAGGCAGAAATATTTGAAAGAAAACGGGTTTTGGTGGAACCTGTTCTGAAAAGATACTGCTATGCAAAACAAACAAACAAACAAACAAAAAACCAACAACCTTAGATGTAATACAATGGTTCCATATTAAAACAGTGACAAATACTCATTTTTGACAACCGATACATTCATTTGATAAAATCAGGTCTTTTTAACCATCAGAGACATTCTCTGACTTAAGTGCAGTGTCAGCACTGTGTTTTTTCTTAGAGACTGACAAGGGATCTTCAAATGGTAATCATGGTGCAGCTGTCTTAACTGACAACATCATTTCATTTCTGAAACGTGACTCACCTCTTCATACATCTTCTTGGGATTGGGCAGCGTGGAGCCACGGCGATTTTTCGTGCGGCGAAGAGTGGCCATACCAGAGACCACGGTGCTGCCAAACAAGCTCTGAGTGTTCAGCAACATGCTGTTGTTGACATCCTGCAAATCACACGTTCGGCTGTCAGAGACAGGTCTGCTCTATGGTATGATTGTGGCATACAAGTGACCTTCCTACTATAGAATAAGTTGTCTGCATATCCTTGCCATAGTTATCATGCTGTAATCTCAACTGGCCTAGGTCACTAGATATAGTCCCATAGCAGGTGATGGTCTGGCTCCTTGTAATGGAGTGCTTTGCTAGAGATATCCAAGTTGCTTTGCTCTAGGCACCAGAGTGGTTTTTTCCAGGTACTAAGTGGTCCTTGCTCCAGGTAGCAGAGTGAGTTTGTTTCAGGTAGCATAGTGAATTCATTCCAGGTGGATTTCTCCCAATACTAGAGTGACTTTGCTCCTGGTATGAGAGGAAGGGAGGGAACCAAAATAGGTAGGGCAGCTGAGATTCAAGCTTGATATCAGTGGAAGAGTAGTGCAGTGTCAATATCACCATTTCAGGGTAATAGTACAAAGGTACTAGCAGCAACAACATCCTCAAGGTTGCTGATATCTAATACAGTTCAAACAACACAACACCACACACATACATACATACACACACACACACACACACACAAATGGATAATTACCACTATTTCTGGCACTAATGTTTGTGAATGCATGCACACAGACGCATAAGAACAAATGTCCATTAAACATGCACAAAAATTACTGCTGAAAATGTATTCCACATCATTCACAAAACAACACCAATGAAACCATTCTTTCAAACATGAACGCAATGCCGTATCCATGCAGACAACTAAACCGCTATGAGTGTACAGACCACACATACAAGAACACAAACAGGCACAATGAACTAAAAGCTGTTTCTTCTTAAATTACAATTAGATTGTACACACACACACACACACACACACACACACACACACACACACACACACACACACACTACACATCAAACAACTGCCAACTAAATTCACAGGCAGCACTTCACTTACATATCTAGAAGAGCAGAAATGCATGGTGTGCCTGATTTCCTTGGCGATCATACGCAGTTTCTCAAAGTTGACCAGCCCTTCCACCTTGGAGTCATTGCCCAGGTGGATAAAGGTCAAGTCCTTCTTCACCACGGGGAATATGGGAATCTGATGACACAGGGCATTTACTGTCACATGTCCAGCAGCTGTCTTCTCAAGAACTAGGACTGATAGGAGCTACAACAGACAAAATCTGTACTGCTGCTGCCACACAATTCTTGACATTACTGACATTTAGCAGAAACAGCGACTGCACACTCACATCAAATGATATAAATATTGAATGAATTAATAAATACAAATAAGTAAATCATCTTGTCAAATTGCTGAGACTTGTATACAGAAATCCTTCCTCTTCACTAAATTTTGAAGAAAAAAAAATCCATTGCAGGAAGTTCCTGATTTACTTTACAACAAGTTTGTTACCTATATTGCAGAAAGTTCCTCTCTTTCTTTGCACCAAGTTCAAGACCTATGTTTCAGAAGTTCATATCTCACTCTTCATTATTATCATTTTATTATCATTATCTACTAATAGAGTACCTATCCATGGTTACAGACCAAGCTGTAAGCGCTTTACAATGTATGCTCACATTTACACATCAGGCTGCCTACCTGGTAGAGTTCAATGAAGAGTCATCTCCTGGCACTAATCAGTTATTTCCTGTGTTGTTTGGTGAAATATCAGTCACTCAGACTTTCATGTATACACTTCATCCATACCACCAGCCAAACTGGCCTTTCTCTTCCAAAATGTGGTGAGGATATTTCAAGCGTGGGTAAAATCTTATACACAAAGAACCTTGGCTATGGTTTTCGAAGAACTTTTCAGGAAATGGAGTCAGAACCAATGTTAAGTCCGAGGAAAAAATCCCCACTGTACCAAACCGCACAGCAGAGATTCAAACCCAAAGCCCCAGGATCACGGGTCTAGTGCTCTACCAACTGAACTATTCCAACCCCAAGTTTGTGACCTATGTTACAGGAAGTTCCTAGCTTACTTTGCAACAAATTCATCAATCATACTGCTGACAGTTCCTCTTGCTTTGCAAAGAGCTCATAAACCAAGTTGCTGAAAGATCCTCATACTTTGTAACAAGTTCATAAATCAAGTTGCTGAAAGTTCCTCCTACTTTGTTACAAGTTCAAAAACCAAGTTGCTGAAAGTTCCTCATACTTTGTAACAAGTTCATAAATCAAGTTGCTGAAAGTTCCTCATACTTTGTAACAAGTTCAAAAACCAAGTTGCTGAAAGTTCCTCATACTTTGTAACAAGTTCATAAACCAAGTTGCTGAAAGTCCCTCATACTTTGTAACAAGTTCAAAAACCAAGTTGCTGAAAGTTCATCCTTTGCAACTTCATAAACCATGTAGCACTAAGTTCCTATCTTCCTTAACAGAAAGTTCCTGTCTTTCTCTGCAACAAGTTGACAAGCTATGCAGCTAGGTTTTCATTTCTGTTGCTGGTGGATTAAGGAGAACTCACCACTGGTGGCTGGATGAGAACGCTGTTCAAGAGGCTGCGGTACTTGGCCATGTTGCGCGATGGGTCCATCAACGTTTCTAGATCCTGCAGGTACCACACCAGGAATTCATACATCAAAGTCATGTGTAAGTTTTCAAACATAATATGCTATGTGCAAATAGTGTCTGAAGTTTGTTCATCCTCCTTTTTTTCATATGTACGTCAAGATATGTGTTAGTAGTTCCAAGAAGACACATTAAAATGAATGGGAATAGGACTCTATGTATTTCTCTAGGCTGCACCGAGGCCATGTGTGAGTGTATGTATTTGTGTGCATGCATGTGTGCGTGCATACTTTGTGCACATGTGTGTGCAAGAATGAGCATTTGTTGCATTTTGAATTTCACTGTATTGTAAATGAACTTTTGTGCACAAATCTTGGAACAATTTTCTTCTGATTTAGTTTAGTTTTAGTGTTAAAACAGCCCAGCCTAAAGCACAATGCCAGTTCACCCCTGTCTCCTTGTTTGGAAAAATTCTTGTCAAAAAAACAAACACACACAAAACCTTGCATTGTGAGTTCTTGCCCTTGCCAAGGCACAACCTTTTTTTTTTTTTTTTTTTGATTACAATACTCTTGATACTGTCTAATTATCTCATCTCAAAAGTGCTATGTCTCATTCTCTCACCTCAAACATCTTGCAGTATTTGTTGGGAAGTTTTTCCCAGGTGCTGCGAAGTCGAGACACTGAGCCATGCCGCAAGCCACTCAAGATGGCAAACATGGAGTTGAAATTCTTGTAGTCCTTGCAGCATTCTGCAGCCAAGCAATCAATGTTTAAGTCAGTGTGGGTTACAACAGTCACTTAAGAACTGTATTCTATGCTGTCTTACTCAAATAGTGTGATCAGAATGCACGTTTTTAGAACACTCACATCAGATACATATGTGTTATAGATCACATCAGCCATATCAGTACATATCAACATCCACATCTTACAGAAGCAATTTCAGTCTTCCTAACTTTCATTCTGAGAAATCGAAAAGAACAAAGGAATAAAAAAAAAAAATAATAATAATATTCAAATTTGATGTAACAAGACGGCAAAACCAGAAGCAAGATGAAATAATAATTAACAAAATATCACTCCCTGTTGATCAATGATAGTATTTCAAGAAGACTTAAATATCCTTCTTATCTGTATTGAAAAAAATATGCTATCCATGCACTGTAAAATACTTCTTAAAACACATACAAGGTTTCGAATATTACAACAATTTCAAAGACAAATGATCAGCCTTAAAACTGTTCAACAGTCCTAGCACAAAACACAATATAATGCAGGCAAAACAGGAAGCTGGTAATCAAATTAAACATCTTTCAAGTTATCATTCAATATGTAAGAATCCACATACTTGCAATTTTGATGAAGTGTTTAATGAGCTTCATTCGCTTGACCACATTAGGTTCTCCACAGATCTCCGTCACCACCCAGAACATTTCCCGGTTTGCCAACTGGAAGATAATGTATCAGAGTGTTTCATTCCATCTAGGTTTACAATTTCTCCTGGCTAACATGGTGAAACAAATCAACACAAAATTTACTACACTATGCTAGCAGATAAGTCTGTCACCTGTCATCAATCCATCATTTGGGGAGAGGGAAGGAGAGGGGCACATCCAAAGAACAGAAGAATAATCTGGAGTTGTTCATTTTGACTCCCTTAACTACGAAATATAAGCACAACTCAAAATAAGTTATTGGCATAAGCAAATGCTCAAAAAAAAAGAACTACAACAGATAAATTGTGAAATAAATTTCCTAAGCTGTGTACTCATTTTTTATGGACACACAATATGTAGCACGAGAAACACATCTCACCTCTGCAAATTTGCGGATCATAGGGCAGCCGTACTTTGAGTCCAGCTCAAACAGCTCATCGACGTACTCTGTTGGCTCCACCTCCTTGAAGACCTTGAAGTCTTCTAGGGTCAGCTGCCAGGCGACCTCTGTGGCGTTGAGCTGCAGCAGCAGGATCTGACTCTCCTTCAGCAGCTCCCCGATCATGTCATCCGGAATCAGCGGCTCTGTGCTCATGTTGTTCTTCAGGTAGAATCTATGCACACGAGGCACAGAGCGTCTGATGATCCCGCGAGCAGTTCCAGCGCAGAGCACATCCCATCAGCCCACAGAGTGCCATGCACAGCGCACAAAGCCGAAGGCAGCGGGGATCGGCGGGATGGGAAGGGAAGGGAAAAGTGAGTGAAGTAAGTCTAGAATACTGCCATGGACTGCTTTCATTCCTTGCCACATTAATAGAAGCCATTTTTTATAAAGAAAGTGTCAGCTCCAGGTAGATGTTAGTTATGGACTGGCTCAGTAGTTACGTTCATGTGGATAGCACCATGATTCTTCTGTGTACACAGCAAGTTTTCACTGAATCAAACCCAGATAATTATCTTTGTGTTTGTTTATTTAGCTGACACAGTAAACGAAAGGCTTTTTTTTCTACAAAAAGTAGGTTCCACTGAACATTTGCAATGCTCCTCAAGTGCTTCAACCAGATGGACTTAGTTTTACCTGTCTTCTAAGAAATGTCCGCATAATGTATGGAAGCCCATGGATCATGAAAGAAAAATACAAACATCAAGGGAAGTTACCAAAAAATTCACTTTATCCTTCAACTTATGTCAATTTTCTGTTGATAAATGATTTCCAAAGAGAGAGAAGGAGCGATCTCAAATTACGTCTATTTTGAATCAGCTTTGTTGCAAGGCACATCAATGATAAAATTCCCATGGCAAAATGCCAGATTTGAGCGAGCTGCACTGCATGTTTTTCTGCTGCCTTTTTTCCCCTTAACTGCTACTCAATTTTCACAGCATGCAACACTGATCATGGGCTCATGTGGCCAGTTTGACCATGTAGAGCATTTCACAGAATTAGAACGCAAGAGAAACAGCTTCAGTCTGTTGCTGGACAAAAAGGTATGACACTGGAAAATCTGAACAAAAAATAAATTACCCCAAAAAAAGACTTTCAGAAAAGATCAAATAATTTAACAATATTACTGTGCAACCGAAAATCACAATGGATGCAAGGACAGCAAGAGAAGAGTGTGGATTTTGCTGTGATTTCCTCTGGTTCATTTATTCTGTTTCTGCTCCAGGCATATCCAAAATTACACCTACATTGACATGTACTCAACAGAAGGCAGATAAAATATGCCCTACTATTGCACCAGTGCTAATGCACCAGTGACATAAAAGTTGAAGGAATACTCCTCGTAGCAATCTGGGCATGTAATGGATTATGCTGTGTACACAAATTATGTAAGTAAAGAAATACCCTGACCTCGATAAATGTCAAAAAGATCAAAAGTATCATGCCATTATTAATGAGTAGAGCAGAGAGAGACCTAAAGGAAATTAAATGGATGCAGTACATATTGTTCAGATATATTAAGACAAAAGACAGCAAATTCTCCTGCATTCAGCTGAAGCAAGAAAAGAATGGAAAAAAGACACAAATTTTTGGAGAAAAAAAAAAAGGGAGATCAGAGTCAGTGATAAACCAGTCACGCAAGACAACATGAAACAAAAAAGGCACAGGATAAACCTGACAGAGGCAGGTATTGTTCAAGGCTTCAAATATAAATATCCTGAAATAAATACTTCCACCATTACTTTTTTCAAAATATATCCATAATGTACCACATGAAATGGTCACTCTCACCTGCACATGTACTACAGATGCTAAATTTCTGCATATAAAATGGTGCATGTATCCACATGCCAGATGTAACAAGATGAACACTTACATTCACTTACAAATCAGGAAGAAAGGGCAGAAACCAACAATAACCATATCAACCAACACAAAATCTGCTGAACAAGCTGGTGATACAGCCCCACCATCAGTGCAGAGTGTGCATAAGCACAATCACACGCAATAACATGTCTTTAAACAAATAACAAGAACAAAATAGAGTTGAAAAAAAAAAAATTAACATCCTCACAAAGTGCATTTTGATGATATGTGCTGTGCATGTTTTGATACTGTTTAGTCAATTCTGTCTTTCTTCCTAGACTCATTTCACCCTCCATATCACCTCCCACTGTTTTCTGTCTTTCAATCTTTTCAGTTCATCCCATCTCTCTATATCTTCCCCACCCCCCTTTTTTTTTAATAAACATTAAAAAAAAAAGTATAGGCTGCACTCATGGATAGAGTTGCTCAGGAAATTAAGAGCAGAACACACAATTAAACAAATGAACACAGTCAGAAAGGCAGAAAGAATAGACAGATAAAACACACACACACTGAACTGTCCGCCTATTACAGATGATAATAGCACTTGCAAACTGAATACTGTATGAAGAAGTATTGGCAATTGTTTTTTTTTTATGACATTCACATAAATGACTGGCAAAAATGATTCCTATTCACTGCATCCTCTTGATTTGACATAAAGTGGGAAATACAAGCAATGTAAAATTAATAGTTATATATTCCAGTGTGCGATATGCTCTGATGTGTTGCCAAATGATGGTTTAGAGTGGTCTGTTGAATGTGATATTCACTGATGTGGTGTGTACAGTTTGAAGTACTGTACTGCATGATTTGGTATGATGTGGATGTGCAGATGTACGTTCCACATGATGATGATGTGGAGTTTTGCCATTTCTGCACAGTGCACATTTGAAACATGAGGCCAATCTGCTGCACTGATACAAGTTTCATAATTGTGGGGTCCTTTATGCGCATGCACATACATTTGAAAATGCACATGGAAACAACCATTACAGTTCCATGCAAATCACAGCATGCCTCCCATTGACAAGCCATAAGCTTAGGTAGCAAGTACAACACATAATACATGGGGTGTTGGCAGTTCCTTCATGCCAATATGGGTCCTGCTGAGAAAGTTTGGGATGAGGGGCGGAGAGATAGGTAGGATATGAAACAGTAAAAGGGTGTCCGGCTGAGGTGAAAACAGTACTCAGAAACATAACTGTCCCTGCCCTGTTTCACAGTCTTATCTCACCACCATATAACTCTCCCATACCGCCACCTTTCTCTCCCTTCCCCAAAGCGGAACGTTACAAAAAAAAAAAAAAAAAAGCAAAAAAGTGTGAGCAAGAAGCAATAAGTGAAGACCGCAGGACAAAAAGATTCTGATATATTCTGTGACCAGGTTAGAAGAGGGCCCCCAATTCCCTCACAGCACACGAGCAGCATGCAAAGCACATGAGTTTCTTCCCTTGGTTAAGACTCCATTGTGATGTGACAGCCTAGTGCCGAGACAGTGACTAAAGCTGGCGGTGACGAGACGACATCAAGCCAGAACAGCTTCAGTCCCTCATGCAAAGAAGGCAGTATGCTAGACTGTGGTGTTTTAGGACAGGACTCAGGCAGGTGGTGAACAAGCCTGATGTGTGCTGGGCAGGCTTTCCCAGCAGGCTGAGCAACACATGGCTGCCAAGTGTGTGTGACCACATGCCGCCAAGCGTGGTCTATTCCGGGCAAAGTGCTGACTGCACACGCGGGCTGTGGACTGACAAGATGGACTGGCCCGGGGTACACTTGTGATTACGACACAATGCCCTCGCCATAAAACAAAGAAGCAGAAGGGCTACACTGAAATACAGTCATAAGGGTGATACACATATCTGCTACGTCATCTTCACTACAAGATCATACACTCATTGATGGATGATGATGTGTTAGTACCAGCTTTGTTAATTCTTTTACCATTACATAATCTGCTGGAGTCAGAATCGCAAACTCCATAACCCTAATATATGGCGGAAGCTTCATATCTTGTCTTTGTTCTCCGTCATTCCTTTAGTCATTACTTCTTTGTTGTTAGTAAACTTGAATGAAACACACACACACGCACGCACGCACGCACGCGCACACACACACACACCACACACACATGAAAACAACCAACAATACAAACAAACTAAATAAATCCAAACAAACAAAACAAACACACCGAAGATGAACTGGTCAGTAAAACTGCAGTTATACCAAAAGATGTTAAAGCTTTGTTACTTCAAAATGATGCATTGTAATAGCAACATTTAACAAATACTACATTACTGTCATTCTTTGTTGTAATTCTAAATGTACTGATTCACATGAGCTTTCAGAGTTTAACACAGAGCAGTACATGACAATGTTTAACAAATGCTATATATTTATATTCTTCAAATTCTAAATGCACTGATTCACATGAGCTTTTAGTTTAACACAGAACGGTACATGACAATGCCAATAGGAAGTAAAACATATACACAGAAATCAATGAACAAGTATAAAATGATAGCTGATTAAAAAATGATAATGCAACACCACCATCTTTCCAGTCTAAGTATCCCTTTCCCCGTTCCATGCCTTTGACGTGTATAACATGATGCACACAAAAAAATAGACCAACAATGTGGCAGGAGAAACTCAAACTTGCCACCAGAATAATACAATCTTTTACAGAAAACAAAACAACAAAAATGAAAATAACTCTGGCATCATACTGACTACATAATGTCAGTATCTTGCCAAATATGTGCAGCATTCAAGGGAAGCTTTGGGGAAGGGGGAAGGACAACATGTCTTTTTAAATAAAAAATAAAAAAGAAAGAAACCAAATGTTTTAAGTAAGATCCAGGAGATTCCAAGTCTATCTTGAAAGTAAGATCCAGGAGAATCGTTTATTTTGTATTGACTGCATTCATTGTCTGCAGTTCCAACACACATACAACAATTGTTCGGAATGTGGGGTTTCATGTGCAGGGTAATCTTTCACACAGTCAGCTTTTTCAGTCTCAGCAGTTGATTAATGATTGCGGCTAAGTCTGTCCTGTTTTCTCTGAAACTAAACTGGGACCCATGCTGAAGCAGACAGATACTATGTCAAAAACATTTCCCAGTAACATTGACTGTGACCTGGTGTCGTATGAACCTGAAACTATCTGAACAAAGACACCATGTTAGTAACACACTCACAGACAATCGCTGTCTGAGAGGTCATATAGTATGAGATTTACATTATGAAATTTGGCTAAGAAATGAACAGGATCAAAGCAGATGGCATAAAGGCCTGCTCAGACTCTCCCAGTCTCTAATGTCTGATACAGGTTCTGCAACAAAGGACCAATTCTTGGTCTTGGCTGAAACTGAGATAACTCATAAAAATAAGAGAAAAATCCTGCCCAGAAGAGATGGTGGGTTTGAAAATGGATTGAAAGAGAGCTCTGGAGCTCATTTTGCACAGTGTGTCTACTGAGGATTCTCCCTTTCACATCAGGGACCCCTGTTGACTCTCCTCACTAGGAAACTCTCTCAACCTGAGCCTTGCAGGGGGGCAAACATGATAGCACATCCACCATATTTTCCCCAACCGCTCCTCTACATCTACAAGGTCTGAGGGATTAAGAGTGCAGAATGGGAGGGGGGGGGGGGGGGGGGGGAGATGCTGGCCTGTCTGGTGAGAAAAGGGGGACATCCAGTACAGGAGACAGATGACTCATGTGTATCAGCATGAAGGCACCATGGAAGAACAAACATAAGTGAACGCTGAAGTAGCAGGACGTTTAGATGTTGACAGGGTGTATGCTAAGGCAAACGATGATGGAGCCAACTGCCAAGACAAATGGGAAGAAAACAAAGTTTGGGGAATTACTGGCTGAAATTCCCCTTTGAGAGGCAGAAGAAAAGGTTGCTTCTCTTTCAGAAGCAAAGGTTAGCTAAAAGGACTGTTTGTGGGAATCAACTGCAACTGAAAAAACGACAAAGTCTGTAGATGAAGAAGAGGAGGTGAGTTTCTCTACCAGGAAAAGGAGAAAACTGTTCTAGTTCGATGTGGCGCAAAGAAGTGAACTCACTCAGGGCAATCACCCTTGCTGTCTATCTGAGTATGGAAGTGATAAGCTCCCTGCTCTCCCATCTTTTGTTTTTTTTTTGTTTTTTTTTTGCTGAGGATCCTGGTGATCTGGCGATATTCCACACCAAGAGGAGAGAAGGAATTTGTTTGGACAGGTAAGTTTTTAAAAAAGTAATTGATTTAAAGAGGGCATATGCTGCATTCTAGTGAATCAATAACTCCCTATGATACTTCATGAGTAAGTCTGCCACTTTGTAACAGAAGGAAAGGCCATGCAGGTGAGATCCTTCCATCAAAAAATGTGGATACTTTGCGTGCTCTTCATGATCATAGCACTAGCCAGTCTTCGCGCTGTTTGTCTGGTTGCTTGGCAAGCACCACAGTTCTTGGTTGTTGTGCACACAGTAGGTCTACTCCAAAAAGCTTTGGGCCATTTTGTTGCAAGAAAGTACTAAAAGCTACCGGATCCCCTGTGTCATTTCTCTCTTGCTTTGCACCTAATCTGCCATGTGTTGTGATTTTATTTTTCTTTACATCAACTCATGGGTTAAGATTTCCATACCAGCCCATCAAAAGATCAGAGAATACATTCAATAATTTCTGAAATGACACAGACCATTCACTTCAGATGCAAACTGAATGGAGAAAAAAATTATGTCAGGCAATAAAACTATGCACAAATGCACGATTAAGAACACACACACACACACACATACACACGCACACACACACACACACACACACACACACACACACACTCTCTCACACACTCACAGAGCCACTTTAAAAAAAAAAAAGCCTTGCCTCACCTGCCCTTAAGATTGAGACGTTCAGGAAGGTTGTTGAGCTGGTCAGGCAGCCTGCGTTGTTTGATGAAGTTTTCTTCTGACTCTACTGTCACCTCACACAGTGAGAAGTTTCTGCAAGCACAGGACTCCTACAGTCAGACCCTACACTCTTCTGCCTTTCATCATGATTTCACAGCTTCTCCACCATCATCTAAAGCAGGCAGTGTTTGCAGCTCTTCCACAGGCTGCTCGAAACGGTGGACCCTCTATTCAATACCCTTTAAAATGTCATGAAAATTCAGGCTTTGTAGCAAACAGTACGCCAAGAAAACTGTCAGTTTATACAATGTGCAAATGCTCAGTACTTACCATAACATGAGTCATGCAGATGAAGGGAAAAATGACTGATTCATTGCAGTTCACCCCTCACAAGGGCTAAACATCACATTGTGTACAATAAAACAAGAAATCCTTTTAAGTCTTGCCAGATTATATTCCGCAGCTATACAAACCTGGCTGAAGTGACTGTTAGTTGATAGTCTGGTTTTTCAAAGAACTAAGGAACTGGGTCACTGACAGACTGATGCTTATAATTGTTTTAAACAAATTAGCAAAATAAAGTAGTTATAGGCTATGAATAAGTCAGTGCCTTGTTGAATACGAAGTGTCTATTCTTCAAAGGTAAGAAACTGCATCACAGTACAGAATTCAGGTTGTGAGGAAGGAGTCATAGTACAGAGGGGTCATTAATGCAGGCACCACTGTGCAACTTGTTTATGCATAAATAGTGCACAGTGATGAAATCTATTCTGTGTAACATGTTTAAGATACAGATGCAGCTTGTGGCATGAAGAATGGAATCTGTCAGAGAAATAATAATTTCTTTCATACTAATCCTTGTCCTACAAGAAATCAAACAGCAAGCTTTTGGTTTCTGTGACAACTCAACACAGTTTCTCCCCAGTCATCAGGTGTTGGCAACAAGTGCAGTTTTTTGGGGTTTTTTTGTTTTTTTTTTTGCAGTGCAATCAGGCACCTCGAGTTGTGATGAACCTCATACAGTCGAGGATTAACCATTCAACTACTAACACTATTTCACACATCCTCTCTGCCGTCACCTGGCACAGACGGTACTTACAGTTTCTCAAGTTTACAGCTCTCTAGTCACACACAAGATAACCTTGCAGCTTTCAACTTCAGTTCCAGTCATTTCAATGGCACAAGTTTTCAATCCTTCTGTAAAATAAAAATGATGAATCTACAACCGTTTTTTTGGTACAGAACTGTCACTGCTGTCTCCAAAAAACAGAATCCAAGTAGATTTAGTAATTCTAAAGGAGCAAATAAACATACAAACACTAAAAAAAAAAAGAAAAAAATACCCAGAAAAAAAGCAACTAAAAAGAGCAGAGATTTTGATCTAGAATTCAATCCCTTCTGAATATGCAGTTTTAAAAGAAAACATCCGCCTTGACTTAAGGCTGTGTCAGGCCAATTGACATAGGCTAGAACACCAAAGCTACATCAAAATGTTGTTATATTCTGCATAGTTATGCGGGGATTGTCTTCAGTCGTGACAAGCGGTTAGCATAACATTATTAGTCTCCAAAATCTTCCGAAGTTGGAGTGTGGTTGCCCATGTGGCGGGGTAATCAAAAACGGTCAGACACGTAATGTTCTCATCCCCAGCTGATGCATTTGTACCATAGCATTCAAGTACTTCGGCTGTTTTAATGATCCCTCGAGTCTTTTAGCCAGGGTACGACGACGACAACAACAACAAAAGAAAACATGTTTGACCAGCAAAGCTTGCCAACTTGGTGAAAGGTGTTGGCAAAAATATGTAATATGTGTTGCTTACCCGCTCTTTTCTGTGACACCGAATTCTTGTAGTGCCTCCTCTACAACATCTTTGGCGGTTGTTTCCTGCAAAAAACAAAGAAAACAGGAAATTTCTTATAGACCTCACAAAGTAAGTCCTGTGAATGATAATTTGCATAAGCAATCAATGATTTCTACTTATAACATACCAGTAATTCCCATTATAAATAAACTCTGTTTGTGCTGATTAGCTTCTCTAATTGCTATAATAATTCGTATCATCATCAACATATTATTGATAACTGGAACCCAGTATGTCATTATCAAAGTACTGACCATCACTACAATCACCATCACAAACCAATACTGACTTTATGAATGAGGAGGAACTTGAAGGACTGGTCGGCTCTGAAAACCTTGATGACATGCTCTGGAAATTCAGCTCTGTCATCGAGCCCATGGCTCAGAGTGGAGAGGTCAGGGTTGCTGGCACTCAGATGGTTAGAGGGCCCCGTGGTGGAGGAGGAGGAGGAGGTGGAGGATTTGCGTGACGGCTTTATGTTCAGGCTTTCATCAGAATGGTTGATGCTGTTCCTGCACAGCCAGTGGATAAAATAATCACACACAATTTATACGATGTCCACATTACTGATCATACACAATTCATATGATGTCCACATTACTAACACAAAAATCAAATAAATTCAACATATCCCAGGGAAAAAAAAAACTTTTTCAACATCAGAAACAGATTTTATGTGGTTTATATTCTGTCTTCACTATCTTATGGGTATGACAGTTGAACAGTCGTTCTTCAAAACTCAGGACCTGATGTGAAGGATGTGATGAGGCATCTGTAGATGAGTGTTTAAACCTCAAGGAAAGAGGCCCATAGTTTGAAGCTGGGAAGAACCTTGCAGGCCAAGAGAATTCCTTCAGTTGCCAAGGTCAACATATCGGCAGACCTGTCAACGTCATCACTATGACTGTTGTCTTTCTCACACTGGTACCTCTCACGCTCCTCAGTTATTTTCAGACTACTCTGCTTGCCCAGTGACCGCAAGCACAGAAAGGGATAAAGAGATATTGTACAAAGTGTCTGCATCTCTGAACTTGGCTTGGTTTGAAGCGTCCTTCATGTGTATGCACAGGCAGAAAACCAAGCTGTGCATACTTAATGTCATGTAAACCCTACCTTTGTTTGTGGGATCTTGAAATAGGAATATATCAGCATACATCATCACTGATGGAGCAAATGTGCACAGAGGGATCTCTTCTTCAAAGTCACACTCAAAACACACAAACACACATACACACACACACACACACACATGTGCACACACACACACACGCACGCACACGCGCATGCACGCACACACGCATGCACGCACACACACACACACACACACACACACACACACACACACACACACACACACACACACACACACACACAACCAACAAGAGTTTACTTATAAACAGATTCAAAAACAGATTTACAAAAACTAAAATGTCACAAGATTCATACTGAAATAAAAGTAACATTTGTAAGAAGAATCACACTTGCAAAAAAAAAAAAGAAAAACAAAAAAGAAAAAGGATCCACACCTCCATCCACTTTCCACCGTCTCATCTTTACGTACATGTTTGTCAATACCTGTATGTTTCTTTAAAAAGGTCTCCATTTTATGCATAATCTTTATATCTTTGTATCTTACATCATGATCACACAAACAGATGTTAAAGTCAGACACAAAAAATACATTTCTTCACACACAAAATGTTTGAAGTGAAACTTGTAGCCAGAGTCACATTTGTCAAAAGTCTATCAATCCGAATACCACAAGCACAAAAAAAACAAACAAAAAGAAAAACATTCCCAAACTATCAAACTCTTTTCAATCCTGAATTCAAATTTTCAAAGTACAAAAAAAAAAAAAATAAATAAATGCACGGGAGGGGAGACAGAGTGGCAGATGGGGGTGGAGAAGGAGGGAAAGTAACAGATGGGAGATGTGCATATTCCCCTAAGTGCACACATCTCAGAAGAAAAAGACGCTATTTTTCCATGCATGCGTCTCTACCCTCCCTAGCCCAGACCCCTCACCCTCCAAAGGCAGGGAAGATGCTCATCTTCTCCAGGGCCTTCTTGATGCGGGGCTTGGCAGTGAGACTGAAGAGCCCCTTGCGGTCCCCCTTCCTGTCCTGGGTGCGGTTGATGGTGATGTGGGACAGGGTGGTGTCCAGGTCCAGATCTGGCACCGACAGGCGGTACTTGGCCAGCTGGCTCATCTGGTTCTCCTTCACCTTCCTCGGCGTGTTCTTCTCCACTGACCGCAGCATGTCCTTGAAATCTGATGGGGAAAGGTGGGGAACAGACAAGTTTAAAGATGTGTGCAGGTGTTCATGGAGAAGAGAGAAGAGATGAAGAAACACAAGACAGATATGTAGATCAACAATGTATTAGTCTGTCTGTGTAAAAAAAAGTGTGTTAATCTGTCTGTGAAAATATATACTTAAATTGTACATAAATGCAAGAGCGTACATGCATGCGAGCCTCTGTGTGTGTGTGTGTGTGTATGTGTGTGTGTGCACATGTGTGCATGTGTGCGTGCTCGCACATATGCATGTCTGTGTCCATGAGTACATGTGAAAACGCGCCAATACACGGACTGCCTTGCATTCACATATTAGGCACACATGTTACAAACTGCTTGTCACTACATTTATCAAGGATGTAGAATTTTTTCCTCTAATATCTCTTCAAACAAATGCCTTATTTCACCTTGGAGTGGTACAAAAAATCTCAAGATCTTAAAAAAAAAAAAATGAAGAAGTAAAACCATGCAGCCTACTTCAATCATTAACCTTTTCGCGACGTGCCGTGCGATAGTGACGGCAACTCAGTTGACCCGTCCATGACGAGCCGTGCCCTGGTGACGGCAGCACTGCTGTACTGCCTGGACGTACCGTGCCTCCGTGACAGCACAACTATAAAAACATTCCCATGTTCTCTCGTCTACTGTCTTGGGGATGCAGCCGCCATAAATATTTAGAACAGGGTTCTAGCCACTGGAAGGGTAAGTTTACATGCACTAGCGATGACCTTTGTGATCCCAGAGTAGTCCGAATAAAGAGACCCCCGTCTGGCACTGGGAAGGCACGTGTGGAATTTCCTGCTTCACTAACATATTGGGGAGAAGGAGAATGACATGTGGTGTTAGAACTGGTTCAGCAAAGTAGTTCAAGAATGAGGGGGGTAAAGGTGTACAAATTTATCGAAAAGAATCTGAGCTTGATTTATTTGCTCTGTGTATTTAATAGTTTTATACGTCTTATCATCTGAAGCCAAAACAGTGAAAAATGTGTACTGTATGCAATGATTTAATTTCCTTTAAAAGAAATAATAATTCACTTGGATTACACATATTGAATGCCTCAGGCTTTCTCTGCATCTGTTCAAAGTAAGAGCGAAGTTTTATGCCCCTTTTCTTCCTCATTTGCTGTTGTCATACTGACCAAACAAACGCAAACAAAATTGTGTTCTCCTATGTTTTACTTATGTTGTTTCTGTAACAGTAGCGTTGCTACTTTACCCAAAATGTATTTAATTTTATGCTCATTACAAAGTTCGCGCTTTTACCCTTTCCGTTGACATATAACAATTGCTTGTTAGGTTTATATTAGGAGGCGTAAAATAAAATTAAAAAGTGCGAAAATCGTGCGTCTGCAACGGTTGTAAGCACGTGCGGTGCACGCGCATGCAGGGAAGCAACGTTGCTCTGCCGCGCTCGTCTGGAAAGTATTAAAACTTGCCGAGTTATCTCCCTTAACAAGTCACTCGTTCAGTGCAACTGCTTTCCACCACACAGAGATGGAAACTTTACATAAGAATGGCTTCATGTAAACATGCAGGCACAGACTCAAAGAATGTATGACTTTAAGGCAATCAGATGTTGAAAAAAAAAAAAAAAAGCCTGACCTTGCCAGTTGGATTTAATAGACATGGACAGATGGGTGGATCCCCGGAGTATATCCAGTGCCTTGTTGCAGAACATCTCTGTGAACTTTTGGCCATTCACCTCCAGAATCTGTTCACAAATTTGATAAGTCAATGCAACAAAATAAAAACAGATGAAAAAAAAAAATCAAAAACAGGATTGTCATTTGAACTGAAACATTCTTCCTTTGTGTCAAACAATACTTCCTGTTTTTTCAATCACTTGTTCAATGTGATTACTGCAACATCTCGCACAATTTAAGATAAAACACACACAAAAATCCCAGTACCTTAGGATTAGTGTGTTCTCTACTGTCTGTGCCAATCAACGTGTGTGTGTGTGTGTGTGTGTGTGTGTGTGTGTATGTGTGTGTGTGTAGAGTGGTGGAAGGTTGTGTGTGTGTGTGTGTGTGTGTGTGTGTGTGTGTGTGTGTGTGTGTGTGTGTGTGTGTGTTTCTGTGAATGTGTTTATGCATTTGCATGAATGTGTATGTGTGTGTACAAAAAAAATATTAGCTTGTGTGTGTATGTGTCTATGCAAAAGATGAATGTGCATATATATCAACAGTATGAGTTAAGTGGAAGGTGTCTTATGGATATCATGTTATGGGGTTGGCACTTTTGAGGACATCTGTCAGATTCACATACAGTTTATCAATAATGACATATTCAGTGGTCCTGGACTTTTAAATTCACCACTTCATAAAATCAGAACAAAAGAAAAATTAGTACGGCAATCACTGGAAAAAAAAAAACCTAATCAGATAAAAAAAAAACCCACCAGAATGTATGCGGGATGTCTAAAACAAAAGTTAGGAAAATCTCTGACTTACTGCTTGTCAAAATAGTGTGTTTCTGACTGTCCACTGTGTTGGAGTATAACTGAACACAAAGCTTAGAAAACCAAGCCTCTTCTTCTGCACAGTGGAATCTCCTACAGTTCTCAACCCTGCAGTCACCTGATCCCCACGTTTGAGGCCCTCCTCTGCTGCCCGTGACCCTTTGGTGACCTTGGTGATGAAGACCCCATGACCCCGCTCATGGCCGCCCTGAATGGAAAAGGGAAGGACCTCGTCGCGGGATGTTCGTGTCAAGGTCACTGTTCTCACTTTGGCCTTTGCTGCGCATGCCATGTTGAGCAAACTCATCTCGCCCACCATACGCTGAAATGACAAGGATTTGACGGCCACGATGTATTGTGCAGGTCATCAAAAAGACAGGGGAGAAAGTAAAAACCTACTCAACACACATATACCTAAATATATACCTATACAAACAAATGGAAATGAATCACAGCTTACAATGGGTAATGCCCACAACCGGAGAGAGAGAGAGAAAGAGACAGACAGACACACAGACAGACAGATAGACTGCAAGACAGACACAGAGAGAGAGATGGAGAGAGACAGAGACAGAGAAAGACAGAGAGACAGAGACAGAGAGACACAGAGAGAGGCAGAGACAGAGACAGAGACAGAAGGACAGAGAGAGACAGAGTTCAGTTCATGCTTATTTGTCCAGACAACTGCAGGGGGCCATATCAGAAAGACAGAGACACAGAGAGAGGAGGAGGGAGGAGAAGAAGGAGAAGGAGGAGAAGGAGGATGAGGAGGAGGAGGAGGAGGAGGAGGGGGGGGGGGGGGCAGGAGGAGGAGGAGACAGACAGACAGACAGACAGACAGAGACAGAGACAGAAAGAGAGACAGAAAGAGCAAGACAGAGAGAGAAAGAAAGAGCCAGCCAGCCAGCCAGCCAGACCAACATTGAGACATAAAGACACAATACTGAAATAATTTCAGTGAATTAAACCAGTAAATAATCAAAAAAAGGAAGGTAACTTTTGCTCCCATGGTAGACCAATTCCATGTCCTGACACCAAACTTAAGCTGCTTATGGTACCCTTCCACACAGTGCACATGTAGGCATTAGACACCCAGACTAAACAAGGGAACTTCCCTGAAGTAAAATGAATTTCCAAGCCTGCCCAGATATCTTAAGCTGACAAATACATATGTCATCAACATCGAAAGAAATGAATAAACACCAGTCCATTCATGGCCGAAGCAGCCATCTTATCTTCAACATCGTCATGTAGAAGAAACAGAGGAACAGAAACAAACACAGGTAAACTCAGTTAAGATCGGTATGTAAGAAAACTGAAAGCGAGGTGGGGAGATGAGTACTACTAAAGTCTACAGGTGCAGTTATGGCTAGCTTAAGGTTTCTTTTTCAATTACATCAAACTGTGACGTCAATACAGTAAAGCCTCTCAGTGGCGACTCCTATGAAGGCTTAACTGAAGGGCGATGTGCTGGAGTTTAAAGTTTGGAGCCCTTACCATATACTGTATCGTGTAGAGATCATAACTTTGGAAAAACATGTTTTTTTCTTTTTCTTTCTTTATTTTTCTTCTTCTTTTTTTTTCTTTTTAGCAATTGTGAGCTTTGATCAAATGGAAACCACACAGGCCATTAAACAACCATTTTACTAGAAATGTTTCTTTTCTGTAGACCGAAAACAGTAGTGGTTTTCACTCTAATGGAGTTATTTTCAGACTGGTCACAGGTAACTCTTTCCCGAAACAAGATTGAGGAACAAGACTGATTCTCAGTTCAAGATGAAACAGACTTGCGATAGGTAAAGGAATCAAAAGTGAACATGTTCATGTCACTCAAGAAACATTAACTTGAAAAAAAAACTCCTCTAATTCTTTGTCATAAATTTGCTGATCAACAGTGCTTGTATCCAGTGTAAGACGAGAAAACATACCTTTCACACTTTTTCCATTTAAAACTTAGTGACATGATCTGAAAAAAAAATTTGCAGAAATTTATAAGGACCTCTCAAGAACAATCTGTTTGGACTTTTTAAAAGATGGCACAATAAACATTTAAATCATGTATACCTTATACAGTTTGATCGTTTTCTCTAACTCAACCGAATTTTCAAATATGACCAAAATACAATGTCATGTTTACCTTGTATAGTTCGGTCATTTTGTCTAAGTCTGCTGAATTTTCAAATATGGCCAAAATACAATACTATATACACTAAGTATGCTTTGGTCATTCTGTCGAAGGCTGCTGAAAATTAAAAGTAGGATTCAAAATGCAATGTGATGTACAGCTTGCATGTTTTGGTCATTTTGTCAATGTCAACTGAATTCCAGAGGGTCAATTGTCCATTTTTGGAATATCGCCATTGAGTTTTTAAAAAAAAATGGAGATGGCAGAGGGATGGAGTCTCTGCTCTCTCCGCAATAACAATGTCTTCAAAGGGAGGGCATCTTCCTTTACAGGGTTCTAATAAGCATGCTTCTTAGTATTTACATGTGTGATATAAACAATCTGTCAAAAGTCAAGTCATTTGAGGCAGGACTGAGAGGAGGGTTGAATGAGGAGACGGAGAGAGAGAAGGAGAGAAAGAGACAGACAGGCAGGCAGACAGACAGACAGGCAGACACTTTGACACTTTTTGACACTTTGACACTTTGATATTTTATTGTCATTACCAAAGAGGTCTTTTGACAATAACAATGTCTCTGACAAACAAGACAGGCAGACAGATAGACAGAAACAGAGACAGATAGTCAGACAGATAAGACAGACAGTGACAGAAAGACAGATGGAGACAGACAGTGAAGGAGACAGAGAGAAGACAAAGTGAGTCAGAGATGTTGTTCACATAATTCTCAGACGAATTACAATCATAAAAGCAAACCTTCAGAGCCCTTTAATGCCTGAAGACAGTTAGCAGTTCAGTTACATATATATCAAACAGTTCTAAGAAGCAGACAGATCTGGTTCGCCAGCATACTAATGCTTTGTTACAGAATCACTTCATGACATTTTTTCTTTTGCCTCCTAATCGTTCACAGGTATGCCAAGTCCCATCTTTAAGATCCAGTTTGATCAGAGATTGTCTTTTCACCTGCCAAGAAGTCTTGGCGTCAGATTTGTTCCATCCACATTAAAGAAAACAATGCATGTCACAGATACAGAACTTCTTCCAGTTTTTGTTCATCTGTAAATCGACAGGAACTACTTCAGTCATCCTGGGATTCAGAAGATGGGGGGGGGGGGGGGGGGGGATGATTTGTTGATACGCGTGTGCGGAATGTGCAGTGACAGCTTGGACAGGCAATGTGGGAGACCTGCTCTTGCTAGCTGGCACGGGAATTCCTTGCCTGTCTCTTTTGTTGTGCTGCAGCTGTCCTTTCTCCACATAAATTGGCACCTTTGTGGATAGAGTTGCACCATCTACTCAATCCATAGCAGTTTGTTCTTCCAGTAACCTCCAGTAAACAAGCCATCCTCCCTTCACAATGCCTGCCACATTCCCCACCATTTGTCTTTTGATTAGTTCATCTGTGAAAGCTACTAGCCTTCCCAGTAGGTAGGTTGAAGAGTCTCTGAACAACAAAGTGTCTGGTTCCTGCTTGTCACACACAAGTTTGTTTGTCAGAGACAATGTGAATTCCTTATTTTTTCCTCTGAATTTCCATTTTTTCCCTTAACTTGTTACAAGCAACAAAAATGCATATATACTGAAACAGGTAAGTATGTTGCTTTTACTTGATCTCAAAAGCCTATTGGTGAGTGTATAATAATGCAAAAAATGCAGAAGGCACCACCACCCAAACAAGCAGTATTTTTGGACGAATTAAGCAATTGTAAAGCGAAGAAAGAAACACTACAGTTACAACCTTCATCTACTTCAGCTTTTCTTTAAAAAGTATGCCAAATACGAGGAATCAAGTATAATTACCTTATACTCTATCTAATCTACTACCGAACATTCATACCATAGTTTGCTGTTGCAGCTGTTTGCATCTTTAAACTTTTTTTTCTAAACACTACAGCAACCTTTGCTGTTCCGTCTGTTTGTATTGTTATACTTTTTTTTTCTTGACAATACAGCAACCTTACACAACTTGTCATTTAGCTAACAATGTACAGTTTCAACATGTGGTGACTGAGGACAGAAAATGAAGCAAATTTTAAAAGGAAACAGTATTAGTTTTCCCAGACAATACAGACAAACAGATGACAGGACAAAACACTTTTGTTTTATCCTGTAATCTGCCTGTCTATCGTCTGCCAGAACTGATACCGTTTCTTTTTCAGATTAACAATGTGTAGCTACAGCAACCTAATCCAACATGTCATTCAGCTAACAATGTGTAGCTAAATCAGCCTTACACAACCTGTCTTACAGCTAACAGTGTGTAGCTACAGCAACCTAACACAACTTGTCATTTAGCTAACAGAGTGTAGCTAAAATATTCTAACCCAACCTGTCTTATAGCTAACAGTGTACAACTACAGCAGCTTAGCCTGACTGACCATCTAGCTAATAATATGAAGGTGTAGTGAAGTAACACAACTTGTCTTATAGCTAACAACATGTAGCTATAGCACCCTAACCCAACTTCTCTTATAGCTAACAACATGTAGCTATAGCATCCTAACCTAATTTGTCTTATAGCTAACAGCATGTAGCTATAGCACCCTAACCCAATTTGTCTTACAGCTAACAGCATGTAGCTATAGCACCCTACCCCAACTTCTCTTATAGCTAACAGCATCTAGCTATAGCACCCTACTCCAACTTGTCTTATAGCTAACAGCATGTAGATATAGCACCCTAACCCAACTTCTCTTATAGCTAACGGCATGTAGCTATAGCACCCTACCCCAACTTCTCTTATAGCTAACAGTGTGTTGCTACAGCAACCTAACTCAACTTGTCAGCTGGTAACCAAAACCATGTATTTTCAATTGATAAGTTTCAAGAACCAAACCTTCTGTCTGTGCTCAACAATAAATTATGCCATTAAAACAAAGTGCAGAATATTTCATCAGCTATATACAAGCAACTACCGCAAGTTAACCAACGTCATTTGCTGCAATGTAAAACAAGACTCTCTGACGCACTCAGGCATATCTGCCATGAGAACAATACATCAAACACAAAACAGAGTGGAAAACGGAGTAGGGGAGAGAGACGAGAGGGGAAGGTGTGAGGCAGGGAAGGGGGGAGGGGGGGGGGGGGGAGTGTGAGGGAACAACGCAGGTAGCAGTTTAGGGCATTTGTTTCCACAGAAACTAAATACCTGTAGAGATACACACCCAACCAGTTACATATGTCAAAACAGGTAATGTGTGAATTCGATAGTGGCAGTAGAAATGGGAATATTACGTGCCAGAAGAAAACACAGAGTAATGATTATGACAAACTTACCCTTATCAACACACACACACACACACACACACACACACACACACACACACACACACACACACACCACCAATTACACACTCAAGTGTGTGTGTACATGCACAGACTCACATACATACATAAAAAAGGAGAAAGAAAACAGAGGGGACTGACTAAAAAAAAAGAACAAAACAAGATAAGAATAGGTGAGTTTTTAAAACATGATGAAGACATTTTCAATTTTAAAAAATAGGCAAAGAGTAACTGGGAATACACACTAAACACAATACTGTCTTGAATTATGGTACAATCATACAATAGTATGTTTCATTTTGGATCACTCAAAAAACAGCAACTATTGTTACAAATCAAACAACTATCAGAAATGTGAATAAGTACTTCATATATAGAACAAGTTCCCTTTCCAATCAAAATTTAGCAAAAGCACCACAAGAACCATACTGCAATAAAAGAATACTTGGTCTCAATGAATGAAAACAATACGCCAAGTGTTCTGAAGAAAGAAAAGATTTGAAAAAAGTGTTTCAAATGAATGAAAGAGGAATAAAAATTTTAAAAAGGAAGAAACGACAGGGAAAAAAAAGACATGAGGAACAATAATAACAGAAAAAGTGACAGCCTAAAGTTTTGACATGATGGGAAAGAAATAATAAAATCAAATAAAACAAACAAACAAGAAAGGTACTTGTGCCTTCCAATTAATGGTGTTTTTGTCTGGATTTATGAGCATGTAAGTAAACTGTTTGACCCTGGAACAAAAGCCGTCTTCTTTTCCATTACTATTTTAACCAGCATGTATCATCAGACCAATGTCATTAATTATCTAACCAATATTACTTACAATATGATCAATATCAAATATCATCTCACCACATCCACATTGTGATAAACAGCTGTTTGCAACAATCCTACGTAAATAGATGGTCTAGAATTAGTTGTAACAAAACAACACAATGAAACAATCAGTACCATGGAGATACAAAAATACACATCTGCTTACATGGACAATTCAAACAGACTGTAATGAAAATGTTGTAAGCGCTGAAAAAAGCCTGCCTGTCTCCCAAAGGACACCTGGCAGTTACTGGCAGCAGTTAGTTGACAAGCAGCAGAGAATGAAACCTATGACAGTCTTACCTCAAAGTCGGCCTCTGACTACAAAAACAGAAGAAACAGACAAGTGCTGAGCCATAGGTCAGAGAATGTCAGTCACAGGACATGCACAGTGCTCGTCCCTCAAAGCTGAGCCTTCTTCCTCCACTGAATTCACACACTCCACACACACACACACACATACGCCCACCTCTTTGAAAAAGTGTTTTTTCCATGAAAGCAGTTAACACTGTATTTCTTACATGTTTTCTGACAGTTCTCTGGACTGACAGGCACAATGAATTAATCCTTGCAAGAAAAAATGAAGATGACCCAGCTTGGCAGGTACAGTCACAAAGCACTGAATTAGAAAGCAAGGACGCGTGGGTTGGTTAGGGAACAGTATCAATTCAGTGACAAAATGCCCAACTGAAATGTCATCTTAAGTTGTTAGGGTCATCCTGAACTTCATTCCTGTCAACAAGTGCACAGATCTAGAACAAAAAAAAAAGAAATATTTTAATCATGTGAATGTAACATGTATGACAGCTGTGCATGTGATTTGAGATCAGGTTATTCAAGAAAGAAGTAAAAAAAATTACGCAATGTCTTTTGCATTTAAGAAAGAGAAAAAACTTTCCATTCATGTGCCAGATCTTTCACTCACCCATACAAATTAGGCAGAATCTGTTCAAAATTAGGCACTCATCACTATCCATGATGAAATGATGTGTGACAATGTGTGTGCACGTAAATCATCCCTCAAACCACACAGAACAATCACACAGCCAATCTTTATACAGGAAAAAACTTGTGGTCTCTACAAAGCATGCACTGTTCTCCTACCTCTTTCTCCAGCAAACATTCAAATTCTTCTAGAAATTCGCACATTTCGGCATTGGTCTCGAAGTCATTGAAATGGTTGTTCACCCAGAATAACACCACCCTTGTCACCTGCGCATGGAAACATGCACATTGCATCATATCTGAACTAAACATCCAGCATGTGAACACACACACACACACAAACACACACACTCTCCCTCTCTAACACACACACACACACAAATGATCCAACTCACGAATGACAGACCTTTTTTTTTTCATTTTCACTGCAGCAGGTACTTTCAAACCAGTATTTCAGATAAATTTTACAAGTTATCATCAAAAGAGTTGGTTTACAAACTGATGTGATAGAATAGGTTCATATTAACACAGATTTGCACATGCACGCACACACACACACACACACACACACACACACACACACACATATACACATACACACACATATGCACACACACACACATACACACAGTAGAAAGGTGCAGCAGCAGATTTAAAAGTACAAGTTAAGCACAGATGCAGAAGGGTGAGGTGGGAGCAGGGAGAATTCCTGAGTTGATTTCTGGCACAGCACTGTCCCCCCCTACCTTGTTCCTGAAGTTGGGGTTGTGGAACCACTGCATCAGGCTGTTGGCCAGGGTGATGGGGTTGGGCACAAAGGCGCGGTAGGTCAGCAGGAAGTCCTCCACGTAGGTGGGGTCCAGGGTGGAGTGGTCCTCCACCAGATGCTGCATCAGTCGCTCCGCCGTGCCCTGCACACCATGTACACTACTATAACAGGGCAGTTGTCAGCTAAAACATCCGCCATGCCCTGTACACCGCGTACACTACTAGAACAGGGTTGCTGTCAACTAAAACATCCGCCATGCCCTGTACACGATGTACAATACTATGACTGGGCAGACTGTCAACTAAAACATCCACCGTGCCCTACACACCATGTACACTACTATAACAGGGCAGACTGTCTGCTAAAACATCCGCCATGCCCTGCACACCATGTACACTACTATAACAGGGCAGACTGTCTGCTAAAACATCCACCGTGCCCTACACACCATGTACACTACTATAACAGGGCAGACTGTCTGCTAAAACATCTGCCGTGCCCTGCACACCATGTACACTACTATAACAGGGCAGACTGTCTGCTAAAACATCCGCTGTGCCCTACACACCATGTACACTACTATAACAGGGCAGACTGTCTGCTAAAACATCCGCCATGCCCTACACATCGCATACACTATTATAACAAGGTAGTTATCAAGTAAAACATCCGTCGTGTACTGTACACCATGTACACTACTATAACAGGGCAGACTGTCAGCTAAAACATATGCCACACCCTATACATCCCATTCACCACTACAACAGGGCAGACCGTCAACTAAAACATCCACCGTATCCTGTACACCACATACACTACTATAACAGGGCAGACTGTACACAAAAACATCCGCCGTACCCTGTACACTGCGTACACTACTTTAACAGGGCAGACTGTCTGCTAAAACATATGCCACACCCTATACACCCCATTCACCACTACAACAGGGCAGACTGTCAACTAAAACACCCACCGTATCCTGTACACTATGTATACTACTATTAACAGGACGGACTGACAGCTAAAACATCCCCTATACCCTGTACACTGCAGACACTACTATAACAGGGCAGACTGTCAACTAAAACATCCGCCGTACCCTGTACACAGGGCAGACTGACAGCTAAAACAAACAAACCAACAAACAAAGAAAACAACAACATAAAAAAACTGAGCCATACATGAATCAAGAGAGCTGACTGTGAAGTGAATAATAAAAAAAAAAAAGCAAAATCAGAAGCTCAACATGTCAGCCTATACAGACATATATCCGGTGAGTGAAAGACTGTAAAGCTGAAGAAAAAAAAAAAGAGAAAGCACAGAAATAGAACAAAATAGCTAACACAACACATACACACAAACACAAAGACTGTTAGGTGACAAAGAAAGCGTGTGTATGTGTGTGTGTGTGTGTGTGTGTGTGTGTGTGTGTGTGTGTGTGTGTGGTTGCATACGCGCACACTCACCTAATTAAGAAGTATGTAAAGTGTGTGTGTGTGTGTGTGTGTGTGTGTGTGTGTGTGTGTGTGTGTGTGTGTGTGTATACATGCCTGTATGCGTAAATGTGTGACTGCACCTCTTTCTTTCTGAATTTTATATCCCGCATGGTGTCAAAAGGTCTGAGGTATTCAGACACCTGCAGCAGCAATCAGGAAACATAAGCAGCCTTCTCAACGACATATCCATGAAGGGGAAAGATGCTGCACTGTGATGGCAGTCCACTTCATTTCAGTTCATCACACACTCTCAGCAGGAAGAAAACAGGAGCTCAAAAAATCTTCTACTGTTATTTAAGCTAGCACTACAAATCAAATTAACAACTTCCGGATCACGTGTCTGTGATTTCAATTACAGCACAAATCAACAGAAAATTGACACTTAAATCAAAGCCTCATCTGAGGAGAGCAATGACCTCTACTACCTCAGTGCATTGGTGAAGACAGGTGGCCCCCAATCCTTGTCCCAAGCTTACACCCACATGGACTCATCACTATGCACTGACACAACACTGCCCACCTTAACTACTAAGCCCTCATGTTAATCACCACCGAGTCACAATAGAATGATCGACAGACAGAGATGGTCCATGACATGCCTATGCAAAGGGGTAAGCTAAGAGATTTGCTGAATAAGCGCTGTGTTGCGGTTCAAGTCAGACCATTTTGGTGTGTGTGCCTATGTATCAATGAATGCACTACAGCCAGAAAGCACGCCAGCTAACTTCTACTGCTTTTGCAGTTTTAAAGAAAAATCGGCTAACAGCATGTCAGACATCCTGTACACACATTTCTGTTTTCTCAACTTGAAACGTTCATCTCTTGCTGCAATAAGTTTGTTGAATCAAACATGTATTTTAAACATCTAACTCCACTAAACTTCTGCTTAGAAGAGTTCTTTCATCATAGCCCAAGTTTGGCTCAACTGCTTTGGGAAAATACATATAAACAATAGATGAGTGTTAATATAATTTCCTGTTTAAATGTCTAGGATCTTGTAAGCTAAACCTCCAATGACAATTTTAAGAAATCTTTAAAAAAAATCAGGTTATCAAAAGGGAGGAAGTTTTTCTATAGTAGTCAAAGTTGCACTGCTGTCACTGGTTCTGGAGGTCTCCAAGGCTGCCAGGACAGTGCACTGATGAACGCTGCACCAGCTGTCTCCAACACTGGCAGTTGTGGGCAAGCACCTGCATTATGGCAAAGCTCTTCTTGGTCCACTAAGTATTGTGGTCCATCCATCTCTCTCTCTGTCTGCTTGCACTGTCTCTTGGAGCAAGATCCCGGGATGTCCACTTGATTTTGTCTGCTGTCCATGCCTTGTCCATTACATCAAAACTTTCTTTTCCTCACTGTGATCAGCAGCCCTTCACAGTGACACATGCTGTCTAATGGTTTTGTGGACTTTTCTGAGTGTGACATTCTCAGTATTGGAGAGGCCATGTATTCTGAAGAAGAATCTCATACCCCACTCTTTGCATATTCCTTTACAGAATTGTTGTACGAACAACAAGAAGATTAAACATAAAAGAAGAAAGGTTTTAAAGACAGGTAATCTTCATTCAGGAGGGGGGGTGGCCTAAATGCTTCACTGTTCTTCAAATGTAATCCTTATTCTCACTCAGAACAATCACCAGACCATGACTTATTATCATCAGACATGATATAAAACATACAATGCCCAAACATATAATCTGCATGCATGCATAAACACAATGACATATGGGTAATGTTCAAGTTATGCACACACACACACACACACACACACACACACACACACACACACACACACACACACACACACACATGCACACACACACCACACATGCACACACACACAGAGATATGCATAGGTCCCCCTGAACCAAATCAACCAACTGAAACGTCACTCACCCTGATGACAATGTGCCCTCTCCTGTTTCCCCCATCAAACTCCCTGTGCTCTGTGACCATGACAACACATCCTTGCTCCTCATGCTTGCGCGTATTCTCCTCCTCCTGATGAAAGGTTGTAAGGTGAGGTCAGTCACACAAATGGAAACTCCTATAACCATCCACAGCATAACACATATCAGACAATGCCTGAAAGTATAGGCTGTTGAAAGTACCATGGGGGTGGTAAATTTCATCTGGAAGTAAATTTTCTCTTCTCTCTGCCCATCTTCATTAACTCTAATGATTTATTCCCCTTTCAGCACTAATGATTCCCAGCTGGATTTGAAATTAACTCTACATGTGACAAGTCAGCAAAGAAGATCTAAAAAATTTGGGGGACC
>CM065714.1:121850335-121865335 GCA_033310375.1 Conus canariensis | reverse complement strand
CATCAGTGGCAGGTAGACCCCTTTGACTGCTGATGATCTCATAACTACTATGATGACAGTCATGAAATTTTGTGTCACCTTCTAGAAGATATGCCAATGTGTGTTAAATTTCACTGCTCAAGCTAATCTCCCCTACATGGAGGCTACAATCTTTTGATATAAACCACATATATCTTTAAGTACATGTGAATCCTTACATAACAGAAAATGTCATTTTGGATCTAATCAGCAATTTTAGCCATCCTTGTCACAAAAATTACTCTTAGGATAATATCATTTTGAAATTTTGGACTGTTCCATTTAAATTTAGGACTTCAGGAATCATTTTCAAAGTAGGCAAATTCCCGAATCATTTTCAAAATAGGCAAATTCCCGAATATTTTATAAGGGTTGTTGGCAGCTTTGTATTAAGTACCAATTCTCTTAGATTTTTAAAGTAAGGACAATCTTTATCAAGACCAAAACAAAGAATGTCTCTTTCTGATCTTGAACATAATAACAATGAATCTGAAAGACTACTCGAAGAATGTTAAAACTATGAGTCAGATTTGACCAGAGTCACTGAAAACCTCTAGGGCGAAAAAAAAAGTCCGATTTTCCAACTTACAGTGAAGTGTTGCATGAAGTCCATGAGAATCTCCACGTCATCCTTTGTACGTTCAGCAGGGTCCTTTTCTAGGCAGTCTCTCACAGTATCTCGAATTGGAAATGACTGGGTTTAAAAAACAAAACAACAACATAAGAAACAAACATACAGAAACTGTCTGGTATAAGTACAAATCATGGAATGGAGTACTAAACATAAAACAGGATATCTTAAACATCACTGAAAAACAAATTGTACAGTCTACAACATAACAACAACAACAAAACTGTGAAGCAAGACACGTTTAAACAAACAAACCTCCAATACTTAAACTTTTTTTTTTCATCACATACATAATACAATGCAAAATAATAATGCAATGCAGATCTTCATATATCTGAACCACCATCAACAGAAAACTTTGAAGACAGAGAGAGATGGGATGGAGGGATACATAGAGGGAAATCAGAAGTACATGATGTACATTGATGAGCCTTAGGCCACACTACATAAAAAGGGACTGAGAGAGAAGGTGGGAAGTGGGAGAGATGAAGGTGGGGCAAAGAAGGGAGGCTTCAAGAGTGAAATTCACAGACAGGCAAAATAAATGAACTGAATATCATATATCCTCATTGAAAGTTTTTACATCCTCTTTAAGTTTTGATTATTTCCATACTTCTATTTTCATTCTAAATGTGTGTTTATCAATTTCTATCCCTATGCACAATGCATTATATCTAATGGCCAAGCAGACGTAGTGTAGCATATAATTATGGTCTCATCCACACACAGAAACTTCCTTGACAAAAACTAAAACTGAACCTGAAATGTGGGTCAAATGATCTGAGAATGGTGATAATGGTTCACAGCCAGTAGCAATGATAATCTTCACAAACACCATTTCATAATTCACAAGAAACATAGTTCCTAAGTTCATGACTACACAATACTTTCATCATATAACTATCACATTTTTTCATGTACATAAACGTATAATCACTACAATGCAGCATTTCCTCTGAAAATTCAAAAGCTTATGACACATATCCTAACTCTAGGAAAATGAACTGGACATTTTGGAAACCTACAGGACACAGTGTCAGGATGCTAGATGACAGTTTGAAATTTTTAAATACTTTTACTACCAGGATGCTTTTACTAAAAACAGAGAAACCAAGGTTTAACATGGCCCCAAATGAAAGAAGAGGGGGAAGTTCTTGACAACTGGGGTGATGACGCCATGTGCATCATCTGCCCACCTGATGTGCCCCTATGGGGAAGTCTATGCGAATGTCCTCTCATTCCATAGTTTATTCAAAAGTTAGAATAAAATCAATACAATCTGGTTCACCCTGGGCATAATTCTGTAAGCTTCAGAGACAAAGAGGAGGACTGTTTTTCAACACTAAAATTTAACACACACACACTCTAAGTCACACACACACCACACACACACACACACACACACACACACACACACACCCCACATACACACACACTCCCTCTTTCTCTCTCTCTCAGTCACACACAGAAACACATACACACACACACTCTAAGTCACCACACACACACACACACACACACACACACACACACACACACACACACACACACACACATCTCTGCCTTATCTATTCTAAACAAATAAAACCATCAAATTGCTTCATGAACAATGGAACTGCTCCCGCTCTATATTTCTCATCACCTTCATATATTGTTCCATTTTCACAAGGCTCTCTAAAGCCATGCGACATTTGGACCTGTAATGATGTTCTGCTAGCTAGCACAGCACACACCCTGCATGTCCCTACACTGGAATCGTTCTCAGAAGCCTCCCTAACCTCTCATCCTTCACAACTGCTTCCATGCACTCTCATTTCCAGCAGTTTTGCACACTGGAGTCTAGTCGTTGAAATTTGCTCCTTTGTTCATGTTCAATCGCTCCACTGTTTTGGTCAGGAATGCTTTCCCAGCAGGTCATTTTACGTTTCTGGTGTATTTGAAGAATCGTGCCCAGTAAGAATACACAAAAGTAGCATTAAATTCTTGGCAGGGTTTGTTTCTCTGCTTGTTTGTTTCCCCTTCTGCAGAAATCACTTTTTTTTTTTCTCTTTGGAGCTGTAAATTTTCATCTAACAGCAGGAACTACACCAAATGGCCAACCATTTTACATCCTGGAAAAAAAATCTGATATAGTTTGAGTAAGATCTGATATTCTAAAAACCTAATTTTACTGGCTTGATCAGTAGAGACAGACTGGTATTTTTACACATGTATATTTACAATGGTGGCTGCTGTGCAAAGCTGGTGACTTTTCTCTTCGTCCTGATGCTTGACTGTAGACAAATCTTGGTTTACTTCCCTTTCAACAGTTCAGAACAGCCCAAAACTAAGCATTTACTGCCATGGTAACAACTCTAGTGTTTTTCTTCTGCAACATGGTTTGGAATAGACCATAAGAGTAAATTAACACACAAAAAAGCCACATAAATGTTGGTTTGAACTCATTTCAGCTGTGTATAAAGTCCATAAAAGCAGATAACTACACGCAGCTTGGTCATGCCATGTTCGACTTGATGTCAAATCATCAGGATGAGTGGCCAGTTTCAATGAAAACATTTTGGTCACTTTGATGAGCAGTCATTCCAGCATTTGATGTCCCATGCACATATGAATCCATGACAATGTAGAAAGTCTGTTTTCCCCATACTAAATTCACTTTGCTTTAGCACCTATTCATCCCTCTTCAATTTTGCTATCTGAGATTGCATAGTTGTTTGAGCTGAAACTGGTGCACATCTGTAATCATATTATTCTTTACATGCACAAATGGACACAGAAACCGTTTCTTCATTCTACCATTATCAGGCAAAGAAAAATACAATTCCTAATGGACATTTGCTTCTAAAATAAAATAGCAAATACTTCTTTTTCACTGATTTTTTTTTTAACAACCACCCACATCTCAAGAACCGTCCTCTTCCATGAACGCGCACACACACACACACACACACACACATACACACACACACACACACACACACACACACACACACACACACACACACATACACACATGTAAAATACTAATGTTTATGGGGAATTAATTAAAAGATTCGTACACACACTGAACAAGACACAAACATTCTACCACTGAACCCCTCCTCCTCCGCTCCCAACCCTCCTTCCCCACTCACTCCAACCCCACCACCACTCACCTCAGTGGGCTCAGCATACCCCTCCTCCTCATCGGAGTCCACCACACTCTCCACCAGGCCGATGAGGTCGGCCTCTGGGGTATTGGGATCATCCAGCGAGGAATGCATCATGTCAGAGCCTGAGTAGGCGCTGGATGAGTCGCTGGCACGAGAGTTCCGCTTCAGGTGCTGCTCGCTGCGCGCCAAAGGCTCTGGCAGCAAGTTCAGGCCAGCAGTGCGTCCTCCACCCCCGCCATCGTACTTCTGTGGGAAACAGCATCTAATGCAGTCCCTGACTGTTCTTCTCGGATTTTTGTTTATAAAATCACTTTATGGATACATTATTGCATTACTGTTTGATTGGTCCTCCTAAGTCCATGTCTTCTTCACAGCTCAGATTTAAGCGTTCTGCTTTCTCTCACAGATTGAAAAAAAAAAAAAAAGAAAAAAAAGAATGCAGCTCAGGACAGCACAGACCCCCGCAAAGACAAACAGTTCTCTTAACATTAAGTTTTACCCTAATCCATCACACATCTCTTGACATATCTGCAAACTATCAACAGATACATTGAAACCATTTGTACCCAACCGAGTCTTCAATGTCCTAGTTATACTCTGGTGTTTGTTACAGGTTTCTAGCTGTTGGTTCCAACCTAGATCTGCACCAAATCTTACAAGTTCACAGACATCAATACATCTAATATTACTGATTTTTCTTCATTGAGATCCATGCATTATTTCTTTTATTTCAAGTTTGTTTTTTTTTTTATTTCAAGTTTTATTAAAATCAGTTTGGCAAGTTTTGCATAAGCTTGCTGAGAGACAAACTTAAAAGAAAAATTACTAGTCTGCTGAATTTACATATATGTAAGACAGATACTGGGTTCTGGCAGTCAGCCCTTGAAATGAGACAAAGAAATCAAAAGACAAAACACGATGCATTTTGACCTCTCTGGTCTTCTTCAGGCAAGACAAACAACATTCAGGACAATGAAAAGGAGGAACGAACAGTAACCTACCTCCTCAAACTGGGCGCAAAGTCTTGACAAACAACACTCAAGACAAACACCCCCAATTTGAGGAGATAGGTGATTGCTCATTCTTCATTTTCATTGTCTTGAATGTTGTTCATCTTTCCTGAAGAAGACCAAAGAGGTCGAAACGTGTCATGTTTTGTCCCAGTAATTTGTCTCTTTCCTTCGTCGGAATAGTTTTTTTTTTTTTAATTTTAAGCTTGTTTTAATTTCTGCCTGCAGTCACCACACTTTGAAACTAAGCTGCTGACAGACAGTCAAACCAACAGACACTTCCATGGTGGAGACCACAATGTGTGCAGTTAACATTCTGTTCTATCCTTAAATGTCTTAAACATTGCAGGAATGTTCTCTGTCTTAGCTGTGCACTTTCCAATGCAGTAAAAGGACTGCTTCACCTGACAAGGGAAGGGGACTCACCTGTTCAAGGCCACTATCTGAGCTCATCCTGCACAGGCGGCCGTGAAGGTCATACTGAGAGTCACTGTCTTGGCTGTGTGGTATGTCAAGGCTGGAGGAGTTGTAATGTCTGGCTGAGTGGTTTCCTTTAGATGGCTGCACATCAGGACAGTCAACCTGCAACACCAGACAAACATGACTTACAAATATTGAACGGTGCAGAATCAAGTACCCTTAAGGTTTTTCAGTTGCCCATCTTTGCTACCCAGCCCATGAAAAAGACTTAATTTTTCTTCTTTTGAGTTTGGGGTCACTAATTATTCACTCATTTCTGTGAGTGCCTTTTACATACATGAATAATTCATCTTTATGTCAAAGCAGCCAATGAATGTCTTCCTGGGCAATACTGCTGGAGATGTTTATATTTCAGTTATCCACCCAGCATGGACAGTGAGATCTTGAATAAGCACATTTGATTTTCTGCCTGCATACATCAATACAAAGAGTATTAAGTTTAAAGTGGGCCCCATTCCTACCTCACTCCTCCCAATGAAGACTGTGCCAATAAAATCAGCTGCTATGGTGCAGTGGTTAGAGTCACAGTCTGCAGGCTGGATGGTCACAGGTTCAAGTTCCAACAACCACATTTATTTGCAGGATCTTTCGCTTGCTTCTTGGGGAAGTGTGAAAGGCAGGCGGGTGGAGGGGAAGGAGGGAAGAGAGAGAGGTCAGAGAGAAAGAGCGTGAAGGAGCGAAAGAGAAAACTCTGAACCCTGAATTATGAAAATTTTAATGAACTGACAAAACCATGTCACTGAGAGACAGACTGACAGACAGACATGGACAGACAGACAATGTCAATTTCCAAACTTTTAGAAATACAGTCCAATTTCAAACAACACTCTCCCCACAACTCCTCCCTCCCATCCTATCACTGTCCAATGCCTTCCGCTTCTCTCTAAACCAGTAAGACACTAGTATTGCACAAATAAACTGTGACTTCATATTTAACAATTAACCGTAAGCAGCATCAACAACATGACATTACCTCATGAGTCTTAAAATTATACATGGCCTCAACCACACTGTCCACGTCTACATCGGAAGACTTTTTCTCTCTCTTTCTGGACCTAGACCTGGATCTGGATGTAGACCTAGGCTTTCCGCTTTGTCGACGTGACTTTGCTGGTGAAGGGGGAGCCAGACCCACCACATGCGGCTGAGGGTCTCTGTACAGCTGAATGGTCCAATCGATGAAGGGGATGTCCTGGGACAGGGCGTCGTCCTTCTCCCTCCCCTCAACCTCCTCTTTCCTCTTGGACTTTGTCATTTCTGTCCTCATCATCTGAGTCAGTCTCTTTACTGACATAGTGGATGAGAATGACAGACTGATGTAAGCGTTGATGAGCCTCTTAACAAACTGCTTTCAAATGTTGGGGGTGATAACTGAAAAATGATGTGATATGTGAAGCACTCACACATAACAACTATCACAATTACATCATGGCTCTTCTCTGTAGAAAGTCAGACGATCAACCACTTTGCAAGTACTCCATATGCAAGATATTCCAAGGCATGAAATCCAGATTTGATATTGTTTTATTATTAAGATCACCACCAAATCACTGCTGGAGACAGGAAGGTGTCTTTCCTCACCAAAATGACAATCACCACTCTGTACTCATGAAATATCAAACCAGTTCCCAGCAGCAGATAGTTGAGAAGTATTCCACTAAGTGATGAAGAACGATTTCCACTTCCTCACACACACAAGGATGTTCTTCTGAAAGCCCACATAAAGTGAAGACACTCCAGTGTAAGTGGCTCGCCCACTTCCTGATGAACCACATCACCATAATCCACAACAGACGCCTCCTTCATCCCCGTACATGACGGATGCTCCATGCGCCTTTTTTCACCATAAATGTGGGCAGATGAATGAATTCCACCATTACTAATATTAGAAACAGCAAAAGGAAAGAAGACAGTATTCTGTAATGCTTTCAGGCTAAAAACTTCACAACAGGAAACTGCACTTCAGCGCCGACAACAGCCTCCAACTACATTCTAAACACGTTCTGGCAATGACATCGGTAAGGGGTGTGGGCTAAGCTCTGTCAAACCCAAGAGTCTCCCCTTGATTTCAAACTGTTCAAACTGCGGTCCAATGATCGTCTTAATGTGATATTCAAAGTCTCAACTCAGTGCAGCTTGTGAAGGGTGCACAATGGCTGAGCTGTCAGTACACTGTGTCATTCAGGGAAATGACTCAAGTGGGCCTCTTCACTGCCAGCAGGGTCGCCAAGTCTTGCACAGATTGAGGCCCTGATGTCCTTGTGCCTCTCACTCTCAGCTTCACTTCAGGCCATTTGGCTGGTGAGGGTCTGACCAAAGAACTGTGATGTTCTGTACTTCAATCATGACATCTGCTTATGCTCCATATTTTGAGGTCTGTTGCATTGCATCAGATACTGGGGATAATCAATCATTTGGCTTCCACCTTTCAGATTATTCACATTCTAATGAATATCATAGTCAGTCTTCACACCACTCTAATTAAACTTTATCCCCCTCATTTTTCTTTTCTCTTAGTTGTGACACCTCATGTTTCTTTTATTTCTTCTCAGATGGTTGTGACACCTTTCATTTTCATCCTTTCCAGATGGAGGTGACACCTTCTTCTCTCATCTCAGATGGTTGTTACACCTCCATTTGTTCTTCCCTCCCAGCTGGTTGCAACACCTTCCCTTCCATCCCTCCCGCCACTCCCTTTCCCCTCCCCCTGTCCTCATATGGTTGTGACATCTTTTATTTTTCTTCGCTCTCACATGGCTGTGAATCTCCCCCTCTATCCATTCCTGCCCCCCCCCCCCCCCTCACCCTCCTTCCTCAGGTGTTGTGTGCCATCTCCTATTTTTCTCCCCTCTTACATGGTTGTGATAGCTCTCTGTTTCTTCCCTCTCAGACTGTTGTGATACCTCTCTTTTTGTTCCCTCTTGGACAGGTGTGAGACTTCTCTTACCTTCCTTTCAGACTACTGTGACACCTCTCTTTTCTTTTCTATTGGACAGGTGTGAGACCTCTCTTACCTTCCTTTCAGACTACTGTGACACCTCTCTTTTCTTTTCTATTGGACAGGTGTGAGACCTCTCTTACCTTCCTTTCAGACTACTGTGACACCTCTCTTTTCTTTTCTATTGGACAGGTGTGAGACCTCTCTTACCTTCCTTTCAGACTATTGTGACACCTCTCTTTTTCTTTTCTCTCAGACTGTTGCAACATCTTGTGGTTTATTTTCATCTCAAATGGTTGTGATGCATCTCTTTTTCTTCCTCTTAGACTGACAGCTAGTGGTTATTTTTCATCTCAAATGGTTGTGACACCTCTCTTTTTCTTTCCTCTCAGGCATTCTCATTTCATTCTCTCTCAGATGATTATGACATCCAGGTGGTTAGCTGGTTTCTGGCCTCTAAACCCATGAGGTTCATCATTTAAATCCTGTTAGCACCTGGCAGCGTTAAGGACGGAACCTTCCTGAGTTTTCTGGGTCTGTGCTATACAAGACTGATAGAACCATACTCCCTTCCATATGATGTACCCACATATGCATTTGTAAGTTCAAATACGCAGCGCTGGTCAGGAAATTTGAGCAGCTCTTTCTGAGTCAGTAAATGAGACTTGACTGTCTGGTGCCTCTGTGCCCACAGTACCTCTGAATTCCCATGTATAAATGTGTCTGGTGTGACTTAAAAAAACGTAAAAACCACGACCTCCCAGACTGCATCGTACCACCATAACCATGGCTCATGGCCTCCCCACCTTCTTGTGTGCTGTGACTGAACCTTTATTTCCATGCATTTCTAAAAATCTCTCTCTCTTCCCCTCCTCCCACTCTCTTTCCAGACCCCCCATCCCCCACATTCCTCCCTGCCCTTCCCTATGTTTGCAGCAGACACACGCATACATTGCATGAATCCGGAATGCATACAGTTCATCAATCTGAGCAGGACAAGGCAGCAGACAAAGGCATAAGAAGAGAAACAGAGAAGGTAGGAATAGGAAAGAGAGAGAGAGAGGGAGAGAGAGAGAAAGAGAGAGAGAGAGTGAGAGAGAGAGAGGGAGAGAGAGAGAGAGGATTTAGGTCCCACAACAGGGTCAGAGCTCAAAGGAAACGGACAGGAAGCAGTCCTGGGGGCCTTTGATAGGACCACAAGCCACTTCAGGCCACACCAGCAGCAGTGACAGAGTCTGATACACCTACATGCTGTAACAGTCATACACACAGCAGTTGTAGGGTTGGACACTCGTGTATCTTGGAAACTCTTATTCTTGGAAACTCTTATATCTTTAAGTTTTGGATTCATGTTCGTTCTGTTGACACATTTGCATCTTTTTTTTCCCCCACTTTCATAAAAAAAAAAAAAAGTAGCAGACTTGTACCAACAACATCAGCAACAGCACTGTCATCAGCAGCAGCAAAAAAAAAATAAAGAAAAAAAAAAAGGAACTAGTCCTAGTAACAGCAAGAGAAGTAGCATAAGTACAGTTTACTGCAGTAACCCTCCCACATCACTGATGAAAGATTTACACAACTTAATACTTCCATTTGCATCTAATATATTTATCTTACTTCATTTTGATCAATGTTTATTTTGTTGTTAGACATCCAAGTGAGTTTCTGTACATTGCAGAATAATGTACCTTTCCAAAGCACCAACAATATTTAGTAATTATGAAGGACTCTCATTAAGTTTTACAGCCTTGTTTTCAAGGAACACTAACAATCAATATGACCATTTGAGTTTTTTTTGTGTACCCCCCCTCCCACCCCCACTCCTACCCCCACCGCCCATAAGCCTGTAGACACTTTGTAATCTTCATGAACCAGTTGCCCATGACAATCAATTACGTTGACTGGGGTAGATCCAAAACGAGGCCCTCAAAGAATCCTTGAGGATCTTCAGCACTTTAAGACTAGAAGTCATAATAATTTCTGAAATCTAACTTTAACATCCCTCTTTTTTCCCCCTTTTTTTTTCCTTATTTCCTTTTTTTCTTTTCTTTCTTTCTTTCTCTTTTTCTTTTTTTTTTTTTTTTTGAAAACTAAAATGTGGTATAAACTTAAAGAAGAGCTCTGTTAAAGAGAATGGCGTACATCGATATTACAATAATTATGTTGTCAAACTTACATCTTCCTCTTAGTATGCATGGAAATACACTTTAACACACAGGGATTGTTCACCAAACAACATCAATCTCATTAAACACATCCTTAAAGTGTCAATGACCTTTCTTTTGAATGGACCACTTTTCAGTGACAGCATGGCAGAATATATTTTTGTCCCAGACTACCACTTTAGTTTATTTTCCAAAAGTACACTGTCACTTGCACATCATTCCTCCTGTATATGCTGCTGTCAAGAAAAGAATAACGTAAATACTGACTGATCAAAATGAGGAGAGGAAGGACAACAAAAAAAATAATATCTCCAAACACCCAATGCCCTCCTAAGCCTGCACACTGGCAGAGAAAAGCTCCGATTTATCAGTGGCGGAAACTCTGACATTTTGCACATTCTGCCCCGAAGCAGCTGAGCAGAGGGAGCCACAGACACAGTCCTGGAGGCCAAGGCCTTGAGAGGCAGCAGTTTTCATCATCACCCTGAGGCTGTTATCTGAATAGGGCTCCGTTTCATTCCCTGCTATCTGATTTCACATCCGAAGGCATGCCTGCCTATGCACACACACACACATACACACACACACACACACACACACACACACACACACACACACATTTACACTGAAGCACAAGGTAATCTTACACCGATCATGTCCGAAGGGTCCAGAGTCAAACACAGGTTGGTCTGGCGTCCACATCCTTGATTCCGTTTGCCAAAGCTGAAACATGAAAACGTGTGCATATATACTGTAATTGCCTAACCAAACGGACGGAAACAATGGCAAGCATGCACACAATCTGCACATGATACTATCTTAACCGTTGCCATCTCATTACACCATGAAGAAGAACATCCACAGCTTGTGTAAAAGAACATCCTTTCTCCAGATTGTGCATTCGTATAAGAATAATTACAACATAAGAATAAAGAATACAGTGAGTCAGAGTGTGTGTGTAAATGTGTGTGTGCGTGTGTGTGTGTGTGTGTGTGTGTGTGTGTGTGTGTGTGAGAGAGAGAGAGAGAGAGAGAGAGAGAGAGAGAGAGAGAGAGAGAGAGAGAGAGAGAGAGAGAGAGAGGGAGGGAGAGAGCGAGAGAATGTGTGTGTGTGTGTGTGTGTGTGTGCGTGTGTGCGTGCATGCATGTGTGTGAGTGTGTATGCATGCATGCCTTTGTACACAGTGCATGTGTGTTCACATGAGCGTATGCATGTGTGCATAACTGTGCGAGTATCAGTATGTGTGTTTGCATGTAAGAAAGAGAGAGTGGAATGGAGGCAAGGTTGGGGGAGGGGGGCGCCAGGAAGAGATGGGAGGGGACACAAAAAGAGAGAGAGAGAGAGAGTGAGAGAGAGAGAGAATATGTGTGTACGCCTGTGCTTGCGTGTGTGTTTGTGTGTGTGTGTGTGTGTGTGTTGTGTGTGTGTGTGTGTGTGTGTGTGTGTGTGTGTGTGTGTGTATGTGTGTGTGTGTATGTGTGTGTGTGTGTGTGTGTTTGTGTCTGTGTCTGTGTGTGCGTCTGTGTGTGTTTCTGTGTGTTTTCTCCATTTGTACCATTCCTGCAACTCAAACATATTGCCTTCCACTTACTCTCTAAGTTTGCAGTCTCAGACCCAATGACCAATGCAAACACTTAGCCAGTCTACATACCTACCAGCTACCACCAACGTAAACAGCTTTAAGAATTCCATTTTTGCATGGATTGCACACGAACACATAGTAAAGCATTACCAGTCACATTATTCTGAAATCCCACTCACAAACAAAAAATCTTGGAATTATTCTCTGCACAGCCACACACATCTGTTTTCCCTGGCACTGAAACTCTTCCGCCTTCCTCTGAACCAACACTGAGAACAGTCTGGCGCTTCCGACGCCTACCTCCTTCCTCATGCAGCTGTGTCTCTGTCACCCTGTGTGGGTGGACCAATGTAATGCCCCTGGGAGGGGTAGAGAGGCTTTTTATTGGTGGTGTGTGGGGGGAGGGGGGGGCACACCCTGCTTGCCATCTGGGGTCACCCTGATAGGCCCGGGTCATCATGGAGTCTGTCCCCTGTACTGTGTGCCTCGCCTTCCCTCCTCCTCTCCCAGCTGGCCAGTGTGAACCTTTCATGTGGTGGACCTGATCCTTTGTAGGTTGGTGTTGTATGAGCTGGGGGAGTGACAGAGGTTATCACTGGTATCCCCATTATACATACATGAGAGAGTGTGTGCATGTGTATACCTAAAAGGGGAAAGAATGATTGGTGGGTACAGGGTTAACTGAGCATGGGAAGGTGCACCCAGATATATGGTGAAGGTTCGTCATGAGAGAGGCAGATACACATGAGACAGAAAGAGAAAGAAATGGAAGAAGGGGAGGATGAAGAGAGAGAGAGAGAGAGAGAGAGAGAGAGAGAGAGAGAGAGAGAGAGAGAGAGAGAGAGAGAGAGACGAACAGACAGACAGATGGACAGACAGACAGAGACACAGACAGACAGACAGACAGAGGGAAAGGGGGGCAGAGAGAGATTGAGACAGAGAGAGAGAGAGAGAGAGACAGACAGACAGACAGACAGATAGACAGACACAGAGACTGAGAACCAGAGAGAGACAGAGAAAGAGAGAGACAAACACAGACAGACACAGACAGGCTAGGTAGGGCAAAGGACAGAGGAAGAAAGATGAGAAACAGGGAGGGTGAGGTGAAGCCATGCAGCCAGCCACCTGTTACGCTTTGCCAGGATGACTCACATCCAAGACGTGATCCTAATACATTATTAGTGCTGCACCTACCCCCCACCCCAACCCCAAACCCCTTCTCGTCCTTCCTCCCTCTGCTGTTTCCTGAATAAGCGCACACACACACACACACACACACGCACACACACACACACACACACACACACACACACATATAAATTCAGAGTTGGATGCAGGGGAACAACACCCCAAAGACACATCTTCCAGGCACGACCTTTGCTTTATGGGATTTATGCATGTACCAGCTGACCTTCAATCACCTCTGTTTATAAACTTCACCAGTCACCACTAGTGCTCCTCCACCCACAAGCCCTTCCTCCTTTGTGTCCTTTCTCTTCCGCTCCAAACATCCCTTCCCTTCACCCTCACTCTCTTTGTACACACCTGTCATCTGAGACAGACAAACTGACTCACAGGCACACACACATACACGTGTGCATGCGCCTGCACGCATGCACGCGCACACATACGCGCACCACATACACACACACACACACACATGCAGAACCATGCATGCACATGGATGCACATACGCGCGCACATGCACGCACACACACACACACGTATCCACACACATACGCACGTTTCCACACACACACACACACACACACACACACACACACGTTTCTACACACACACAAATAAATAGGGCGGTTGAAAGTTGAAGGGAGGTGAGGGGGTGGAGTTCATTAGTATCCACTTCATGCAAGGTCTCTCCAGTACTGGCCGTGGAATGCAGGAAAGCATCAAGTTTTCACACCCTCTCCTCCCCCCCATCCCCCTCCCTCCCTTCATCATCATCCTGGCTGCTGTCCCCACTGACCTTGGGTGTGCGCTGCCACAGTGGGTGGGAGGGAGGGACTGTCCACTTGCATCCGGTGGGCCCCACCAACACTGATTGCACAACAAGACACGACAGGATCGATGGTCAACAGACGCTGCCGATTCCGGCAAAACTACCACACTGCACCGCCGTGATTTAATAATAATAATAATAATGTATAATACTTATAATATTTACATACAGTCCGTCCACCTCTCTCCAGTCCACCACGTCCCCCCACCTCCACCCCCCACTCTTCTGCCCGCCAACAGCAACAAAGAAACCTCCGCTCTTCACCCTCCTTCCCCTAACCCCCATTGTGGTGTGTGGGTGACAGAGAGAGAGAGAGAGAGAGGGAGAGAGAGAGAGAGAGATTGTGTGGTTTAGTGAGTGTGTGTGTGTAAGAGAGAGAGAGAGAGGGGGGGGGCAGGGGAGAGAGGGGAGAAGAGAGACGGAGAGAGGGGAGAGAGTGTGTATGAGTATGTGTTTTATGTGTGTGTGTGTGTGTGTGTGTGTGTGTGTGTGTGTGTGTGTGTGTGTGTGTGTGTCTGAAACTTATAATGAATATCTACAGCACGAACACTCGGAATTTGTTTCTTCAAAATAAAAGCATTCGTAAATGTTCGGCTTCATGGTGGATTCTCATGCATGAAGTTAATCAAACACAGTTACAGAATGTGCATCCTCGGCATTTAACCAGTACAAGATGGGTCCGACATATCAGTTTAAAAACAAAACAAACACATATCAGTTTAAAAACAAAACAAAACAAAACAATCCAACCACTTATCAGTAAATGAAGCGATTAGGACTTTTTAGTCATGGCGCTAACGAGCCTTCAAGGGACGTGCAAACCGCGGTGCCTTACCCTCTGATGCTGATCATCGTGGACAAAAGCTACTGCTTTGCTCCAAATCTATCCACACTGACAGCCCACAAAGATCTTCTGATGCACACACTAATCGCCCTCGTCTCTCCCACCCCCCAAACCCCTCCCGGGTCAAAACAAGCCCTCCCTTCGTGCTCCGGCTGTTTCGGCC
>CM065714.1:121839446-121845235 GCA_033310375.1 Conus canariensis | reverse complement strand
CACACATACACACACACACACCACACACACACACGCACACACACACCATCCGTTGCTCTCTACCTCACCCCACCCCCCTCTCACTTCCCCCACTTCCCCCGGCCCCTTCCTCTTCCCATTGCTATCAGACGGGCCGCTGTGGCCTGCTCCCCATTACTTACAGCTGCTAGACCATAAACCTGTGCCTAGTTGTATTGATATTCCTCATAATTATGCATCCAGGCCCGTGAAGTGGGGGTGGAGATGGGCAGGGAAAGGAAAAGGAAGTGGTGTGTGTGTGTGTGTGTGTGTGTGTGTGTGTGTGTGTGTGTGTGTGTGTGTGTGTGTGTGTAAATAGATCCTATGACGTTTAGGAATGGATCGAATTTGGAATCGACTGTAATTCTTCTCTCTCTCTCCTTTTTTTATACAATAATATCAAAGTCTGTACACACACACACACACACACGCACGCACGCACGCGCGCACACACACACACCACACACACACACACACACACACACACATACACACACCAACATATACCTATAAGCGTGCAAAAATACACATACACATGCGTATACGTATATACACTCGCACACTCTCTCTCTCTCTCTCTCTCCCTCTCTCTCTCTCCTCCCTCCCCCCCTCCCATATTATGTAGACATGAAATATGGATGCCTATTCACTGTGAGCATCTACAAAAGAAGTTTAAAAAGATTTTGAAACCTCACGCGTGTGCATAATGCCAAGCCGACATTTGGCAAGGGGCGGGGGGGGGGGTGAGGGTGCTAGGGAGGGAGTGGTGTGGGAGGGGTGGGAGGGGGTAGTTTTCTCAGTTCATGAAAACACAGTACCTTTCAGAGGGGAAAGCTCTGTGTGACACAAACTTAGCAGGTAGGATAACGAACACGTACAGACTTGCAAGGTCTTTAAAAAACAACCAAACAAAAACAGAAAACAACTTTACAAGAATTCGAAGTTGTTTTTTTGGTGAAACGGCACGCGCGCACTACTCAGATACAGCTCTGAAAATGTCCGTCTGTGTTTGTCTGAGGGTGGAGCAGCTTGCATGATTTCATTGATAGAAAAAGGAGAATCTGAATCCAGTTAATATGATGCTTTCTGTTCCTTTCCTTTTTTTTTTTTTTTTTTTTTTTTTTGGTCATTATTTTTTCTCTTCTTTAAAACAATTTTCCATCATAATCTTCCAATGCAGATTATGTCGCACACACACATACAACAGGACTGTAAAGTTTGTTCCCCCCCCCCCCCCCCCCCCCCCCCCCCCCCCCCCCCCCCCTTCCTTTTGTTTTCTTTACGTCATAAATCTTGTTCCTAAATGAATAATTTTCGTTCATTTCGTAGATTAATTAATGCATGGAACAGAACTGCATCTGTCTCAAACGTTGTGTGCACCTTCAGGTTGCTAGTTTCCCCATAGCTGGATGGCAGCGACCTCTCCTCCCCGATCATCCGCCCCCCCCCCCCCCCTCCCTCTCCCACACACACTGGGCAGACAGAGGGGGCCCACAAAACCAGACATCCAGAAAATGAAACCAGCATAGTGGTCTGCTTCTGTAATCTGTGCCGACGAAGTGGAAAGGCAATATTTTCCCTTGACACTCGACACTCGTGGCGACCTCGTCCGTTGTCGTTGTCGCCCTATGATGGGGGTAGGGTGTGGGTGGGGGATGGGGGGAGTGGACGGGGGGTAGACAAGGAATGGGGTAAACGTAAACTGAGAACGATACATTACTCTCTGGGAATGAAATTTATGTCATGCGGGATTTCCTGGCATCTCCCTTCCCCCTTCCCACCCCCCTTCACTTCGAGCACACAGGTGCAGACGGAGAAAGGTGGCAGCGGGGAAGGAGCGCAGACACTCAGACACACACACACACACACACATCTCTCTCTCTCTCTCTCTCCTCTCTCTCTCCTCTTGTGCGCACACACACCTGCCGTGACAAGAAATAGAGTACCCGCTCCCCACAAACAGACAGGCAAAAAGTACGCAGAAGGGCACACACACACACACACACACACACACACACACACACACACACACACACACACATATATATATATATATATATATATATATATATACACGCAAACACGCATGAGCTCGCGCACGCACTCGCACACGCTTACACACACACACACACACACACACACACACACACACCACACACAACACACACAATACAGACACACACGCGCGTGAGTGCAAGTGCACACTGACCAGCACACAAATTTTCCGTCAAAACACAACAAAAACAAGACTGCCAGATGAGCGACGGAAATAGAACAGAGACAAGATCCGCCAGACCTGTATCTCAATCAACACACCCTGTGCCGTCAGTCACAGCAACATCTACATCAGCAGCTGCAGCAACAACAAAACAAAAAAACAACGAAAAGCTAGACTTGCCTTGCACTCACAGATTGTCGTTGCTCCTGTCTGAACAGCCAGCCCCGGTCAAAAAGCCCGCTGCTGTATGTAGCTTTTTGCGCCCGTCACTGCAGGAGCCGAGTCTGGAACCTCCGCTTCCCCCAAGTTACATCCATCTCCTTCCCCCTAGCCAAAGAACCCAGAACACGTCTGGAACTCTACATGAAAGAGCATCAGCCGGAAAATCCTGACCTCCACCTGTCCGAGAAGGGGACTGCGATCAGAGCAGGTCACGGACGATTTCAGCATCACTGATGACACACCACCCTCTTCACATGCCACTTCGGATAAGCCTGACGGACTCGCATGGAGACTGGTCCGATGTTACTTCTTTTTTTTTTTTTCACATCTGAAGAACATGGCACGTTTGGGATGTCTGTCTATCATCTTTTGCGCGCGTGAAGGGCTTTTTTTTCCCCGTTGTTGTTTGTCACGAAGAAGAGCCAAATAAATCCTTCGACTGACAATGAATTATCTGTGCACTTGTGTACCCAGCCAATAAACCCACAATAACCGTTATGTCGGGAACGTCAACACTCTCTATTGAACCTAGCGTTATCTACCATATGGAGCCGGTCTCCTGTCTTTTTTTTTTTTTACGAGAAGAGACAGGGTGATCACACTGATTATATCTTTCCTTATTCGCCCAGGGACCGTACCGATCCATCCGTTAGACACATATCTTTTCCCATCCACGTTCTTCACAATGAGTGAAAAGTCAGTTTTCCTAATTAACCAATATCCGAAACGGTCAACCGGTGATCAGTACACAAGCCAAGAGAAGCACTGAAACAAACATCACTGTAGCTATAACTGTCTTCCTAACACTAGTCGTTGGTCTTCTAGGAGAAGAAAGAAAGACGGCGGAGAAAGGAGATTGATGAAACAAACCCTCACCACACATGGGTTAGCTGGCACCGAGTTCATTCATTCGTATCCACATGGGCTCCTTTCATCTTGTATTTCCATCGGCTGTGTGAGGATTGGCAGCAAGAATAATCCTCCCACTGATGAGGGGCGCATCTCTTTCATGCGCCTTCCCACAGACGACATCGCCCACACACACACACACACACACACACACACACACACACTTTACCGTGACGACACACACTACCTACCGTTCGACACAGTCACAGCTACATTCTTCACTCTTGACACTGAGCGACAACCTCCCCTCCTGTCCATACTGTTCCTTATCCGCTTGAATGACACCGCCTGCCCCCAGAAGACAAGGCGACGGGCAAGCCACGCCACTCCACACACACACACACACACACACACACACACGACAGGCCGTTCTCTTGACCAAAGGACAGTACAAAACACTTGATCTCGAGAGCTCCTCAATGAGACCAACTTAATCTCTCTCTTGCTGTCCTTGTTTACTCTCCTAATCCGCCCTGACCTTCCGTGCACCCCCCTAGTTCAGTCAGTGTGGTGACCGACAGTCAGGCTCACAGCGAGCCGAGGGGGAGAACGGTAGCTGACAGGAATGCGGCACATGTACGTGGTGGTAGGATGAGGAACGCCAGTGTTGTCACCCCGCTAGTAGCCAGCCCCTCGCGCCCCTAGGCCTGGGGGGAGTGTGGTATTTGGGTCAATCATCCAAAACACTTCGCCACCGGCTCTCTCTCTCTCTCTCTTGGGTGCGCTCGCTGAAGCGTATCAAGTGCACGCGCCATACATACACGGCAAACACGCACGCGCATATACACTCGTACAAACACACATGCGCATGCATACACGCACCGAAGCTACGCACCCAAGCGTGCTATATGGCCTGCAGAATGACATAGTGCTTGCCGAGGAGAGTCAAGAGACCATCCTGCGAAGTTTTGGCATGCCCCTAGCATGCAGCGAGCGGCGGGTGGGTGGGAATGGTCTGTCAATGGAGTGACTGAAAGCCTAGCATGCAGCGAGCGGCGGGTGGGTGGGAATGGTCTGTCAATGGAGTGACTGAAAGCCTAGCATGCAGCGAGCGGGGGTGGGTGGGATGGTCTGTCAATGGAGTGACTGAAAGCCTAGCATGACAGCGAGCGGCGGGTGGGTGGGAATGGTGTCATGGAGTGACTGAAACTAGCAGCAGCGAGCGGCGGGTGGGAGGGAATGGTCTGTCAATGGAGTGACTGAAAGCCTAGCATGAAGCGAGCGGCGGGTGGGTGGGAATGGTCTGTCAGCAGCGAGCGGCGGGTGGGAGGGAATGGTCTGTCAATGGAGTGACTGAAAGCTAGCATGAGAGGCGGGGTGGGAATGTCTGTAGAGCGGCGGGGTGGGGGGAATGGTCTGTCAATGGAGTGACTGAAAGCCTAGCATGCAGCGAGCGGCGGGTGGGTGGGAATGGTCTGTCAGCAGCGAGCGGCGGGGGTGGGAGGTCTGTAGAGCGAGCGGTGGTGGATGTCTGTCAATGGAGTGACTGAAAGCCTAGCATGCAGCGAGCGGCGGGTGGGTGGGAATGGGAATGGTCTGTCAATGGAGTGACTGAAAGCCTAGCATGCAGCGAGCGGCGGGTGGGTGGGAATGGTCTGTCAATGGAGTGACTGAAAGCCTAGCATGCAGCGAGCGGCGGGTGGGTGGGAATGGTCTGTCAATGGAGTGACTGAAAGCCTAGCATGCAGCGAGGCGGGTGGTGCGATGTCGTCAATGGAGTGACTGAAAGGGTGGGGAAGATGTAAATGGGAGGAGGACAGGGGTGGGGGTGGGGCAGAGGGAGTAGGGACAGGGGATAGGGGTGTGGCAGTGGGGTGAAGCCGGGCCAATCACTGGCGCCTGTTCTCTGTCCCTGTCAATTATTTCAACATTTGCGCGCACCCGTAAACATAGTTCATGTGACGACAGTGACCACGGAGCTACGGAAGTGCCGATTCCAGCGCGGGCGCGCGCCTGTACGTACACACACACACACACACACACACACACACACACACACACACACGACCCGCCCATGCACATGCACAAGCAAGCATAATACACATGACATGCTTCCAAATACACACACACACATGTACATACAAACACAAACACATGTACATACTTGCACACACACGCGCGCGCGCATACACACACACGAAGCTGACCAGTTCTTGCCTCAAGTCATTTCCATAATATCGCAGAAAAGAGAGAGAGAGAGAGAGAGAGAGAGAGAGAGACAGACAGACAGACAGACAGACAGAGCAGTAACAGCTGTCCAACTGCCCGGGGCAAGTGCTAGCACTGGACATTAGGCGCCGACCTGCCCACAGCACAAAAGCAGCTTTCCGAACAGCTGCCGCACTGAAGTTCAAGTTCAGCTTGATTTCGCCCATAATTATCAAAAGGTCATCGCGACAGCTGGAGAAATAAACTTCTAGAA
>CM065714.1:121824446-121831946 GCA_033310375.1 Conus canariensis | reverse complement strand
CACGTAAAATCCCATCACCAACTTTCGGAAGAGAAGACCAGTTTGGCCGTTAGTATGGATGACGCGTTACACATAGCATGCACCTTCCCTGAAGCTGGAGTATGGCTGTCTTAATGGCGGGATAAAAAACGATCATACACACAAAACTCCACTCCCTTCGTTGGGTAGATGGGATTAAACTTTGCCTGTCTATACAGGGAGTGTCCGCAGGTGTATCAGCCTGCGTACGCACAAAGAAAAATCATGAATGCTGGAACTCGCTGGAACTCTCTGTATTACTTTCAGACACAAACCTCCGATATTCTTGTATACATATACAACGAAAAGGGAGGGGAGGGGAGGGGGGGGGGGGGCTAGCAGATGTGGTTATTGAAATGCTAGCTGTTATAAGTGCTTGAAGAATTGTGAGTGGGCATTCTCTTTATTACACTAAGCATTCGATTTTAGGCTGTAAATAAATAACGCAAAAAAGGCACACGACAGCCATCAAACCCACAACTTCATGGATTCAGTCACCGATCACACAGTGAAGTTGTGTCACTGTCTGACCACAGATTTTTTACAGCTATACACCAGAGAGTAGGTAGCGCAATGACCAAAGGCTGAACAGCAGAGTCATTGTAGTGTATCCAACGACTCTGTATGCTCTCGAGTTACAGCTGACCCATAAATCAAGTGATAAAAACCAGCCACAAAGCCCATGATCTCAAACTGATGACAATGTGAGTGTAATATCCGCCAACACTCACATCTCCAGAGCCTGGTGACGGAAACAGTTCCACTTTTATGTCCTGTTAAGCTCTCAGGGACAGCTCTGTCTGAGCTAACAGTCAGGTCTAACATCCATACCTGCGGCAGAAGTAGGGAGAAGGGAACCTGTTCGAACTGTATGTAAACGCCATCAGAATCACAGTATGTTTAGATGGGCAGTAAAAATGCCATGCAGTTGCTACGGCATCCAACATTAAAGATCACAAATTTCGCAACAGAACTAGGAAGCTCCTATCAAGTGAGCAAATAGAATGTGTCTCAGGATATACTATTGTATGGGAGCTCTATAAACACTCTGGTGCTTGTTGTAAATCAGTCATCACAGTGTATTCAAAGCAGGTAGTCAACAGCAGTTAGGGAAATCATTGTCCAGGGACATTGACGGAGTTGGGTATTTAGAAACCCTGTGTCCAGGCAATCGGGAAAGGTGGGTTACAACCCCCATGCCCCCATCTCCTCCCATCCCAAAGGAATCAGATATGGTGTAAACAAATCCTACATCTGATTATACACACAGACGTGTGGCTGTTGCCCCACAATCCTTCCCCATGGTATTACAGGTTGGACACATGGATCACAAGCTTGTCTACGGGTCAATGACCGAGGGCGAGGAGAACAGTCACGGAGTTTTAACAAGTTGTGCTGGAGCCGGACCAGAAACTATCCGCATCATGTCACTTGGGCCACGCTTGTGGTTAATTTGTCAGAAGAGGGGTAATTAGTTCCATTTTGTGAGATAGATCAGAGAGAGAAGAGAAGAGAGAGAGAGAGAGAGAGAGAGAGAGAGAGAGAGGGAGAGGCTGGCAGGCAGACAGGCAGACAGACAGAATGACCTAAAGAAGACAGATGAAGGCCAGTGCACGCTCGCACACACACACACACGTGCGCACGCACACACCCTGTAAACACCGAAGCTCACCCTTCACACTCGTCTACCCCTCACAAAACCGAACCATAAATGCAGCTGGGAATCCCCTTCCCCCTCTTCCCTCCCGCAACTACCCTCCCCTCAACCTTTAAAAGAAAAAAAAAAAAAAGGGGGGGGGGGGGGGGGGGAAGGCGAAAGAATTTAAGCGAGCAAACTGGGAACGGCATTCCCGGGCATCTACGTGCATGTACAAGAATACAATATGCTTTCGACGCAAACTGCTACCTCACATCAACACGCTGTTCTCTCTCTCTCTCTCTCTCTCTCTCTCTCTCTCGCTCTCTCTCGCACGCATACCCACACTGACGAAGTACACACACCCAGACCCACTCACCAAGACATAGCATTTGTCGAAGCCCGCAGCTGATAACAACAACAATGATAACGGGATCGTGGAGTCATCAAGCTTGCACATTGGTTTTACACAACGTTCCCCTTCGTTTCACTCTCTCTACTATCACTCCGAGATGCAGTTCTGTTCGTGTTTTCGCTCCTTCCTTGGAAGTCCCGTTTTGAGGAAGAAGGGACGGAGGGAGGGTGGCAAGCCTCCTCTCCTCCATTCACACGCGGCTTCTTCTCACCACACCACAAGAGAGGGAGGCTGAATCATCCAGGCCGGCTATGCTTGAGGAAGCACCGTGGAGCGAAAACGCAACACAACATTCCTCGGCTGCTGGTTCCAGAACGGGTTGTAGGGCCTGCCAGTTCTGAGTGCAAGGCGTCAAGGGGTTCACCCTCCCCCCCCCCCCACCCCACCCCTTCCCTTCGTGCACTGGAAGGTGCCGTCTTTTCCACTCTCTCTCTCTCTCTCTCTCTCTCTCTCTCTCTCTCTCTCTCTCTCTCTCTTCACAGAACTTCGCTATTTTGACGCAAAAGACATTTCGAACGGATGGGTATGGGGGCGGGGGAGGGGAGAAGAGGAGGGGGGTAGGTGTGTATTGTCTGTTTGTGTGTGCATGCACGTGCATTTGTGTACTTATGTACGTGCGTGTTTTGGATGTATTGCATATGTATATGCAAATGCACGAGTATGAGGAGGGTGTGGGAGAGACAGAGACAGAGAGAGAAAGAGACAGAGAGAGACACAGAGAGGGGCATGTGAGAGGGCAAGCGCAATAGGATAGGGGCTGGGTGGTAGTAACAAGGGCCTCTCTGGCATCCTGAAAAACAATTACCGCAAATAATATATTATCCGTAGTGACTCTCTCTCTCTCTCTCTCTCTCTCTCTCTCTCTCTCTCTCTCTCTCCGTGTGAGTGTGTGTGTGTGTGTGTGTGTGTGTGTGTGTGTGTGTGTGTGTGTGTATGTGTGTGTGTGTGTGTGAGAGAGAGAGAGAGAGAGAGAGAGACAGAGAGAGACAGACAGAGAGAGAGAGGGGGGTATGCACATGTGAGCTTCTCAGCATAATTGCGTGTCTAAGCAGGCCGGTAAGCAGAGCTTACAGCATACAGTAGACAGCATTGTTGATGAATTTAAACGAATGTATCTCTCGTTCGTGAGTGTGTGTGTGTGTGTGGTGTGTGTGTGTGTGTGTGGTGTGTGTGTTGTGTGTGTGTGTGTGTGTGTTGTATGCGCGCGCGCACGCACGCATTTGCGTGTGCCTGTTTGTGTGCATGCTTGCGTGCGTGCGTGTGTGTGTGTGTGTGTTTGTGTGCGCGCGCGCGCGCGTGCGTGCATGCCTCTGTGTGTGTGTGTGTGAGCGCACGCACGTGCGCGCGTGTATGTGTGTGTCTGTCTGTCTGTGTGTGACGTGTATGTGTGCGTGTGCGTTGTGTATGCGCGTGTGTGCACGTGCGTGCGTGCGTGTATGCGTGCGCGTGTGTGTGTGTGTGTGTGCCTGTCTGTCTGTGTGACGTGTATGTGTGCGTGCGCGTGAATGCGCGCGCGCGCGCATATGTATGTGTATGAGTGCGTGCTTACAAATCAGACTGCGACTTTTAACAATGTACGCGCTATACTAAGGTAACCTGACCCCCACCTGGGTTTGTTCACTCCCAGTCAGCTCCCTGCCAGTGTCAGTCTGTCAAGTGTTCACACAACCCCACCGCTTACATAGTGCCAGGTTCAAGTTTTCCGTGGGACTGGAGCAAAACGAGAGGAAAGGAAGAAGGGGAGGGGGGGAGTAGAGACCGGTGAGGGTGGTGGTAGTCTGACAAGTGACGTTTGATCTTCTCCCCCCCTCCCCCTCCCCCCCCCCCCCCTCCCCTCTTGTTATGTCGCTGTGTTGTGCTTCACAACAACGGTGATGTCAGGCCCTCTTGTAACCACTGATTGGCTTCACTGGTCTGACATTCACACACGTCAATCAGACAACGCCGACGAGAACGCGCGCCATGCGCGCGGGCATGTCAATTTCAGCGGGTTGGGGGTGTAGGTGTGGGTGTAAATAAAAGAGGAGGGGGTGGTATAATAAGGACTGGAAAGGGAGGAGGGGGGATGGGGCAAAAACAAAGGGAGTCGGGAGAGTACGATAGAGAGGAGGGAGGGAGAGAAAGGGAGAATTGTAAGAATTGTCAAAACAGGCATTACCGTCCAAAGTCAGATCATAATCAGTATGTCCCACTTCTTCATGGCATAATGCACAAACTTTGCAATATTCTGCACTGATATGACATCTGTACATTTCATTAGACCACCAAGTAAGTCATCTTTAGCCTTAATTTGGCAAGTGATAAGACATTTTAATGAAGTCATGATTTTTGTGGCAAATGAAGTTACAAACAAAATGAACTTCATTTCCTGTCTCAGTTTTTACAAACATTACATTACAGATCTGTGACATTATATCGAGTATATCAGAAAACGTTGGTGTTCAGTGGGGGAACACCTACTCTCAATTTAGCAATGATATCCCTGAAATGTTTAATTCAGATATTTTCAATGCATAGTCCGTTCAAGAAAATTTTACTTGCAAGAAAAAGACCAAAAAACAAACAACCAAAAACAAAAACAAAACAAAAAAAAAAAAAAAACGAAAATAAAAAAGGCGAATCTCTACGAAAATAAAAAAGGCGAATCTCTCATTCCTGTTAACTATTGTGTTAACTATTGTGGACCTGTCATGAATAGTTTGCTGAAAGATGCCTTCTTAATGACAGCGAGGATCTTTCATTTCCAACACCTTTGTTCAATCTGGCAAAAACAAACCCACATACTTGCAACATGTCATTAATTTGGATGCCCAACATGATTTTCCATTATCTTCCATATTGAGCTGCATTACATAATTCTTGTTTTGGCAACCTGTTCATGTCCACATGCAGTAGTTTCAATCAAGATTTGCATATAATCAAGCAAGAATTGATGTGTATGGGTTATCTGTCTAGCTGTCCCTCATACACATTTATTTGAGTTTTTTGTAAGAAATCGCTGATATGCCTGAGGGGGAGGAGGGTGGGGGAGGGGGTAGAGGGAGGGGTGGGGGTGGAGGGGATGGGGGTCAAAAAAGAGAGAGAAAGTATGCATTTGTGTGTGTGTGTGTGTGTGTGTGTGTGTGTGTGTGTGTGTGTGTGTGTGTGTGTGTGTGTGAGCACGCACCCACGTGTGTGTGTGTGTGTGTGTGTGTCTGTGTGTATGTATGCATGTGTGTGTATGCATACATCTGTGTGTGTGTGTGTGTGTGTGTGTGTGTGTGTGTGTGTGTGTGTGTGTGTGCATGTGTGTGTGCATGTGTGTGTGATTGCAGCTGCTTGTGCAAGCATGTTTGTGCCTGTTTACTGGTGCCCATGCTCACCATGTACAAAGGTAAAAGTAAGATTTTCTTTTCATAACAATATCCACAAGCTAATGAAGATCTGAAGGCATGTAATCTAACCAAAGCATCTAACAGCTAGTGATGGCAAGACAGGCCATGTGAGCAGCCCAGGAATACCAAGGTAGACCAGGAATACCAAGGAGGAGGTTTCAAGCCAAGACCCAACACTGACAGCAGTGACAGATAACCATCATGGTATGGGATCTGGCTGCTGGGAATGGCAGGGCCTGGAGATAGAACTCTGGTAAGCCACCTGAACTGATCCGGTCACAGGTATACCCTTGAACATCCCTTTACTGCCATCTGCCCCCTTCACCACCACCAACACCACCACCTCTATCACCACTACTACCTCCATTTCTCCTACCTCCATTTCTCCACTTCCCTCATTCCCCATTCCCCACCCCTCCATTCCTCCTCCCCCTCCCTGTCCATACAATGTCACTCATCACTCATTATACTCTCTTTTACACACACACACACACACACAAGCACACACACATGCACGCACACGCACACACACACACACACATACACACACACACAAACGCACGCATGCACGCACGCACACACACACACACACACACACACACACACGTGTGCACGCGCGCAGACAGAATGACAGAAACAAACAATGAAAAACAAAAGGACAAGGCTGGAGACAGACAATAAAGAAGGACTATAAAGCGAGACCAAGAGAGTGGGAGAAAGAGAGAGAAGTGGAAAGAAGGGAGGGAGGATGACACCGAGTAAAAGGGAAAAGAGAGAGAGAGAGAGAAGGGGGAGACAGAGAGACAGACAGACAGAGACAGACAGAGAGACAGACAATCAGACACACCCACCTATGAATGGAGAGACAGGAGATGGGAGTGTGTAAACCAAGTGTTTGTGACAGACAGAAACACAGAGAGAGATGCCAGACTCCACAAAAGATTGCTTTTCTGCGACTAATAACAGCACAAACGACAGCACTTGTGACTGTACTGTGACCTGGTAAACCCTTTCCAGCTAAAAAATATCAAATCAATATTGAAAACACAAGCTCTCCAAAGGCTTTGGCAAAGTCTCTGTGATCGTCTCCTCAACCAGAATGGTACAAAGCAGAAGAAATGAAAGAACAGCGAGTTCTCAAATCAAATGTCCACTTACTGACTTCTCAGACAAAGAAGCTGAAATCACAGTTTTCCAGTTACAGATGAATTAATGGGTGCGCACACACACACACACACACACACACACACACACACACACACACACACACACACACACACACACATTGTTCCACTGAATCAAAATATGTTCTACTGAAGCTGTTGACAGGGCAATTCAGCACAAGGAATTTTGTGTAAGTAAATGCATCATGTTCCTTAAAAAGCTGGCTTGTTTAATCATGTAACGGTAAACAAAGATATCATTTATAAAAGGGGTAGTGTTTACTTTCATTTTGTTACGGAAAATTTATCAACACTGACTATAAGAATACACAAAAACAACAGCAGACTTAAAAACAAGGAAAGTAATTTAATCAACATTGAAGAAGGAGACAAACCTGCAACATGCACGCATGCACGCACACACACACACACACACACACACACACACACACACACACACACACACTCACGCACACATACACACATGTACACACACACTCAGAGACAGACAGACAGACAGACAGACGGACAGATAGATAGATAGATAGACATATATATAGATAGACAGATAGGTACAACACATGTATGTATGTGCATATATATATAGAGAGAGAAAGAGACAGCGAGATGTATGTGAGTGTGTGTGTGTGTGTATGTGTGTGTGTGTGTGTGTGTGTGTGTGTGTGTGTGTGTGTGTGTGTGTGTGTGTGACAGTGTGTATGTGTGTGTGTGTGTGTGTGTGTGTGTGTGTATGCACACACACATACTGACAGACTCAAAGAAACGGAATGAGCATAGAACTGAAACCTGCACGAGAACCTCAGGTTGTATCAAAACACAGAAGACTTACTTGTTTTCTTCATCAGAATGCTGTGATTCTTCTGAACTTCTGTG
>CM065714.1:121816946-121819446 GCA_033310375.1 Conus canariensis | reverse complement strand
CAACCTGAACTGCATTATAAATGAGACCGAAAACGACGTTCAGTGCACGTTTCATAAAACCTTCACGATAGGACACACTGTCGTATCTGATCTATTCACGGCATTTTCACTAGTATTAAATAATCTACCTACTGTTACTGTGTCAGTGTTGGCCAGATGTGGTAGCACTAGCAGCCGATTCTGGGTGAATCCTGCAACTCCGTGAAGGGAAAGAATTTAGTCCTGCTATGCACCAGCCATCTACAACTCACATGCCTCAGTCATGGTGTATACAACAAAACATACACATTAAAAGTTTGCGTCGGGAATGGGGACAATAAGTTCATACCTTGATCTGATGTTACTTGCAAAGCCACTCATCCGGCACCAGCACTTCGCCAAACCGCCATCTTGTTTACGATGATAACGAGGCTCTGTTCTTGTCAACTGTCATTTTGTCAACAAAGGAAACGCTACTCTCTTTCCATGACTCACATGACCGAAAGATGGAATCCGACAGCGCTGGGGATCGCAGACCACTACTGGATGATGCTGACTCGATTGTAAGTGTATCATATAAGAAAGTCAGACAAGACTGTGGGACTCTGCAAGTTCTTTCTACAATGCTTTTGATCGACATTGAAAACGTCTTCTGAGTTACAGTCTAGGTGGAACACTATGAATCATCGTATGATCCCTTGTACTAGTTTCACTTTCACGTTTTCAGACAATAGCAGAAACACAACAGGAACAGCAGAGGGGCATCAGCGTGAGTGATGAGTCAGAACCCTTATTAATCATTGTCCAGCATGATCAGTAACGATTGTGACTCATCCATTAACTTGTTTCAAGGACTCTGCCAAAAGCCCTGCTTTGAAAATTAATATGCGATCATAATGTGTTTATTTTCATTTTCGATTTCTTTCTTCTTCTTTTTTTTGCGGGGGGGGGGGGGGGGGGGGGGGGGCGGGGGTGATCATTTTGACATGCACCAGTGCAAGTAAATTGTGTGTTTGTGTATGTGTGTGTGCGTGTGGGCACGCATACAGAGCGTACAAGTGCAAGGAGGGAAAGGGAAGGAAGTGGGAGAATAGGAAGTGAAATATGGGCATCAGATGGTCAAAGGATATCTCATGCAGTTATGATATTTGATAGTTTGGTCAAAAGATGCAATTTTTAGAGTACGCAAATGATCAAATGAAAGATTATGCAAGTTTTACTGGATCTTGGCATTACTGGTAGAATGAATTTATCAGTTTGAGTGATTGATTAGTATAATGACTGGTGATTCTAGAGGGAAAATATAAAGTTAAACTGAAATTTATTGATCTAGTTGCAAAGCCAGAGGACTGCAGGCGGAAATCTAAACAAATCTTAAATAAATGTTAGCGAACCGCCCAGAGAACGTGGACAAACGAGTCACAAGACGAAACACAACTAGTTTCGACCTCTTAGGTCTTCATCAGGTGAGACATTAACGAATAAAACAATGAAAATTCACTTAGCTTTGATCGCTTCAGATCACTTCGTAGGGTTCAACGCCTTCTTCCTTGCGCTGAACCCTACGAAGTGATCTGAAGCGATCAAAGCTAAGTGAATTTTCATTGTTTTATTCGTTAATGTCTCACCTGATGAAGACCTAAGAGGTCGAAACTAGTTGTGTTTCGTCTTGTGACTCGTTTGTCCACGTTCTCTGGGCGGTTCGCTAACATTTATTTAAGATTTGAAATTTATTGATATATACAGATAAGATGATTTTAACATGGTATGATGAGTATCAGGAAATGATAGATACAGATAAAATTATGTTAACATGGTGTGATGAGTGACTCAGGGGATGAAAGAATATACATACATATGTGTGGACTCAATCTGTATGTCATAAGCCAGTGAAGAAGACCTGATAAGAGTTTAAACATTTAGTGTGAATCAGGTGTTTTTTTGTGTGTTTGTTTTTGTTTCATTTTGTTTTTGTTTAATTTTTAATCTTCTTTTATACAACTGAACAATTGAATAGTAGAGGAAAAAAATGTAGGTAATCAGTTATTCAGTAGCAAGATAAGGTAAGGTAATGTTGCTTATAGCTGAGCCGACCACAAAGGGCCATATCAGGGAAGTCAACTCACAAGTCAATCATTCACACAACTCTTGAAATACGTCTTCTAAAAACATACCTGAAACTTTGTAAAAAAAAAATCTTTCCACTGTAAAATCTCAGATCAGATGAAAAATGTTAATCTCCCTCAAAAACCCAAAGATCACATCAGGTGGAACATCTCTGAACAAGGTTTTCTTGGAATCTGCTGTAAAATGTTTATGTCTCACATCATGCAAATCCCAACACTCTAACAGAATATGTTTCATTGTGAGTGGTACATGACATAGAATGCACCACGGAGCTTCTTCACTCTTTAAAAGGTACAAATGAGTAAAATATGATTGGCCAGTAGCAAAAGACTTGACAAAGTTAAAGACATTAGCTTAAAAAAAAAAAAATTTTAAAGAAAGAAACAAAGACAGG
>CM065714.1:121811946-121814446 GCA_033310375.1 Conus canariensis | reverse complement strand
AACTTAAATGTTGACATTTTCTTAGCAAGTACAAGCATGGTCAAACTAGTTTCATCAGACTTCGGGCAGAATTGTAAGAGTTTGTGGAGACCTTTCCAGCCATCCCCTGCAAGAAGACATCATTGAATTATAATGGCAGTAAGTCTGCCATTAATGGTTTCAATATTGCATAATTATTCTAGTATTACCTATTCAGATGATAATTTCAATGTTACATATTCATTTTCTTACAGACATTTTGATCACTTACATATATTGTGTAAGATGCTAATAGAAGACATGTTAAATGAGATTATATGCAAATACTGTGAAAAATATTGTCACTTTTTTGAAAACCAGACTATTTAATGTGGTTTCTGCTAAGCTAAGGTGGAGACACACATAAATGAATCACTTAATGTAAAACTAAGACAGACCTCATGTACAAAGTAATGCATTATGCTTGTTACATCAAACTGTTCTGTCGTGTTGATGATGCATGTTTTGAAAATACAGGTGACCTGCAGATTAAAATTGATTTTTTTTTTTTTTAAAAAGGAACAGAGACAAAACTGACAGAAGCCGATCTTTGAGATTAACTCTTTATGTAGAGAGGCACATATGAAGTCATTGCATAATTGTCAGAGAGAACAGCAGTAACGCAGGTCATGACATTTTAGACTGCTGCTGTTGTGGCGAAAGAAGTGTGAGGTGAGGAGGGGTTAGGAGGCTGGGACGGGGAAGGGAGTGGCAGAGCCAGAGTGCAATGAGATGAGGCAGTGAGGAGGAGAGAGAGGGGAATAAAGGGAAATGATGGTGTGATAGCGCTGTACAGTACTGAAGAGCTAATGGGTCAATACATCATGATAATAATAATGATTGTAATAATAATAATAAAGATGATAAAAATAATAATGATGATGATGATTATGATGATGAATAGTATGCATAGAGTGCAGTATCTTGTAGCACTAGCAGTGATTCACAAGTGCTGTCCATTCAACATTCCTCAAACAAACCACCCGTATAGAACCATCACTTCCTCAATCCCCAACCCTCCCATGACCCCACAGCAATGCACAGACCCCCCTTCACCCACTCCCACACAACGCCCACAGCTTGCAACATAGATCAGGAGAATGCTAATCAAAACAGATGTGTCTTATTAGACCATTTATATTAATTCAGGCAAAGATGAGATGTTGCGCAGACTAGATGATAGTGAGGTCCAGACACATGGCGCAGAGAAACTAAAACTGCATTCCCCAATTGTTTTTGTTTTTTGTGTGGGGTTTTTTGCATCTTTGAAGTTTCAAAAGGTTTTGGTTGGAAGAACAAAGTGTATAGGAAAAATGATATGTGTTGAGCAAGGCAGACAAGTATGGCAGAAATGACCTATCTAAGTCATGGAAAGTGAGGACTGCAATCTTGTGCTGGCACTTAAATGTTATAAGGAACCAGTGGAGTTCCTTAGCACAGTGGTGTTAACTGTTCTTGTTTTCTCTTTTTCAATATGAATGAAGTGGCACTATACTGAATTCTTTGCAGACGGTTAATTTGTTCTACTAGCAGGCAATGGAAAACAGTAATCTAGCCTGGATCTTATTGAGGCAGTGTAGATATTCTGAAGTGAGAACATCTTAAGTCCTCTGCTGCTGTTAGCGCTGACTGCAGCATACACTCTATGTGCTTGTCAGCGAGTGTTGTTATTACGATTGTATTTACATGCCCTTTCCCTTCCCACACCTCTCTGAGGCCTTCACCCTGCTGTTGTATGTATTCATCACATCAGAGTCAGTTAGGCGAATTGTCCCTTTCTTTTTAATTCTAAGCATAAAAAAGGAAATTGACTGGTGAAAAAATGAAATGAAAAAGAGTGTGAGCATCAGTTTCAAACTTCATAGTGTTCATGTGGAGAGATTTCATGGGTGATGTGATCAGGGTTGTGTATATAAGCATTCTGTTGACCCAGAACTGCCATTGACAGCTTTGTTTTGAAACGTACTATTACACTTAGAATATGATTTTTAAACAATCAAGTTTGTTGAGGGATTGTGCTGCCTGTGTGTGTGTGTGTGTGTGTGTGTGTGTGTGTGTGTGTGTGTGCATGCGTTCTACACATTTTCACAGATGGTTCTGTTTTAGATTCTTCTGGTTGGGGCTTCCTTTGTAATACCAGCGCTTAGCATTAGAAAGAAATTCCATATTACGAAAGGATGTTCTATATTTACAGCAGAGTTATTTGCCATTTTGAAAGCACTAGATTTTATTCTTGACATGCCTGTTATACATAGACAAATACTTATATTATCGGACTCAAAATCAGCGCTTACGGCTCTACATTGTCAATCAAAATCTAGTCGTTCAGACTTGGTTTGTGAGATCTTATTTCTCATTCATCAGTTAATAACCGGGGGTATCGATGTAACTTTGATATGGGTTCCAGGGCACTCCAGTTTACGTGGCAATGACTTAGCTGACTTTTATGCAAAGGAAGCTGCAAGAAATAAATCTGATGTTT
>CM065714.1:121804446-121809446 GCA_033310375.1 Conus canariensis | reverse complement strand
TACCTACAGTTAATATTTGATGAAGATCCATATTATCCTGTCCTTTATGTAACATAGGGACACAGTACTTACAGTTGACATTTGATAAAGATCCACATTATCCTGTTCTGTGTGACATAGGAACACATGCTTGATAAGGATCCATATTATCCTGTTCTGTATAAAATGGGGACACAGTACTTGAAGTCAATAATTGATAAGGATCCATATTATCCTGTTCTGTATAAAGTAGGGACACAGTACTTGAAGTCAATAATTGATAAGGATCCATATTATCCTGTTCTGTATAAAATAGGGACACAGTACTTGAAGTCAGTAATTGATAAGGATCAATATTATCCTGTTCTGTATAACATATGAATGCAGTACTTGCAACTGATGTTTTATAAAGATCCAAGAAAAGTTTAGATTTATATTGTTAGATTTTGTCAGTTAATGTCCACAGTTTCAGTTGCATTCTGTGAACATTAAATCTATTATTGATGAGATTTAGTAATTATGTGTAATTGACAAATATTTTTGCTGCTGTTACAGTATTGGTGTTAAACTTTCCCTTGGAAGATAAAGTATTCTCAATCTCCCTAAACTTGCATCACCTTGTTAATATCCATCAATGTCAACAAATCCCCAGAATATTCTTTTCCCATTCATATGCTTTTATTATTCCTGTTTATGATTTCAGCATTTCAACAAGATCAGTATCAGCAGATGGGTTGTTGCTTTCCTAGTTGGAATTTTCACCGGCAGCATTGCTGCGTTCATCGACCTCTGCGTGGAAAAAGGATCTGAGCTGAAGTACACTTCAATAAAGAAATGTATCCTTTATTCCAAGTCCATTTAGTGCATCAAGTGTGTTTTTGTCCACATTTTGTCGTAATTTATTAGGATCAGAGTGTGGAGAGAATATTTGTTGAAAAAAAATTCTAAAAATTATGGATGATAGTCACTAAAATTGGTGAAAAAAATCTGTCCAGAAAAATATGCCAGTTATGTTTCTGTATATAGTCGTGAAAACTAGTAAAAGGAAGATCCACATTGAGGCATATGCCAGTTTACTGTCTTTAGTCTCTTGTTAAAATTTCTTCATCCACTTTGTTAATCTTCAATTTCCTTCCCCCCCCCCCCCCCCCCCCCCACTTTATTTCATTGGTCTCGTCTGTTACTCAGTAACCTGTTTTATTTTGTCAATACATATTTCACTGCTTTGATAATAACAGACAGCAAGCATAAGCCTATGAAGAAAGACGAGCATGCAAGGCACTGCACTCTTCCTAATGACATATGTTATGTCATACATGGACAACCATAATGGACCTTTCATGTTTACATTTCTTTCTTTCCTTCAAGGAGTAAGAAAATGTCATTTTTAGTGCATGTGTGGGCATTTTCACATCTTACCGTAAGTGTTTGATTTGTTTATTATAAAAGTTTGGTGCAAAGAAATGGAACCAAAAAAATCTTAAGTATGTTCCATTTATTCATATGTTTAACCTGTTTTGAGTGATCTTTTTGGGGCTGGAATAGCTCAGTTGGTACAGCACCGGACTCGTAATCCAAGGGTTGCAGGTTTGAATCTCCACTGGGTCGTTTCGGTACAGGGGGATATTTCCCTCGGAGTTAACATTAGTCCATGGGGCCGGAATAGCTCTGTTGGTAAAGCGCCGGACTCATGATCCTGGGGTTGCGAGTTCGAATTTCGGTACAGGGGGATTTTTCCCTCGGAGTTAACATTGGTTCAGACTCCATTCCCCATACAGTCCTTCGAATGAGACTATAAACTGAGGTTCCGTGTGTGAATGCACGCATAACATCTTACACACATGTAAAATCCCATCACCAACTTTTGGAAGAGAAGACCAGTTTGGCCGTTGGTATGGATGACACGTTACACATACCATGCATCTTCCCCGAAGATGGAGTATGGCTGCCCTAGTGGCGGGATGAAAAATGGTCATACACACAAAACTCCACTGCCTGTCTATACAGGTAGTGTCTGCAGGAGTATCAGCCTGCATACACAGAAAGAAAAAAAGAAAGACATTAGTTCTAACTCCATTTCCCATACAGTCCTTCAAATGAGACTATAAACCGAGGTTCTGTGTGTGAACACACACATAACATCTTACACACATGTAGAATGCCATCACCAACTTTCGGAAGAGAAGGCCAGTTTGGCCGTTGGTGTGGATGACACGTTACACATAGCATGCACCTTCCCTGAAGATGGAGTATGGTTGCCTTAATAGCGGGATAAAAAAACGGTCTTACACACAAAACTCCACTCCCTTTGTTCGGTAGATAGGATTAATACTTGTCTGTCCATATAGGGAGTGTCCGCAGGAGTATCAGCCTGCGTACGCAGAAGAAGAAGAAGAAGAGTGATCTTTTTGGCATAAGATACCAAACTGAAAAGCAGCATGGTCTAAAGGCTCCTTGACACATTGCAAGATGTTGATTACTGTGTGTCTCATGACTGTATGTACGCTCCTCTTCTGATCTGGGTGGGATACAACGCTGCCTGTGTGCTGATTGCCTCGTTCTTAGTGGCTATCATAGAGGTAAGACCACTGTCTTGTGTTTCTTTTGTTTTTTCCCTTTGCTCTCTATCTGTCTGTCTGTTGCTGTCTTTGTTGCTCTCTGTTCCCCTCTCCTCATGTGGTGTCAGTGTTAATGAAAATGCTGAATTGTCTAATACGTGTTAATGGTTCAATGCTTCCTCCCTTTTACATGTTTTCCTCTTCCATGTTCTTCTTACATTTTTCTTTTTCTTTTTTTTCTCATTCTTCTTCACCCTTTTTTTGTTGCCTTTTTTTATAGTTAAATATTCAGTAAAGTTATTTATTTGTCCACTTTATGGTAAATGACACATGACTGAAAGTAAGTGTATAAATTTTCCAGTGAAAATTGAAAAATAAGACAAGAATGTGAGTCACAATTGCATAATTGATATAAACTTAATACTGCACCACTGGCATCTTGGTGTTTGTCATCAGTTAGGGTTTTGATTTTGACAGTTTGTTTTATATCTGTCCCCTTCAACACCCCCCCCCCCCCTTCCCCCATCCCAATCCCCATCTCTTCCACCTCCCCACTGCTTTCCTTCCTCTGCTGTCTCGCAGCCCTGTGCAGCAGGAAGTGGCATCCCCCAAATCAAGTGCTACCTGAACGGAGTCAAGGTGCCCCGCGTGGTTCGCATCAAGACGCTGGTCGCCAAGGTGGTTGGTGTCATCGGAGCTGTGGTTGGTGGACTGGCTGTTGGAAAGGTGAGTAGATCATAAACTATGAAGTTAATCTGTTGTTTAAATGCCGAGTTTACCACAGCTGTTTGGAGATTGTGCAAGAACATTATTTGATTGTTTATCTGGTGCGTCATGTTAAATATGAACGTGTTTATCAGCAGATTATGAAAGATAACTCAAAGAGATTTTTCAGTCTCATATCCTTGTGATTATATCTAATTCCTGTGAATTTGCAGAAAGACAATTTGCACATAGATATTGATAATCAAGAGAAGTGTGTGGAATTGTTATGCAGTCATATGTGCTTGGTTGAAGTATAGACTTTTTTTTTAAGAGAAGTAAAGCATCCTGTATTGATTGGTTGATTTGTTACTGTAATCTCTTTGTGTCACAGGAAGGTCCGATGATCCACTCTGGAGCAGTTGTTGCAGCTGGTGTGTCTCAGGGTCGTTCTACGAGCCTTGGATTTGATCTTAGGGTATGTCTTGTGCTACTATTGGTAAAGAAATATTTATGTGTCGTAGGCTTTATTCTGAGAAAGGAATTTAGCATACTTGTATGCACAACACATGCTGTGTCAAGAAAACAGTGCTGAACTGATTTAAATGACCTATATATCTGGCATTTTTATTTCCAGATCTTCGACTACTTCAGAACAGACCAAGAAAAACGTGACTTTGTCTCAGGCGGTGCAGCGGCAGGAGTGGCAGCAGCTTTTGGTGCACCAGTAGGTGGCATGCTGTTCAGTCTGGAGGAGGGGGCTTCCTTCTGGAATCAGGGTCTCACTTGGAGAATTGTAAGTCTAACTGACAAGAGTGAGAGAGAGAGAGAGAGAGAGAGAGAGTGTGTGTGTGTGTGTTTATACATGTGTTTGTGTGTGTGTTTATACATGTGTGTGTGTGTGTTTATACATGTGTTTGTGTGTGTGTGTTTATACATGTGTTTGTGTGTGTGCATGTTCTGCTCCTTTGCCTCCCTTCCCTTTCCAGTCTCTGGCCTTACCACACAGGATTTGTCTCCCTTGCAGTTTTTCTCAGCTATCATTTCCACCTTCACTCTCAACGTCTGGAGGAGCTATATCAAAGGAGATCCATGGCAGCTGTCCAGTCCTGGTCTGATCAACTTTGGTGAATTCAGTGTGAGTACACTTGAAGGCATACATAAAGAAAGGGTAAGGGATGATCATTAACATCAGCTGATTGGTGCTACAGCTAAAAGAGACTGGGATTTGGACCTGTGTATAGTATGATGATGATAATGATGATGACAATAATGACAAACTGACAAACAACAGAACAAACAACATGTAGAGTTTTCCTTTTACTCTGTCAATAACGTTAAGAATCCTATGTGATTTCAGAGAGAACAATTGTGCTCAATGCAGGAATTATGATGTTCATGATCATCCCACGTCCCTGTCTATCTCACCGGGAATTGAAACGTCTTTTATTAAAGTCAAAAGCCGTCTGGGATTACTGATTTTGTTGAGCTATATTTGGGTACTACAGCTGCCACATTTTAGGTTTACAATCACTCTTTTTAAAAAAGCTCATGTTTGAGGTGTGAGTCCCACACCAGACATGGTTATCCAAAGTGCTGTGTATGGTGGTCTTCATTGTGGTCATACTCTGGTTCATACTGCATGTGGAATCATGAGTGTGCTTGTAGTTGATGGTATTTTGGGGGGGGTGTGTGTGTGTGTGTGTGTGTGTGTGTGTGTGTGTGTGTGTGTGTGTGTGTGTGTGTGTGGTATGTATGTGT
>CM065714.1:121779446-121801946 GCA_033310375.1 Conus canariensis | reverse complement strand
CAAAGAAACACTGTTGTAACATTAGTTGGAACTCATCCTCATATGTTTTTGTTTTCGCTTGAAAAGTTGTTTCATGTTAGACCTATTCTTCTTTAATCAGATTGCTAGACTTTAAGACATTATATCTCTCTGTTATCAAATGTGAGTATCCTAGTCCATTTGCAATACATGTTCTAAAGCGTAATGCAGACTGCTTTTGTTCTGAATCTTTTTTTGAAATGTAGACTTACAGGGCAGTGCAACAGTATTTCAGAACTAATAATGGGTTGTGCACAGTAGGGTTTGTTCAGACTCTGTCATTCAGTTTTGTTTAGTTGTCATTCCCATTATCGTTTCAGAACATGTATGTTTCAGGCATATGTACAGCAAGCTGGCCCAGATGTCTGAAGCTGTCATGGTGGCGGTGATGACCGCCACTGTGGGCTACATCTCCATTTACGTCAACAACGACTGCAAACCGATGAGTGATGACAAGTCAATGCATGTTCAGGTATCTTGTCCCTGTTTCCTCTAGACTCACTAGTCTTGTATCAACTTTGTCTTGTTTTGTTGCTGTTGTCGTATACTCGTTACAAACTAATTTTGAACAATACTTATTTTGCAGTCAGCTTTGCAATCAAAATTCTGCATGACTGATATTTTTTTTCTGATAGGTTTATAGTTCTCTTGGTTACCCAGAATACGTTTGAATATCTTTTTATGGACTTTCTTTTTTTCTTGGAGAAGCATTTTTTCATGGTTTTTCTGGATTATTTGGAATACATAAAAAGGGCATATTCTATCCATAGGAGACTTTATTTCCAGTATTGAAAGCTTCATTTATTTCTGTCTTTTGTGTAAAAAGGTTTGCTTTTATGCATTTTTTTTGTTTGTTTTTCTTTTCCAGTTTTTCTGTCCAGATGGTTACTACAGTGCCTCCACCAACCTGTTTTTTGACACCCCAGAGTCCAGCGTGAAAAGCCTCTTTCATGAACGTCTGGGTAAACAGAATTGTTCTTTCCCTTTATGTACTGATGCAAGGGGAAAAAGGTAGTTGTAACATTTTGGTGTTCTGGTCATGCAGCTCATCTTCAGCTGGGTTTGTGGTGACTAGATTACTTGTAGAAGTGGAATGGTCAAGTGGTTGCATTTATCATCGTTAGTGAAAAGAGATGATTATAGATAATGAAATGATATTAAGAATCTCAGCACAAAAGTATAGAGACATGATTCCCTCTTGTTGGTTATTCCTTTCAAAAGCTTCAGTCCTGAACACTATCATGCTGTAATGCAAAAATGCATGTAATATCACAGGTGACCAGAATAAAGCATTCTTCTAGAATCAACAATGGACTAATATGAACAGAAATCTTAGTCATCTGTCTTGTTTGTAAACTGATAGTTGTTTTATTCATCGATGTGTGACTGGGAGAAGATTAGTCATGGTTTAGGGAAGAGATGCATGATTGGCCGTTTGTTTGCTTGCTTGTTTTTAATCCTTGGCTAGTGATGGTACATGCTTGTTACCCAGGGTCCTACCAAGCCGTCACACTAGCCTTCTACACCCTCCTGTACTTCTTTCTGGCCTTGTGGACCTATGGGCTGAGTGTACCCAGTGGTCTCTTCATTCCCAGTCTTCTGATTGGTGCAGGGTGGGGCAGGCTCATTGGTATGGCCTTCCAGTATGTTCCCGAGGTAGGTTATTCTGACTGTTCCACTGAGAGTGGGGTCTGTGTGTTGGCTGTTCTGTGGTCTCCTGGTTCTCCAGGTATTCTCTGTTCTTTGGTTGTGTATTGATGTCCATTCTGTGTGTGTGTGTGTGTGTGTGTGTGTGTGTGTGTGTGTGTGTGTGTGTGTGTGCACGTGCATTTGCGACCCTAATACTTACATGCATACACATACCCTCACATACAAACACAAACACACACACAAACACACACACAAACACACACACACACACACACACACACACACACACACACACACACACACACACACACACTTGCACGCGCGCACACACACACACACACACACACACACACACACACACACACACACACACACACACACACACACATGTATGCATGCATACCTTCTTCGTATATGCACAGATTATTCAATGTTATGTATGCATGCATACCTTCTTGACATATGCATAAATTAATCAAATATTACAGTTTGAAATGATGCAGAGTCCCAACATTGAGAGGGGACTCAAGTATTTCAGCTGCCTTGTTAAACTGTCAGTTCCAGATTGATCCAGGAAAATACGCTCTGGTCGGTGCTGCAGCCCAGCTTGGTATGTCCCTTCCTTGATGTGACCTTTTCATGGAAAGAGGGCAGGGACGGAGGAAAGGGTGAAGAGCGTCTAGAAGTGAATGGGTGTTTGTTAGCTGAAAGATAAGATATATCCATTTGGAATTGTTTTGCATGTTTGAAACAGACCAGCAAAACCTGTGCTACTTCCATCTGTTTCAAATCAGCGGCAGTATGACACATTGTCTGTTCAAAGTCAGCTCTTGTGTGTTCCTGTCAGTTGTTTACATTTCACTGTTTGTGTGTACTGCGCTCAGGGATCTGATCTTGGAACACAGATTACTTGGAAAATTATCACCACAGTCTAGAGTGAATGACTCATTTATTTACAGATTTAATTACTGTATATTCTTCACAACATCTGATGACTGTTCCATCTTAGTGAGGAAAACAAGCTGTGGAGAGATCTGACTGTTCAATGTCTGTCAGTGTACCTCTCTGACCTAATCATAGGGTAGTAATGATTAATGTGTACCTGTCTAAGTGTCTGTCAATGTACCCCTGTAACCTACAGTCACAGGGCAATAATGATCAGTGTATGACTGTTCAAGTGTCTGTCAATGTACCCCTGTAACCAACAGTGACAGGGCAATAATGATCAGTGTATGACTGTCCAAGTGTCTGTCAATGTACCCATGTTACTACAATCACAGGGCAATAATGATCATTGTATGACTGTCCAAGTGTCTGTCAGTGTACCCCTTTGACCTACAATCACAGGGCAATAATGATCATTGTATGACTGTCCAGGTGTCTGTCAGTGTACCCCTTTGACCTACAGTGACAGGGCAATAATGATCAGTGTATGACTGTCCAAGTGTCTGTCAATGTACCCATGTTACTACAGTGACAGGGCAATAATGATCAGTGTATGACTGTCCAGGTGTCTGTCAGTGTACCCCTTTGACCTACAGTGACAGGGCAATAATGATCAGTGTATGACTGTCCAGGTGTCTGTCAGTGTACCCCTTTGACCTACAGTGACAGGGCAATAATGATCAGTGTATGACTGTCCAGGTGTCTGTCAGTGTACCCCTTTGACCTACAATCACAGGGCAATAATGATCAGTGTATGACTGTCCAAGTGTCTGTTAATGTACCCCTGTAACCTACAGTGACAGGGCAATAATGATCAGTGTATGACTGTCCAAGTGTCTGTCAGTGTACCCCTTTGACCTACAATCACAGGGCAATAATGATCAATGTATGACTGTCCAAGTGTCTGTTAATGTACCTCAATGACCTACAGTCACAGGGCAGTAATGATCAGTGTATGACTGTCCAAGTGTCTGTCAGTGTACCCCTGTAACCTACAGTGACAGGGCAATAATGATCAGTGTATGACTGTCCAAGTGTCTGTTAATGTACCCCTGTAACCTACAGTGACAGGGCAATAATGATCAGTGTATGACTGTCCAAGTGTCTGTCAGTGTACCCCTGTAACCTACAGTCACAGGGCAATAATGATCAGTGTATGACTGTCCAGGTGTCTGTCAGTGTACCCCTTTGACCTACAGTGACAGGGCAATAATGATCAGTGTATGACTGTCCAGGTGTCTGTCAGTGTACCCCTTTGACCTACAGTGACAGGGCAATAATGATCAGTGTATGACTGTCCAGGTGTCTGTCAGTGTACCCCTTTGACCTACAGTGACAGGGCAATAATGATCAGTGTATGACTGTCCAGGTGTCTGTCAGTGTACCCCTTTGACCTACAATCACAGGGCAATAATGATCAGTGTATGACTGTCCAAGTGTCTGTTAATGTACCCCTGTAACCTACAGTGACAGGGCAATAATGATCAGTGTATGACTGTCCAAGTGTCTGTCAGTGTACCCCTTTGACCTACAATCACAGGGCAATAATGATCAGTGTATGACTGTCCAAGTGTCTGTTAATGTACCTCAATGACCTACAGTCACAGGGCAATAATGATCAGTGTATGACTGTCCAAGTGTCTGTCAATGTACCTCAATGACCTACAGTCACAGGGCAGTAATGATCAGTGTATGACTCTCCCAAGTGTCTGTCAATGTACCCGTCTGACTTACCATCATGCAATAATGATCATTGTGTGTCTTTCAGTTTACTCCTGTGACCTACAATCATAGGACAAAAATGATCAGTGTATTCCTTTGTATTAACTTTAATTTTATGTTCACTTTTGGTCTGTTTTAATGTCTTGTTTTTTTTTTTTATCTTGCTTCAATTATTCTTTTTTATATCAATGAATATTAACCATGTTTCATATCTTCTTTCTTTCAGTTCCTGTATTTATTGCGTTTATAGTGGCCCCAGCTCATTTCCTCCATGTCCTGGTCCCGCTCAAGAGGAGCAAAAGCTCCAAAACACATGCCCAGATCAGGCTAAAACAATGGTTTCCTTGAGGATGCTCATGATTGTGTTCCCATTCTGAATGAGCTACATGCTGCTGAAAGAAGCATCTGGCTCTGTAGGAAATCTGATGTTCCAAGAAGGCTGTCCAAAAAACAAAAATATTTGCTGTTACTTCCACCACCACCCCATCCGCCCCCCCCCTCCTCCTCCTCTCTTGACCTCATCAAACCTTCCTAAACTGGAGGAGTAATTATTTATTCTTGTTTTCTTCCACTGTTTACTTTTTTTTCTTTTGAGCATTATTTGCTTGTCTGATGTTCAGGGAGTGTGTGTGTGTGTGTGTGTGTGTGGGGGGGGGGGGGGGTCATCTTTCATTTATGGTTTGCTCTGTGGTTCAGGGGGTATTGTGCGTATGACGGTCAGTCTGACTGTCATCATCATGGAGGCAACAGGCAACATCTCACTGGGCTTGTGCATCATGATTGCCCTCATCTGCGCCAAGTGGATGGGGGACTTTGTTGGAAAGAAGCTGGGCTGTGAGGTATAGCACCGTTGGAAGATGTATATATTTTAGAATGTCCGTTTAGCTATCGTACAGAGTAGGGTAGAATGTTTTAAACAAAAAGGATTTAATTGAAATCTGTTCATCTGCTTTTGTCTGGGGTTTTTTTTGTACCTTTATTTCTGTGTCATTTTAAACAAAAAGGATTTAATTGAAGTCTGTTCATCTGCTTTTGTCTGTTTTTTTTTTTGTTTGTTTGGTTGTTGTTTTTTTTTTTTTTTTTGGGGGGGATACCTTTATTTCTGTGTCTTTTTGTCCCATCCCAAGTCATTCTGTTTTGTTTTTTTTTTGTCTGTCTGTCTGACTCTCACTGTCTTTCTCTGTCTCTCTCTCTCTGTCTCTGTCTGTCTGTCTGTCTGCCTGCCTGCCTGTCTGTCTGTCTGTCTCTCTCTCTCTCTTTCTCTCTCTCTCTCTCTCTTTTAAGAATGTGTAAAACAAGATGTTAAGTAATGGGGAATTAATGTACAATACCAAAAAAAAGTAAATTAGGTCTTCTTCAGCCGTTACAAAAGACAAAAAGGCATGGAACAATACTTGACTGACAGTATCTGGCATGAAAATGACAATACACAGAACAAGACGGGGTAATGAGCACAGTTCAAATGCAGGGAGCAGGAAAGGGGGGAGAGAGAGAATGAGAATGTACTGGGTGGAAGGGAGGAGTGTAAGAAGTGAACTGGATCACAAACAACCAAAACGTGTGTGTGTGTGTGTGTGTGTGTGTGTGTGTGTGTGTGTATGTGTGTGTGTGTGTGTGTGTGTGTGTGTGTGTGTGTGTGTGTGTGTGTGAAAGGAGAAGGGGGGCATGGAAGAGAAAGGCAGAAAGTAGAGAAAGGCAAGGTGGTGAATGGGGGAAAGTGAAGTTAGAAAGGGAGGAAGGGTAACATGGAGCAATGTATTATAAAAAGTCAATATGAACAGGAAATGTGAGAAACAAACAAGCCACATAATAATTACCTCTTCGTCCAGGGAAATTTCACATGAAAGTATGGAGTGTAGCAACAGAGATTAAAACATATGTTGACCAAACTAAAGTTATGCGAAAAGAATGGGGGAGGGAGAGGGTCAGTTGCTTACAGTGGCTCACCATGGGCTGACCCTGGGATAAGTTGCCCTCTCTTAGCATGGAGGGATGAGGACAAAAACAAAAGAACTCAGAGAAAAAAAAAAAAAAAAGAAAATAGTCAGAAGCGGCTGCTATGCCAACAGCTCCCCTACCTTTGAAAAAAGAAAAAGAAAAAAAAACCATTAGAGGGAGTTGAGGTAGGAGGGGGGAGGGGGTAGTGTTGATGAAGTGTCGAGGAGAGGAATGAGGAGTTGGGTGGAAGAGGAAAAAAAAAGAGAAAAGGAGGATGGGGTAAAGATGGGGGTGGGGAGGAAGAAGGGAGAGAGGGGTGGGGATGGGGGGTAGGGGCAGAGGGAGTGGGGTTGGGGGATGGTTTGAGATGAAAAAGACAGAAAACCATTTGTCCAAGCCTGTAGACAAGGGTAAGATTTGAAAGTATATGAATAAATGATACATACGATACAGAAATTACACTTGTTCTTTACATTCGTCATGTGTGTGTGCATGTGTATGTGTGTGTGTGTGTGTAGTGTGTGTATGGGGTGTTGTGGTGTGTGTGTGTGTGTGTGTGTGTGTGTGTGTGTGTGTGTGTGGTGTGTGTGTGTGTGGTGTGTGTGTGTGTGTGTGTGTGTGTGTGTGTGTGTGTGCCCAGCATGGTATATACGACATGCACATTCACCTGGCCAGTGTTCCTATTCTGGACTGGGAGCCACCAGCTCTGACTGCCACCAAGCATGCCAGGTGGGTTATCATGGCTGAACCTGCTCTCTTCTTTAGTACAGGTGTCGTCAGTTTTAAATCCTGCCAAAGAAACAGTTCTTCAGGGACGATGTGAAAGTTGGGTTTTCATGTGTGTGTGTGTGTGTGTGTGTGTGTGTGTGTGTGTGTGTGTGTGTGTGTGTGTATGCGTGTTCGTGTGTGTATGTGTGTGTGCGTGTGTGTGTGTGTGTGTGTGTACACGTATGCGTGTGTGTGCGCATGTGTGTATGGTTGTTGTTTAGTAAGCATCTGTTTTGAGGTCATTCTCAAATTTTGTTACTTGACCAGTAAGGTAATAGTGTGGGCATACTATTTAGTCACAGTTTCTTCTTCTCTTTTTGCCATTTGTTTATTACCCATTTGCAAGACCTTATTTTGACAGGAAGACATTGTATTTTTTAAGAAAAGGAAGAAAAATTAGAAAAAGAAATTCTAGTTCATCAAGACCTCAATTTGTGGTCTTTGGATTATTTCAGGTTGATGCTTTTTATTATTGTAAGATTTGTAAAGTTTCACTCGTGTATCATGGAGTCCAGAGATAATGGACATATATAGTGACTTACTGTTTCCTTCTTCATACTAGACTCATGAAGTCAAAGTAAGATACCACAAACATTTGACAATAAAAAAATCCAGTACAAAAATCAGTAGTCGTAATCTTTCTTTATAGATTGACCTGTTCCTGTTCAGTAGTCGTAATCTTTCTTTATGGATTGACCTGCGATGATGTTAAGCATTAGGATCCATTTGTGTCATTTAAATTCACAAAGATGATGGAAAAAACAAAATGTGTGTGTGCTTTAACTTTTCAAAGCAGCAAAACCATGAATTTATGTGAGCCTGAGTTCTGCTTAAGCATAAGCTTGTCTGGAAATAATGAGGGAAAAGGGTGATGCCTGTGCCTGTGCCGTTGACTGTGCTCGATGATTTGACAGGGAAGTGATGAGTCACCCAGTGACAGTGTTCAGGATGGAGGAGAATGTGGGTCGCATCGTGGACGTGTTGAAGAGTGAGATGCACAATGGGTTCCCTGTGGTGGACAACTACGATCCTGAGCACCCGCAGGTCAGTTGATGACTGCTGTTCAAGGTGCAGTTAGATCATGGAGGGCATGTCAACTGTCCTCTGTTCAGTTCATCTCCTCTTTTTCCCAGCTGATTTCTCCTTGTTCTTCAGCTAATTTCCTCTTCTTTTTTGTCCTGCTGGAAATCTTTGGAATGCCACCTCCGCTTCTTGATTGTTTTCCACTGAAGATACAAAATCAGAATGAAACCGTATGAAAATACATGTGAACGCTGCAAATCTGGTCTTTTTTTCAATGTAGAAATAGGTGCTCTAGAACATTGTCTGTTGTTTTCTTCCCCCTTCAGATACACCTTCCTCTCTTCCCCAGTGCAGCAGTAATTTTTCCTTTTTCTGTTAATCTTCAGGAAGTTAGCATGCCTATAGGAGCACGGAGGCTGGAGGTTGCAGTAGAGTCAGGGGATTAGGGGAACATTGATCGCTTTTTCAAATAAACAAAACAAAGCAACATATCCAGTCGAGGTGGTAGTGTTCATGACCGTTTTGATTCAGAAACTAATGTGTTAAACATTTAGTTTTGTTGATTGGTTAGAAAATGTTCCCCCATTAATATTTACTTCACATTGTAAGTATTTTTACTAATTGAACAGATTTGATATTACAAAATCTTGGACATCCCCATGTACACCTTGAATGTGCATTGATCTACCCTGTCATTGTGTCTGTCTGTCTGCCTGTCTCTGTCTCTCTCTCTCTTTGTCTTTCTCTTTCTCGTTCTTGTTTTCTGTCTCTCTCTCTCTCTTTCTCTCTCTCTCTCTCTCTCTCTCTCTCTCTCTCTCTCATTCTCCATTAACATATCTCTGTCTCTCACTTTCTCCCTCTCTCTTTCTCTCTCTCTCTCTCTCTCTCTCTCTCTGTCTCTGCTCTCTCTCTCTTGTTTCTTGATATCAGAATGCACCATTCTTTCTTTCTTTGGGCTTTTTATTTTGTTAGCCATGATAAGCCACACCTATCATGTCAAGTGATGGGATCAGAAGCTTGTGAATGAGTGACTAGTTTTCAAGACCCCGAAAATGTACACACTAATTAAAGGAGATGCCTGAAGTGTTTTTACTTCTTCAACTTATTCTTCATGATTATGTATGTGTGATTGTATGGGTTGTCCCTTTTTATTGTCATCTGTGCTTTAGAAAGCAAATTACAAAGTAACGGTGCAGACCTACCTGGTGTAGAATTAATCCTCTGGAATTAGACCAAGTGAATGAAGCATTGAAGCATTGCTTTTAATGTTAAGGCATGAGTGTCTTCATCATTTATTGATTTTTTTCTTTTCCTTTTTTTACAATTTTTTAAACACTTTACAGGCTGCAGGTCCTGATCAGACCTTTGGAAAATTCAGAGGAACCATTCTTCGACACCAGTTGATTGTACTGCTAAAACGAAAGGTCTGTTGCAACTTGCAAAGTTCATTTCTGTATGTTTGTCCTTGTTGCTCTCTCTCCCTCTCTCTCTCTCTCTCTCTCTCCCCCCTCCCCCTCCCTATCTGGCTCTCTTTCTCACTCTCTCTCTCTCTCTCTGTCTTTCTGTTTGCCATTTCTTTTAGTCGCTGTCATTTTGTGTATGTGTTGACACACATTTTTTACTCTAATTTGTGTATATATGTGTATGTGAATGTTTGTGTGTGTGTGGACAGGTGGGTGTGTATGTGTTGACAAATACTTGTTTGGTTTTGTTTATAAGGGAAAAAAAACTATTGTTTTAACTCTTTATTCTTTGCAAAAGATTCTACAAATATTTTTATCAGTGTGTATGTTGCTGTCTTTAATCTGTTTTCTTCTACATTCTGTTGTAATTGTTTCAAGACATTCAGAATAACAATCTGATCAAATTTGCAATTAACATAAAGTGATTTCTTGAAGAGAATTTAAAGTAAGTGCCTTAGATTTGATCCTTTTTTTTTCTTCTGAACTAAATTGATGCAATCATATTGTGTGTGAAGGTGTGGAAGGAAAACCCGAACTTCAACAAGCTGATGAAGTCGCTGACTATGGCTGACTTCAGGGACAATTATCCTCGCTATCCACCTATCCATGTAAGCTGAGTGTTTATCTCTCTTGTATCGGTTTATTCCCATCTTATTGTCCGTTTCTGTTTGTTAAATGCATGCCTGTAGAGTTATCAAGAGTTAGAGTGACTGACCGTCATAAACTGGAATGCATCGTATCATTCTTCTATGTTTTGGATTTCAGGTTGATTGCCTAGTATGAAATTGTTTTGACCTCTCCAGCAGAGACCAGCGCAGACCAGTCATTATCTGTGTTTTGAATTCTACCCCTACTTGTAGAAGGAACCCAGTCTAGTCCATTCTAAACTCAATTCCGGTTAGCAAAAATGCGTAATCAGCTGTAGTACTGCCAGTGATGACATTGACTATACTCATCAAAGAGAAAGAGCACAGAACAGTTTCAGTCAGTTTGTTGTGGAGATTACAGTTTCCAGAATAGTGCACAGCCTCGAATATAAACGACAGATGAAATTATGCTTGTGTACAGCATCAAGTATAATGGCAGATAGAATAATGTTCTTTAATTATAGCATTGCACTGTGAATAATAGTTGGTGTTGAATGTTTCTGTTCAGCATTTTTTCATTATGTTTGCTTGTTCAAAGACAACTCATTTTAGAAATTTTATGAAGGCACAGTGTTTTTATGGTTGAATTTTGTGAATATGTTGCCATGTGATTATTCAGAGTATTAACAATGCACTGCTGCAACTCGTACACTCCTTGATCTAACAATAACACTTTAGTGTTTTAGTGGTGTAACTTTTATTGTAATAACTAAAATGATTTTGTTTTGCAGCATATCAGTATTTCACCCACTGAACGAGGGTACAAAGTCAATCTGGAACCTTTCATGAATACATCACCTTACACAGTGCATGAGGTTGGTGCACAAAATTTGTTTATTGTTAAAGGATGGCATTGTTTTCCTGATTTTCATCTTTCAGTCAGTGGTACTGACATTTCATTCATACAACTGCTCACACTGTTTACTCCATCTTAGTCCCTAATTCTATATATTTCATTTTATTTATGAAAAAGTAATGGTTTGAGCTTTTTACTCTTCCTTCATTGTTGCACAGGAAATGGCATTCGTTACATATCACCACCACAGTAGAACTGCATTGTCTGACTGCTGTAGATCATGACATTCATCTCATCTTACAGTCATGCTCCAGTGAATCAAGTTTACCCCATTCGTGCATTAGACAAATGATATATCCTTTCAACTCACCTGACTGGGTGTTTGATACTTACATTCATTGTAGATAGTCAAGCTCTGGACAGTTTAAACAATTTCCAGTGCTTATTTTTCAATCAAAAAATGATACGAAAGATGAGAAATTTTACAGATAATGCTCCTGCTCTTTAAATAAAAAACAACAAAGAAAGAGGTGTGAAAAAAAAGGCCTCAGCCCAATCCTTAGTGTATGCTACAAAGTAAACATGTAGGACAATATCGAACTGTAGTCCAATGCAGTGTTATGTAAGGATTGCTTCTACCATGGTTATCAGCTCCAAATATTTAACTGTCGTTGTTCTGAAGAGGAGACACATCTTTACAAAGAATGTGAGTGTACAGCTGGAAAACACTATATACTGCTATGAACAAAGAATGATGGCAAGGTTATGTGCATAATCACTTCACTCCACCTTTGACAAACATGAGGTTTTCTGTTGTAGGCCAGTTCTTATATTATGCTGCTTCTCTGTTGCAGACGGCTTCATTTGCCAGAATATTCAAGTTGTTCCGTGGTTTGGGCTTACGTCACTTAGTGGTCATCAATGGTGATTCAGAGGCAAGTCCCTCGACGCATTATACCCATGAATGTTTCAAAAATAACATTGAATATTCTACATGGCTTTTTAAACATGATTTTAGTGGATCAGTGTTCCGATTGCCTAAGTTTAGAGGTTTTTTTTTTAATTAATAATGACACTAATTATAATAAATGATAGTATTTTTAGTTGCAGGTTTTGTGGTAAAATTCTTGTTGCATTTACACAGAATGGGTATGTTTTAGAAAGTGGGAAGCAGTGAATTCCAGACAACTGGAGTGACAAAGCTGGAGGAATGCTCATGAAAAGATTTTAGGTTTTGCTTTGGGATCTTCAGGAGTTTTGAGTAGAGGACCAGAGGGTTTGTGATGACTGGCATATGCAGAGAGACAAGTATTGATGAAGAGAGAGATAGAGAGAACAACCAAAACAGAGAGCAAAATTAGCCAGCTCGTAATGATAAAAAAGAATTCATGAGCAGCCAGTGAAGTTCTGTCAACTACAGTGTAGTATCTCCGTTTTGTTCATCTTTGGTGATGACAGTCTTTAGAATATTGTTGTTACTATTAGTGGCTAGCTTAAAAGAGGACATGTATGCTCATGTTGACCTGAAAGTGTTATGTGGAATATAGAAATGCAGAGCACAGATCTAAAAAAAAAATTTAATTCACAGATGAAAAACGAAAGGCAATGATAGCACTTTCTGTTCCATATTTAGGTTAGTTTTGTTGCCATGCTTGTCCACAAATTAGTGATATAATACACAGCACTATTGTCGTCTGGATTGATTTTTTTGTTTGTTTTATTTATGAGGGAAAAAGACACTGGAACTAATGTGAGTGAAAATGTGCCCATTCATTAATCTGTCAATGAATAGACAACAGCATCATATGATTGAAATAAGTGTGTCTGTATTTAGATCCATTTCCAAATCCAAGTCCATGCAGAGAATTACTCTTGAAGTGATTATTTGTATCTTCTCTTGCTTTAGTTGAGCTTTGGTCAGTTATATGTAGATACATGATCTGCAGCTTACAGTTTTAAGAACATTGTGTACCAGCGCCTAAAATGCTTTTTTTTTTTTCACCATTGCACTAACATTAAATTCAATTTATATCAGCCATTGAGCACACTGAAAGGGCAAGAACACAGACAAAGGTCAAATATTGCTTGGGCAACAACACTAAAGGTAATAACCACAATGATAACAATGATGATGCATGCATGGCAGCGTGTAATTACAGCTGTAAAAACAATAATACGGCAACTAATCTTGAATGTTGTAGAAGTCTACAGGATTTTGGCACCGTTGTTCACAATAGAAAGCAAAATATAAGAAAAATCAGCAACATTTTGTATGAAGAACAAAAGAGATTAAATGAGAGGGGTAGATGAAAAGGAGAGATTTGACTGGTATTGTTACAGTATTGAACAGTATAAGCTCTTTGCACGAACTTGACTGAACTCTAAGAGATTGATGATGTCGTTGCCTTTCAGGTTCTGGGGATGGTGACGCGGAAGGACCTGGCTCGCTACCGAGTGACGCACAGGAAAGGAGAGATGGAGGTGGAGGAGCTGTTGTACTCTCATGGCATGGTCAATGACTAACTCAATCTGATCAAACTCTCTTTTTACCTCACTGTGTTCTGACCGAGTCCAGAGACCGAGTCCTGAGACACTTTTTTCTTTTTCTTGCTCTGTTGCTGAAAATGTCTCAAGTAATATTTCTCTGCTGCTTTCTGCCTCTTTATTTGTCCCACTTTGAGTGTGTGTCTCTCTCTCTTTTTTTGTGAGTGTATGTGTATGTGAGTGTGTGTGCATGCATTACTCTTTATATTTATGCGTATGTGAGGAAAAAGTTTCTTCAAGGACAAGGAAGTGAAATGTGTATCATACTAAAGAGCTATAAAGTTGCAATCCAGTGGCATCGGAATGTATCCGATTGGTTCAACATGAGTATCATTGGCTGTACTACAACAATGACAGTCTGCCTGTAAACTTTAAAGTGATGTTCGTCCACTGATGCCACTTTGAAGTTTGTGTCAAGGAGTTTCAGTCTAAGGGTTCCCAAACTTCCAAAGATCAGTCTTAACTGACCACAAAAAACAATGAGCACAGCAGAGTTTATTCAGTCAATCAATCACAGAGTTTATTCAGTGGATCACGATACAGTTATGGAAACAATTATCTTTTTTTTTGTTCTTATCTAGACCAGTATCAAACATTTGAATCAATCAGAATGTTGTATTCATTAACAGATCTTTCTGGAACAATCTTTTGAACTCTGTGTGTGTGTGTGTGTGTGTGTGTGTGTGTGTGTGTGTGTTTAGAAAAAAAAGACAACTGAACATGCGCTTGGAAATGATTATACATTTAGCCCAGCCTGTTAAACACTTGACCTGACACTGAAAAAAAAGAGATGGAAAATCTTTCCAAATATTGCCGTGTATGTATTAAAAAGCAGAACTGAGAGTGAAAATGTTTTCTATTTTGTCTGAGGACAAGTGAGCCAGGTCCTCACAACTGCACTGAAGCTGGAGCCCTGGCATGTGGGCAGAATCTGTGGATATGGTCATACTGCTATAGTCAGTAATGCATTATGAGCAATTTTCTGGTGAACAGTAGATTTTTCTGGCAACTGCTAGCCACATCCAACAAATGCTGCTCTCATCCTGTGCATGTGCTGGTTGGTAGTGACAGCCACATGATTGTCATTTTCTCTGTGTGTGTGTGTGTGTGTGTGTATGTGTGTGTGCGTGTGTGTGTGTGTGCTGACCATTTCTATAGGTATTGTGCATTTTTTTTTATATTTGTTGATAAAGTTTGTCTGATAAGGGCAGTTCTTATCTTTTAAACATTGAAAAGTAGTTTTGCTTAGTCTGTATTCCACAGTATTTTGGTTTGTGGGTTCTTCGCTTTTTCACATATGATGAAACTTAAGACCGAGTTTTTAAAAATTTTGCCTAGCAAGATCTTCATCTCCTTCTCATTCACATTGAATTCAAGTATTAGTATGAATACATTGGGTGACCCATGGATTGAATATTGTTTGAATTATCAGCTGAAAGGATGAGTGTACAATACTGTGTGGTAGGAATTTTAATATGTCTTTTGAAAGTTTTTTTCATGATCCTTTCTGTCACTTTAGCATGAAAGATGATGACACTCAAGCTGCTGTATGAATTTATGTTTGAATTTTGAAATAGGTAAGTGAATGGCCCTGAACTGAAACGTATGATATCAGTGTACATTGCACATGTACTTCCATATAAATTAAACATACAATGCAAGCATGAGTAACGTATGTATATTTGAATGTGTAGTTGAATTATTTATGTACTGTAAGTAATATTTGATACTTGTGTGATGCATTTCACATACAATATTTGAATGATGCGGGCAGTGTTCCCCATAATGCAAAAGTGTGGATACACACAGATTTCAGATTTGATGCAGAGATTTTTCAAGTACAAGTTGTCATGATGATGCAGATATTTCAAACCACCATTTCAGTCAGTCATTTTTATAAACTTCCGACACTGATCAGCAAAATCTGATCTACAAAAATCCATTGTTGAGAAACTGTGTGCTCAGTGGTTCTTAGGTACTCATAAAATGCTTACACGCAACTGTGATCCACATCTGGTTGCTTCAACAGCCTTTGGTATCAGCTTCCTTGCTGAATGAACAATAATGCCTCTGCTTGCCTAGATGACAAAATCACAGGTGCAGTTGATGGAATAATCAGCAAATACTTTTGAATTATTGGTTTAATAGATCATGTGTCCAGCAGTTGCAGGCTGACTCCACTGCTTGAGGCATGGAAAATAATTTGTACCTTAGAGCAATTTCTTTGACACAAAACAAATAAGTAGCTTCTATTATGCTAATATTCCCACTGTTTTGTTTTTAAATGAAAGTCTACCGATTTATTGATATGAAACAAGGTTTCAATATTGCTGAAGTTCAGTAGCTCCTGATCCTGCCCTTCAGGAAAACCCTGATTTGCTTTCTTTTCCATCATATCTGTTGATTAGCGTCCATTTTTTGTGTGTGTTATACTTACATGAAAAAAATGCTTGCGGTGATTCAATACTAGTATCATGTCAAGATATAAACTGAGCAGCTATACAAAACTGATTGACTTGAAGGCTGAAAGTAAAAACTGTTGTTAAACAACTGTGAAGAGTGTGAGTATACCTCCAGGAACTTAGCTCCAGATGGTAAACAATTTTGAACTGTTTGTGTGGCTGTCAGTCCCAAGCAATGAAGTTGGTCTACTGCGCTGCATGTAGCTGCCACTCCCAAATTAAGCTAAATATTTTGTTTCCTCATTTACTTAGTCTTTATTCTTTCATTTCTTTATTCCTTTACTTATTTTCATCTTTTTTTAAACTCTGGGTAGCTGTCCATGTCAGGTCAAGGTCACATATCAAATCAAGTTTTGTTTTATTTATTCCTTTCATTATTCACAGTTGCTTTTTTTTTCAGGGAGATTCCCCTGTGTGTGTGTGTGTGTGTGTGTGTGTGTGTGTGTGTGTGTGTGTGTGTGTGTCTGGGAATATTCTCTGTCACTTCTTTTACTCATGTTTATGTAGTCAAGAGAACTTCACAGGACAAAGGTGCACACATTTTATTTGAAAATGCTTCAGTTTGTTGAATAAAAGAAAAAGAATAACTTTTTTGATGAATGTAAAGTTTTCTAATTGTCTGTAAAGTGGACAACGTGACAGGACAAAACGCTGTCACATGGCCAGAGCAGGCCTGATCACTTGAGTGGTTTTATTTAGATGTATCATAAGTTACAACACTCCTACAGCACAGATTATCATGAACTGCACACTATAATACAGAATTGATTTGAGCTGTATTGTGAAGAAAAATCTTTCTTTTCCATTCATCTGTTATGACCTTTCAATGCTCATGAAATACTTTTTTTTGTGAATGATTGACTTCTCTGTCTTGTCAGATTTTTTTCCCTCCAAGGTGCTCCAAAAATCCTGTGCCTTTTGAGTTGCACTGTCTTCAGATTTGTCTTTGTTGTTGTTGTAGTTGTTTTGTTAAGGAATGGAGAGGGGAAAAGGCAAGGGAGAGTGTGGAGAAGGAATAGGAGCATATTTTTGAACTGGACTGGTGAATGTTCAACACATCATGAATCCTTGGATTTGATTGAAAGTCAATGAGTTTTGAAGGATGACCTTTGTGTAGCATTGCAGGTGATTACATTTGCCTATGTTGTGTGGGGGAAAATATTTGAACTGCACTATCTAGCATTGATAAGATCCATTGTGGATCATTCAGCAGATGCAATGATTCTAATTTAGAGGATGCGTATAAGAGTGAAGAATTATCTCAAACTGAGCGCTGAAATTTGTGTAGCAAAATTGTAAAATGTTAATATCTTGAAGACCCATAATTGTGACTTTTTTTGCTGTAGAAAGGTCGGAGGTTGGTCTTTAAGTATATGTAAAGTGTTGATGACTTTTTAGAATACTTTCATCACTTTTTTTTTTATCATAAGAATTGTGGTGAACACATGTTGACATGTGTACATAATTTGCTAAGATTTCTTGATTTGAAAGCAACACAAGCTACTTAATTTCCCTGTGTTGTAAAGTTAATGAAACAGAATGTAGGTCATGGCATGAACGTCCCTGCAGTAAGCACTGGACAGGGTAATGTTTTAAGTAAACTGGGTATTTTTCCATCTCCGTTTTGTTTTTGCATATTAACTATTGGCGCTGTGTTCATTCAAAGAGTAAAGCTTTTTTGCTGCTCTTATTTTTTTTTCTCAAGTTCATCAGTGATATGTTTCATTTTCTTGATTTTGGTCTATGTGCTAAAACCACATGAATACTGGTACTTTTTTCTGTTTTTTGTTTGGTTGATTTGGTTTGTTTTAAATTTATAAAGAACTGATTCTTAAATACTTGCTTTTGTCTGTTCATTCATGGATTAATAGACTCGAAGAGTTTCATGGGAAAAAAAAAGTTCATGTTGATCTATGCTTGGTTCAAGATGACAAGGTCATGGACAGATATTTGATTTATATATTTTTTTTGTTTTTAAAGCATCTATATAACTGATTTTGATGACATTGGAATGCAAAGCCAGAGAGGGAAGGTGGAGGGTCTGAGTACCCAGAGTTATTAAAGAGTAGGGCTTTCATTCTGATATTGACCGTGTTTGAATATTCAGTCTGCACGGACAGTTGTTTGTTATTCAGTTGGAATGTTGAAATATAAACAAATACATGGTTGACCATTTGATCTTAATTGTGGTTATCCTGGTCTAAAACTTTGTTTTAGCTTGAATTGTTTCTCAAGAACCATTCTTTGTCAAGCTGAATGTGCAGGCACAAGACAAGAGCTTTTTCAGCAGTTGATTTCCCAAAGCTACAGCAAGAAGAATTTGTATGTCATGACAGCAGTTTATTGCAAATCTGTGTTAAGGTTGCAAAGTTACAATTTTTTTTCCCCCTTGTACCATCAAATTACAAGTGCAATGAGTGGATTTTCCCTTTTTCAATTTTCTTTAATTGACTTTGTTTTTCAGAATTAGTAAGTGGATCTTGATGGTACTTTAACACTAAAGAAACTTGAGATCTTGTTAGCAGCACTTTTCCTTTGACTTCACTTTAAAAGAAAAAAGAGGGGGGGGGGGGGGAATAAGGTCACACGGGCCGATGTTGGAAAACATGTTCATGTATTTCACTTGTTGATTACCTTGTTCCATTTCTTGTCATTGTTGCTGTTGTTGTTACTGTTGAAGTTTTTTGATTGGAGATTGCTCATAATATGAGATCAAGATTAAAACACTGGTGAACAGATTTTTTTTTGTTTGTTTTTGTTTTTTTTTTGTTATTCATTGAAACTTTCAAGTTATCATCAGCCCAGTAACTTGTTCGTTCAATTGCTGTTCTGATTATTATTGGTAAATCCATGACATATATTATTGTTTTGATGTATTACTATTTGCTTTGTGATTTGGAAAAAAAAACCCATATATATATATATATATATATATGCATATATATATATATACTCATACATATAATATATATATATATATACACACACACACACACACACACACACACACACACACACACACACAATCATTGAACTCCATAGATATATTCCTTGTTAATATAAATTTGTTCTAATGTATTACTGTTTGCTCTTTGATCTGTTATTCATTATACAAACATGCACGCATGCACACACACACACACACACACACACACATATTGTGTGTGTGTGTATAAATGTGTGTGTGTGTGTGTGTTGTGTGTGTGTGTGTGTGTGTGTGTGTGTGTGTGTGACCATTAGCCTGTTTGCATTACAGTTCTATCGATCTATCTGTCTATCTATCAATCAATTGATAAATAGATAGATTGAATGAATGAATGAATCATAGAACTCCCATAGATACATTACTTATTAAAATAGATTTTGTTCATGTCACTAAGTGTTTGTGTACACATAATGTCACATAAAGTAGCTGGCTGATGCACCTGTATGGCTTAGCTGAGCATTGCACCTACATTCACATTCTGTCACATGAAGTAGCAGGCTAACGCACCTATATAGCTTAGTTAGTTGAGCTTTGTACCTAATGCCACAACTTGTGAGTGTGATCCTTCAGGGGAAGCTACATACAGATTGACCATCCTGCACCCATCTTAGCTGTATTGTCACTCTGCCTGATGTCAGGTGTAGCATTAGATATGTTCTTTGCCCTATTTTTTCTGAAATTGTTTATCCCAGTCAGCTTGAGCTTCATGTTGATGTTAGTCCTTTCAGATTGCAGTTTCTCTTCCTTTCCTTTTTTTCTGCTGCTTCTTGTTCTGCTCCTACCACAATTACAGTCCTTGGAAAGGAAAACCCAGCATATTTGGAAAGGAAAACCCAGCATGTTTGGAAAGGAAATCCCAGCATATTTGGAAAGGAAATCCCAGCATATTTGGAAAGGAAAACCCAGCATATTTGGAACAGGATAAGTTATACCAAAACCTCTGCCTCCAGTACAGGGATAGACTATTGAGTAAGATGATTAATCAAAGTCATGTGTGTTGCAATACATTGAAAATGTATGAAGACCCACGGCAGTAAGGAAGCTGTCCCTTATAATAGGTTGAGAAAATTCAACATTGATAGAGAATCAAATATACACTCACAGACAAAAAGAGGAAAATGAGTGTGATCAGATAATGGTGATGCATTTTCTTCAGGGAACACATGAATTTAATTGTGAGAAATCCATTTTGATGAAGAAGTTATATAACATTTTTTGGACTGATAATGGCATAAATTGAAAGCAAGTAGGATAGCCTTAGATGTGCCAGTTACAGCTAAGACTGTGACTTACATGTGCCTGTACTGATACTGTGATATTGAGTTACAATCAAGACATGCAAATACATGAACTTACAAGAATGACAGATGCAATGTAATTTTGATGATGATTAAAGAATAATGTAGCCAGAGAATACTATTTGGGTTATGAATGGGACAATGAACAGGAAAGGGAGGCTGGGAAATGTAGATGCATTAACCTGTTTGTTGTTTCATTGTCACTCTTTGTTTCAGTTGTTTTCTATTGATGCTGTGTGGTATGTGTTCAGCACTGATTAAGTGGCACAATACAGACTGAAATAATGTATGTCTACGGTATGGGTAATAAACTGGATTTGGTATATTTCTCTATTTATTTTTGTTTGTGTGTCTGTGTCATGGACCACAAGCTTTTTTGTTTGTTTGTTTGTTTTTGTTTTTTCTTTCAGAGAATGGCTCATGATTTCACTTTCAAAAAGCGTCTACTTATTTCAAACAGCTGTTTTGTTTGATAACAACACATGTGTGTTCTTGCTGGGGTAATCATACCAAGTGTTTCATACTGACAAGCTGAGCATGGAGGTTTTGTCTGTTACCCTTTCATATTGGTTGCCGTTAAGAGTTGATCAGAAGACATAAGATTATTTTCTCGCTTTTTCACTCACAGGCCATCACCATATTGAGCATTGTGCTGGTATAGGGTATTTGTTACAATTCTCACAGCCAATTTTCTTCATATCCTTTTTTTTTTAGGAATCGCTAATTGACGCTAATATCTTTGTGTTCACCAAATGCATGCTGTTAACAAGAACATTACTTATATCATTTGAAAGACTGGCTTTAAAACCATCTCTGCGAACATGTTCAGATTGCTGTAATGTGTACAAAGATTATTATGATAGCCAATAGATATTTAAAAAAAAAAAAAAAAAAAAAGCACAGAAGCCAACCAACTAAAAGAAAAAAAAACCCACCTTTCTTCTTTTCATAGTTGTACAATTTTGGCTGTTGTTAATGAGAAGGAAAATCATGGTTAGTTGAATTTGTTTGCTTTAAAGTTGAGCTGTTTGTAGTTTTCTTTTCTTTTTCTTTTCTTTTTTTTCCATTTCACACTGTTCTCAGTATTTTCTGAATATGCTCAAGAACACTTTCTTTCTAAATTAATCCATGGTTAGGAATCTTTTTTAAGTTAAAATTTATCCAGTCTTGTTGATATGGATTTTACAGGTAACCTTTAAATACAAAAATCAAAAGTTGAAAGGAAGAGTATTTTATATTGCTGTTTATTTATTCCTTTTTTTTTCTCCTTTTTTTTTGGCATGAATTGTTCTTTGTCTTTACATTTTTCTTCTGCGCAATCTTACCAAATGTGTCTCCAAAAAGTTTTCAAATATTAGCCCAAGATAGTTTATGATCAGGGAAATGTTTTTGTTTCTTTAGCGCACCATTGAAATACCTGAGGAACGGAGGAAGAAAACAGAAAATGATCAAGTATTTTTTTTAAACCTTGCACATGTGGATTTTGTGATTGTTTGATGTAGTTTACGTCGGAGATAAGGGTTTGAGGAAAATGTGTAAACTTTCATTGTTGACTGTTCTTTCATGTCTTTCTTTTTAACATTTAAGATTATCTTTAAAATATACTGCCATATGATATCTGATTTCTGTGGGTTTTGTGTGTGTTGTGTGTTTGTGCATATGTGTGTGTGTGTGTGTGTGTGTGTGTGTGTGTGTGTGTGTGTGTGTGTGTGTGTGTTGCTGCGTGTGTGTGTTGTTTAAGAGTATCTGTGTGGGGAGGAGGGAGTGGAGAGAGAGAGTATTCTATTTCAACTGAGCATTGGCACTGACCCAGAGAAGGTATCCAAATCACATTACTTTATTAGTGTGATCGTCCAAGGAAAAAAATCTGCAGAAGCAGTTCTGACCTGATATGTTCCCCATCTCAAAGACTATTCTGTCAGCTTAAACCAGATTAAAACTGGGAAATGCTGAAGAACATACTTTTTGCATTTTGTTGTCTTGTGTGTAACTAACATGGATAAAAAAAAAAAAAAAAGACAGAAACAGTTTGAAGAACTCAGAGAGATCATCATCTTAATTCATTTTTTATCCATAAGGATCAAGCAAAAGACTGGATATACCAACTCAAGCAGGAACTCTTGTCTTAGCAGAAAAACCCATGACATGCAACCATAAGACCTCCAAGGCACTGGAGCCAATCATATTTACTTCCCTTGTTTGATTTAAGTAAAAGTCAGTGAACATTTTTTCAGAGGAGA
>CM065714.1:121721946-121769446 GCA_033310375.1 Conus canariensis | reverse complement strand
TGCGCGCTGGTGACCTACTCGTTTTTGAGTGAACCAGTATTTTAGGAAGAAGGAGCACACACACACACACACACACACACACACACACACACACACACACACACACACACACACACGGTATGACATTGCCACCCATGGCCAGTGTTCTGTTGAAAAAGCCCCGATTTAACGAACATTTTCGCAGTGATGAGCGCAAGTGAAGTCCTTCAAGTGCTTATAAAGTGCCGGGATCGTTTGGATTGTTCCCATGGCCAAAGACTACACCACACTTAAGTCGCTGTGATAAAACTGCCGAACTTGACTTTCTTGCTATAACCGCGGAAAGTTCAACTAGCACTGTCCTCTTTACTACGTATGTCGACCTGCCAACCAGGGCCGCTTTCAGAGAAGGAAAAAAAAAATCAGTGTCATTTGGTAACGCCTTTGGAGATGTGTGAAAGATGGAGTTTGGCCCAAGGACGAATCCATTAGGCCTACTTTTTGATGAGAGTCCGCAGCGATGCGGATCTTTGGTGCTGATCCGAATAAAAGACTGATCCGGGATCCGTTTAGCACAAACAACAAAACCGGTTGTAACCAAATTTCGTTTGTTGTTGAGTTGTCTCATCTATGTTTATATTTATCACTGTGACACCATTGAAATGAAATGCAATTTAAACCAAACTTGGCGGAAAGATAAAATGGTGGCCCAATAAACCCATTACATTTTGCTAAAGATCCGTTATGCGGATATGACGTCGGATTCAGAATCCTTTCAACGTTGGCGGAGGCATGCTCTCTTCCGATTGCCTCCCGTAGTCTGAATCATATTCTGGATTTTCTACGCGTAGTGTATCTGGAGGTCGAGGTGTGTGGGCTGAATTAAGCGTTGGTCACTAGCAGCTTTGCGCAAGAATGACTTCGGAATATTCGCAGTGATTCAGCGATTTTTGTTTCCATTGTCAGCGTGATTGGTAGTGTGTGTGTGTGTGTGTGTGTGTGTGTGTGTGTGTGTGTGTGTGTGTGCGTGCGTGCGTGCGTGCGTGCGTGCGCGTGCGTGCGTGTGGATGTGTGTGTGTGTGGTTGCGATGTGTTTTTAATGGTGTAGTCGCAATGAATGCTTTTTATAGCAGTAATGATTGATGTTTTCATGTGTATGGTCTCCCTGACTGGCGTTTTTAATCATTTTTCGGCCCACGGCATGGTCGCAGTCAGAGGTTTAGTCTTATTCATTTATTGCGTTGAACACTGTTTTCATTTATATTGCTGCGGTAAAAAGCTGTGCCAAGTAACAACATGTAGGCCCTATTCGGGTCAGGTAGCCCGGTTTGGCATATGTTACTACGTACAGCTTGAACTGGAAAAGTAGTAAACCGCAGTGCTGATTGAACACACCATAGATAATTGGCTCGCAACGGACAGCCAAGCTTCAGAGAAGAACGAGCACGCGACAGGATAGGGCCTTTTGATTTTTAATCTGAAGGTGAAGAAGCAATGGTCTGATACGGCATTGACCCACAGATAGAGAAAGTCGACAGATTGACCCATCTGCCACAAGGCCGTCCCACCATTCGGAGTGGATGTTCCCCCGTCGTCTAGAGTTTACCCTGACAGCAGCCTGTTCGCAACGATTTTGTGTTAAAAAAAGACTGTGAAAACAGGTTGATGCCATTTGTTGTTGGTTTTGTGAAAAGAACCACACTTCTGTTCCGTTATTCTAAGAAATCATGAATCACAATGTAGCACATGATTATTTGCAGTGTGTGATTTGCTTTTTTAATTGCCAAAATGTAGAACCGTTTTGCGGGAGGAAAAAGAAATGGAAAGGTGTGGAGGAGGTATGTGTTAAAAAAAAAAAAGTGACAAGGCAGACAGGAAACTGTCCCGAAAGGAACTAAGGCTGTCACGCATCTGACCTTCTGTGATGCTAGAAAGAAAAACCGTCGGTGAATTGGTCAGTAGTAAACTAGTAGGCCTGTATTCCTTATTTCTGGTTTCAATGTCTGTCAGAATACCCTTGAAAGACCAACGTTCGGTACATGCTTTATGTAGGCCTACACACACACTGCATGTAAATGAATATGTGCACGAAGTGGGAAAAGGATTTTGTTATTCCAAAGATCGTTGCATAAAATAAAATAAAAGTAAGCTGAACGTTGTCGGGTGTATTTTTGTACGGTTAATAATTACATTTGATAATCTTGATGGCTTTGTGAAAGCAAACAACCAGCAGCCAAAGAAGCCGACCATAATGTGAGCAAATGGCAGATGTTTGGTTACAGTTTTTTTTTTGTTTTTTGTTTTTTCAAATTCTGTAATGCAGTTTATTTGAATTGAATGCGCCAACGGTTCATCGTCATTCTGAGGAAAAGTTGTTGAGGTTACGAGGATTGGTCGACTGAAAATTCGAATCGCTGTAACCTAAGGGCACTGGCTCCACGTTCAATGAGATTTGATAATCAATGACTCATGGAAAACGGCTAATGGGGAGTGAAGAAAGAAACGATCCGCTCAGTTATGTTTTGCTGTGTACTTTCCCACATAAACGAGTTCATGTTTTTACATAGATGATTTCTCTTTTCAGGGCATCCATTGATTGCCAGTGAATAACTCTTATGTGTGCATGCGTGGTCGCGTGCTTTATATAGGTCTATTCACACACGTGCTCTCCATATGTTTTTGCAACGGATGTGATGGGTAGTATGCAAGTGTTGTAACTGGAGATGACATATGCCTACAGATTGATGTCATGAATGTCATGTAGCTATCGATACATCGGTGTGGTGAAGACAAGCTCTCGTCGTTTCAAATTCTGCCAGTCAGCGTGTTTGGCGAGAAAAGTTCAGGCCTAAAGATGGAAACTTTATTCAAACAATTTGATGCTTTGTGGGATTGTGATCTACAGTCAGACCTTTCAGATATCGTCCTGCGTTCCACTAACGGTGAGACATCTTGCCATTTGTGTGTGTGTGTTTTCTAAACGTGGATATGGACGTTGGAGAGAGAGAGAGAGAGAGAGAGAGAGAGAGAGAGAGAGAGAGAGAGATGGATGGATAGACAGACAGACAGCCAGCCAGCCAGCCAGACAGAGAGAGACGTAGCCAGCCAGCCAGCCAGACAGAGAGAGACGTACGGACGGACACAGAGAGAGGAGAGAGAGAGAGAGAAGGGGGGGGGGGGGGGGAGATTTCCATTGTTTAATGCAACTTCATTTTTCATCATTTGGCTTTTTTTTTTTCAAATTGTGTTATAGCGTTTTTTATTTCTTTTGTTGTTATTGTTAAATTCGGTACGACTCGCACACTTGCACCTTGCATGTTGTTTTGTTTCTAGGGGAAGGAGACAGCCAGACAGAGAGTGCCTTCTTCTTTTTTTTTTAAATAGAGTGAATTGCAATGTTTTTTGGTTTTTTTACCTGTCTTCCGTGCAACTTGCGTTTCCTTTAGGCATGCTTATTATGCACGATCGATAGAGACGATTGAGACGGAGCAGTCGGAGAGAGCGCGTCACTAACAAGCGCTCACTAGAAAGTGCGCATTTTGCATGTGAAGCTGACCGCTGGAAAAGGCACGCAAGTATTTTTCATTTTTCGTGCGAATAAGCGCGCATTGTTGAACTTGTGTTCGCCCTTACACATCAACATTTTCGTTTTATATTTGCGTGCCTGGTTTCAGATGTCTGATTCTTAATTTAAGCTTACATGTTCTCAAGAGAAAATACGTGAAATGAATGCTCTGGCACAAAAAAAAAAAAAAAAAAAAATCTTGGCACGACAACTGGCTCCATTTTGATTTCATGTTTACGGAACTAGTACTGTCAGTGGTGGTGGCCAGAGAAATGCAGACCTACAGACTGCCCGAAATCCTGGCTGCTGTTGACGACACTGCAACAGTAACAAACCCCAAACCAGCTATCCATGTTTGTCAAAGGTTACCTTTTCCGCCTTGATATGACATTGACTAAATCAAGTGTTCACTCAGCACTGGTGTTTTATGATTGAATAAATGTTGCATAATGATAATAACAAGATCCCGTAAATCCTCTCTCTCTGTGTGTGTGTGTGTGTGTGTGTGTGTGTGTGTGTGTGTGTGTGTGTGTGTGTGTGTGTGATATAGAGAGAGAGACAGAGACTGGGAGCATTTAAATTATAAACCTTCCAAATAACCAAGTCATATGTTTAACTTGGAGTGCTGTCACCTGCGCTTCACCTTGCGGTCTTTGGGGACATGGACGTGCTCCCTTTAAATTTCACTAGTACGCACTTCTTGATCCAAAAAGTGCACCGTGTATCACATCATCTTTGGCACGTACACTTTCAGATAGTAGGAAAAACGCGTGCTCATCGGATGCTTTCGATGCAGAGAAGCGGGAAGAAACTCCCCGTCTGGCAGCCGTGAAAAACATTTTCGTTATAGTTTGTTGTCGATTCTTATATTCTTTTAAATCATTTTTTAAGGGATGGGGAGGGGTTGGTGAGGACTCTGTGTCAGTGGAATTGTTCACAAAGTTTGAGAATTCATGTATGTATTCATTCATTCATTTTGTGAATAACGTAGTCAATTTCTGTTTGTCACAGTTATTTACTTATCTTTTTGTCTACCAATCAATCAGTAGGCCAATATCTGTATATTTATCTGCCTGTCTATCGATCTGTTTGTCCCTCTTTGTGCATCAACATGTGTTACTCGTAGTTGGCAAAAAGCCCAGTCATGAATGGTTTGTCATTGTCATCGGTGAAAATCTCATTCAATGATCAGTCTTTACAAGCCGTATGTCAGACTGGACTATGTTTTAAAGAAAGGACATGTCATCAAATAAATCCTGTTTAGTTTCCCCTTCCTCCCTCACACTCTTCTCCCCTCTTAACAACAGGTCGTTACATACCATTATGTACTGGAATCATTTTTTCTGTGCCCGGTGTGCATAGGAATGGCGTACACATTCGAACACACAGAGACACACACAAAGACAAACATACACAGGCACACACAAAAACATACATAAAGACACACACACACAGACAGACGTGCGTGCACACACATACACACATACACGCGCACGCACGCACGCACGCACGCACAGAGAGAGAGAGAGAGAGAGAGAGAGAGAGAGAGAGAGAGAGAGAGAGAGAGAGAGTTTTATAACATTTTCGAGCTGCAATGTTAAGGAATAGTTCGTCATTTGAAAGGTGAATTGTACAAAATCACAGGCATCTTGCAATATATTCGCTCCCGTTTGCTTTGACTTCATGATTTATTCTTCTTCTACCATAACTCCACGTGGAATCACTGGTGCCGCACAATAATGAACAATTCACTAGATTCCTCCACGGGTTTCTTCGAATGTCTTCGCAATCCCTTCTGCAATGTTGTCAGTCCATAGAGAGTTGGGTTTTTTTTGTTGTTGTTTTTGTTTTTTTTTACCACTATTTTCTCCGCCGTTTCCCTCCTACAATAGTTCCCTGAAGGACTGTTGTAGCAAGGCACATGGCCTTATCGATGTAGCTTCTTGATGGTTTGATGCTCTTGTTCTTTGGTAATACGGTCAGTCGATATTATGTGTAGTATCTTGCAGGAAAATCTCATTTTCATGGCTTGGATTCTTCTTTCCACATCCGTTGTGAGGGTCTGTGTCTCACATGCATACAAAAAGATCAAACATACCAGTGCATACAGGAGCCAGATGTTGTGTTTCATGGGGATTTTATTGTTCTTCCATAGATGTTTCAATCTGGACGGTGCTGATATTGTATTTGCTGCCCGTGAGAGGATTTCTGATTCGGATCCTTCATTGCTAATATTGGATTCCAGGTAAACGAACTGTTGAACAGTTTGTAGCTTCATTCAGTTGTATCAGTATCGATGGCAATGGTGTGACCATTCGTCAACCTGGTTTTCTTGACGCTGATTTCCATGCCATATCTTGTATATGTTTCATCCAGCTGTTAAACAGCCTGGCGAGTTCCAGCACACATTCAGAAGTCGTTTGCTATTCTCCCTCCCTCCCCCCCCTCTCTCTCTCTCTCTCTCTCTCTCTCTCTTGGAGGCCATTGTTGTCCGGAACCTTAAGCACGCTTGACTTCTGACTTTGCTTGGATTATACACCTGTCTGAAATTTGGTGGCTACAATATATAGCTTTTGCTTGGGTTCCTGGTCTTGTCGGCATTCAAGGCAACGAGGTGCTTGATCAACTTGCTAAGAATGCTGCAAGTAAAGACGTGAGCAGATTCTCTATCCCTTACACTGATCTGGAACTTAAAGCTCAGAATCCTCTTGCGAGAGGACCAGAACACGCAGACGGGTAACAAACTCTTTCAAATCCATCCATACCTTAAAGAGTTTTCACCATGTGCTACTAATGGCCGTATGAAAGAAACAATTTTGTGCTGATGACACGCAGGTCTCTCCTTTTGCACCCACTCTTGTGTTTTAAACGGTGAGGAAGCTCCTAGGTGTGTTCATTTGATGAGCCACTCACAATATGTATGTACTTAATAGAGTGTCGGGACTTACAGGACGTCTGACATAAACACTTTTCAGCAGACTCATGAAAACCAGTCTTCAGAGGTGTCCCACTTGATTTTAAAAAAAAGTTTTGCATGAATAAATTGAATATTGAATGTCCACTTAGTAATACTATACAACGGCAGATAATGTCATGATATGTATTATTTCTATATTTTCCAGTTTACAGGAGTTGGTCATTGATATACGTTGAAATGGTGGTGGTACTTTGCAGTGGCTATTCATACGAATTCTTTATGGGGACCGATCCTAAATGAATAAATTATTCGTAGTCATAATATGAATACGAATAATTTATTCATTTAGGATCGGTCTCTCCTCTCTGTCTCACTCTCTCTCAGTCTCTGTCTCACTGTCTCTCTCTCCCCCCCCTCTCTCTCTCTCTCTCTCTGTCTGTCTGTCTCTGTCTCTTTCTCTCTCTCAGTCTCTGTCTGTCTGTCTGTCTGTCTCTCTCTCTCTCTCTCTCTCTCTCTCTCTCTCTCTGTCTCTGTCTCTTTCTCTCTCTCAGTCTCTGTCTGTCTGTCTGTCTGTCTGTCTGTCTGTCTGTCTGTCTTCTCTCTCTCTCTCTCTCTCTCTCTCTCTCTCTCTCTCTCTCTTGTTATGTAAAGGCATGCATGTATATGCAGACCCTTGATATAATCTCTGCGAGACGCAGACTGGGCATGTGTTTGTGTGCGTTTGGTGCATGGTCACTGCGATGTCTTAACCGCGTACTTCGGGGAGTCAGTACTGGGCCTGTATAATTAGTCTTCGGTGAAACATGTTGTTTAACAGAAGTGATTACTATACTGACAGCAGTAAGCATGTTACTCTTGTCACGATTGCATGAAAAATATAGCACTTGCATGGATCGTTTACTTGCACAAAATTGAAGGCTTACCAGCAATAACCAGTAGGCCGTAAATGTTAACAGATAACATGCAGAGCACCCGCTGCTCGCAACCAGTCAGATGATCAAGTCCTAATCATTGAATTGATGTATAAAGTCCACAGTGTCTGCTCATCTTCGACTCGTTTATCCTGACTTTCCATTCAAAACACTACACTAATCATAATGGTGGAAGCCTAGCAGTCTCCTCTCTGTCTCTGTCTTTGTCTGTCTGTCTGTCTGCTTATCTGTCTGTCTCTGTCGTCTGTCTGTCTGTCTTCTCTCTCTCTCTCTCTCTCTCTCTCTCTCTCTCTCTCTCTCTCTCTCTCTCTCTCTCTCTCTGCGGCGTCCTTTTTATTGATCTAGAAAAGCATTTCATGTAATTTACCATTACTTTCAAGATTTGAATACTCATACCAAACGAAAAGGCAACAGTGTATAACGACGAATGAAATTGTCTCCACATTTAAAACCCTCCACTATGGAGTCCCACTAGGTACTATTCTGAGTCCCTTACTTTTCACAATTTACAGTAACGATATACTTTCCATATGACAATACATGTGAACTTTTTGCGGATGAGAATACAGCATACAAACAATCCTGACGTTACTGTTCTTGCAACAACAAAAAAAAAAATTACCAGAAAGTGCCAATGACCTTGCAAAATGGACTAAACTCAATCACATGCCACTTCACCCTTAAAAAAAAAAAAAAATCTATGCTTTTCACAAACAGGCAAAGAAAAAAAAATCTCATAACTAATCTCCCTCCACTATATCTTGAAGATGAACTTGTTGAAAAGGTTACATACCATAAAGTGCGAGGAATAACAGTCTGACAGCAATATTAGTTTGCATTCTCTTTTAACTTTTCTGTGCACAAGAGTTTCACAGAAAGTCTATCAGTTCCTCAAAATCAAATGCTTCCTTGACTTTCACTTCAAGCTTTTTTTTTCCAGCCTCATGCTCGGTCATCCATAGACAATGTCTGTATCATAGTTTTGATTTCTTGTGTTTATATTTTGTCAAGCTGATTTTATAAGCGTGTAAAAGCCGTAACTTTCTGGGACATTTTGTTTATTCACTTGAGACTTAAGCACAGAGACCCAAATATCTTTCTACTGCAAAGTTTGAATTGATGTTTCTAGTCAGTATGAAGTTGATCGACTGAGACAGCAAGGCTGGCTGGGTGATAGGCTCGGAAATCAGCATTGGGCTTTGGAGAGCCTGTGGATAATTATGGTGATTATGTACATGTCGAGTGCCATTCCGGGAAAGTAACTTGATTTGTGTGTATGAAGCAACTGACCTTGGTGAGCGAGCTCATGCCATCGCTGCTCAGAATGACTGTATTAAAGACAAACACATGAAACACATCTTTTAAAAAAATGTATATATTTATAATTGAATATTTCTTGCAGTCATTGCAACACCAAGCTGCTTCGTAAGTTGCTGGAATGGTGCCCGGTTACTTATCCTTGGAATTTATTAGTTTATATATATATATATATATATATATATATATATATATATATATATAATAATATATATATAAATAAAGAAGAAGAAGAAGAAAGGAGAAACCGAGATCTCAGATACATGGTGCACAGGCAAACAAATTTGGCTCATCTTGTGGATCAAGCAACACGTAAGCTTAAATGGGCGAGTAAATGAATGTAACATGTAAATAAATACATCGGTAAGTATAAGTGTGTGTAAAAAACTACTAATATCTCTTTAGAAAAAGTGTTTAGACTCAGAATCAAAAACTTGCTTTGAGAATATTTCGACAGGGTCGCCCTGTCTTCTTCAGCTCACTGTTGCTGTTGTGGCAGCGAGGCCTGGTGGGGCGACTGTTGTGTGGGGTGAATAGTTGTCAGGATCTGATTGTAGATGGGGGGAAGTTCGAAACCTTGATCTCTGTTCAGGCTGGGGCGTCTAGTCTTGATTTCGACGGCTTCTTTAACTTTTCTTTTTGTGAGGAAGGGCTCTGTATATAAGATCTTGGTTTCTTGGGGGCTGAAACTGTGGCCAGTGGCTTGTAGGTGTTCGTGTATGGCAGAAGTAGATCGGTTGTGGTGTTCCTGTAGACGGGTGGTGAGTGGTCTTGCTGTCTCGCCAATGTAGGTATTGGCACAGTCTTGACACCCTACCTGGTACACTACACCACACCGCTTGAGGGGGTCCGTTTTGTCTTTGACATGGGTCAGTTGCTGGCGTAGGGAATTGGTGGGTTTGTGGAACACTTTGCATCCATGTTGTTGGAAGGTCCTGGCCAGACGCTCTGAAACTCCTTGAATGTAAGGGATCCCCACTTTCACACTGTCCGTATCTGCAGAAGAAGGGTAGGGAACTCGAGACTGTGCCAATACCTACATTGGAACACCAAAACCGATCTACTTCTGCCATACACAACTACAAGCCACTGGCCACAGTTTCAGCCCCCAAGAAACCAAGATCTTATCTACAGAGCCCTTCCTCACAAAAAGAAAAGTTAAAGAAGCCATCGAAATCAAGACTAGACGCCCCAGCCTGAACAGAGATCAAGGTTTCGAACTTCACCCCATCTACAATCAGATCCTGACAACTATTCACCCCACACAACAGTCGCCCCACCAGGCCTCGCTGCCACAACAGCAACAGTGAGCTGAAGAAGACAGGGCGACCCTGTCGAAATATTCTCAAAGTAAGTTTTTGATTCTGAGTCTAAACACTTTTTCTAATGTCGAATCCAGAATCCAGAAACCTATATTCCTATTTACTAATATCTGTGTGTGTGTGTGTGTGTGTGTGTGTGTGTGTGTGTGTGTGTGTGTGTGTGTGTGTGTGTGTGAGAAAGAAAGAGAGAGAGAGAGAGAAAGAGAGAGAAAAAACGTTTTTCTTTCTTTTGTTTTTTGTTTTGTTTAAATTGAGGGGAAAGAATAAGCACTTGAAGGCTTTATTACATCCTGCCCCAAAAAACAAGCGAAGAAGATTATGCGTTAAAGTAAATGTATGAATGTACGATGAGTGAAATATTAAAATATAACTATCACACAAAATGTAACTCTAAAATCATGTTCAGTTCACAAAAAGGCATATTGGAGGCGGTGCAGGGGATGAGGGGGGAGAGAAAGTTTGGGGAAGGGGGGGGTGCAGGTTGGTTGTGGGATAAAGGTAAAAAAAAAAAAAGGCAGGGAAGAAGGGGGGGGGGGGGGGGGGGGGGGACGGAGGATTAAAACAAAAACAAACAAAACAAAACAAACCAAAAAAAAAAAAAAAAAGGGGAGGTGGGGGGGGGGGGGGGGGGGGAGGGCGTGTGTGTGGAGCGGTGGCAGGTTGAGAAAAAATTACAAAGTACAAGTCTTCCATACTGGAAGGAATTGAAAATCACATAATTCATTAACTACTAAGTTTATTGGGGCAAATTAAAATATGCATACAAAGTAATCAATCACACACAAAAATACTTCGGAGAAGAAAAAGACGGGGGGAAATGAGAGAGAGAGAGAGAGAGGTCCGGTGAACGAGTGAGCTGCGTATTGCCTGTAAAATTCCTAAGCGCGTTTCTTGGATTGACATCACAAGTAAAGCGTGAGGTTGCACATTGAAAAGTTGGGACACAAATGGTAACCTCTTTGCGTGCGCAAAGTTTCCTCTGCAAAGTCCTCCGTGAACAAATCAAACCAAAAGTCCCAGGGAGTGTTCTTAGGACAACACACACACACACACACACACACACACACACACACACACACACACACACACACGTGAGCGAACGTAAGCAAGCAAACGCGCGCGTGAGCGCGCGCGCCACACACACACACACACACACACACACACACACACACACACACACACACACACACAGTATTACAGAACGGAAAAAGGAGACTGCATTAAACAGCACTGCGACTGTACTCAATAAAGTCTATAGTTGTCGGTTTTTTCATGGGGAATAGGAGCCGATCTTTTGAAATTTCGGAACTCTCTAGGCGCAATTCCATTTGTCTGTTTACATTACGGATACGGCATAAATCGCGGAAGTAGAAATGAAAAGGGCGTATTTCAGGATACGGCAACGGCTACAGAACTGTGTATTATGACCAGAGCATGCGGCTATTGATGCCGTACCGGACAGATATGCCGTGCATGTCTATCGTTCTCATCATTTCGTTTTGACTTTCTGTGCCATTTTTTACACTGGAAAGTCAATCATGTTGGAACTAAGCGAGGAACTATGCATATGGCGAATATCTTCACAACAGCTGATGTAGAACAGCTTATAACACTGGTGAGAGAAGCGTGTAATTTTAGCCGCAACGCAGGAACAAAAGTTGGCAGTAAGGGCGCCGGGTCATGACTGGGTGCGGCCGCCTTGGGTGTAAGAAGTTCAGGGCCGGAACTTGTTGGGGGGGGGGGGGGGGGGGCGGGGGGGTTGGGGGGGGGGGGCTTTTCTGAGGACCTTCTGCTATCGCCCTAAAGTTTCTTCCTACTGGTAAGAGAAAGCGTGGCAACCGTGGTTTTATTTTGTCGAACAGATGGGACAGCATATTCGTGAAAATGGGAACGTTTTTGATTGAAGTGGTCCCATGACTGAAAGGCAGATAAAATGGTGGCATGACTTAAAGGAAAGAGGATGGAAATGTGTGTTAAAACGTTTGCAATTCTGTACTATACTACCGCCGGTCTCAGGCGCACACATAGTTTTGTCGGAGTTGTAACCGTAACCTTAAACGGACAAATGGAGTCGCGCCTAGGGGTCCTTATCTCATTCCCAGACACGAACTTCAACTATCATCTATAAAGTGTATGGAACACTCTGCAGCACTTATGTCACTTAAGTTTAGCACTTTGCAACATTACTACTGCCACCTATTTGCAGCACTTGGCAGCACTACTAGCATGCAGTTGAGCAGGCTAATACGGCTATGCCTATACTTCACAGGACAAAGCTGTTACTTAAAATGGCACTTACTAAAGTTACTTAAGTGCATATAGCACACTGCTGCACTTCAGGCATGCAATCAATGAAGGTAACCACTTTACTTCCGCACTATAGGCATACAGTCAATGAAAGTAACCACCCATGCTTGCACTACACAGCACAGAACTTACTGATCATGCACTTTAGTAAGTTTGCAGTTTTCGTAAGCAGCATTTGTTTGGAGTAAAAGGTCTGAAATTATTTCATCATGGGAGCGAGAGCTAGCCTACCCTACTTGTTTGTTATTTACTGTTTACCGTTCTCTGCCTCATTTAAGACTTCCTTTCACTTGCCGATTTTGGCAAAGCAATGAAACACTAGGCCAATTTACAAGGAGCCATCTCTTTGGGTTTGAACTCTGAGCTGTGGTCCAATCAAATACTCCAGTATAAAAGGACTTTGGCATCGCTGAAATCTAGGCCTATTGTGAATCGTCTGCTTGCGGAACGCTCAGACAAAAGTCTAGGGGCGAAAGAAACACGGTATCTTTGATGTAGTAGCAGTAGGAATAAACTCTTGGCAGCAGAAGTTGATGATGATGAAGCGTGAAAGCACTCATAAATCAGTGACTTGTGATGAAGAGTGAAAGTGAATTACAAGTCAGTCCTGAAGATTTTCAGAATGTATTTAAAATCTCACAGAGTGGAATATGCAAACCCATTTTCATATGATTCGGGAGCAGCCCGAGTCACGCCCATCAATGTTTATTGATCTGCAAGGTGTGTGTGTGTGTGTGTGTGTGTGTGTGTGTGTGTGTGTGTGAGCAATATTTGATTGGTGTTCATATTTGTACAACCAGTTGATTTGGTTGAAAAAAAAAAAAAAGAAATATGTGGAATTCACCATCACAGAGAAGGTATACCTCCCAGCCACTCTCTCAGTATCAGTTTCTCCGCCCCACCTTCCTAGTCACCCATCCTCTGTCTGTCTTTCATTTATGCTTTCTTGTTTTTCTGTGAGTGAGTGAATGCATATGCACGTACATCGCGTGCGCGCACGGAGGGTAGGACGGAGAGGTGTGCATCCAAATGTGTCTGCAAATTTCAGTTACTACTGTAGCTTTGTAGCTACAAACACGAATGCAGAATAGGTGGATGTAGAAATGATATATTGAATTGTGCACCTATTTAATCTATTGTTTCTTTGTTGGTTCATCGATTGATGAATTCTTTTCAATAACCTTGCAGCCTATGAAATTAACTGGAATATGAACAACTCAAACATGATTAAGTACATTAACTTTGATCAAATTATGGTGGTGTGTTGTCAGATATGGAGCTAGCAGCTGTCTTTAGTTTGTTAAAGTTCTTGATGATCAACAATCATTATATGCTTATACATTTTTATCCAACACTATATTTAGTCAACTGTAACCCACTGACTCCGGGTTGTAAAAACTTAATGACAATAAGAGTTTCAGTTTCTTCATTCCGCCACTTTCTTTCTCCCACCTTCTGTCAGTTTCTCTTTCACTTTTGTTATTTTCTGTCTCTCCGAGTGAGTGAATGCCCATGTGTGTGTGTGTGTGTGTGTGTGTGTGTGTGTGTGTGTGTTAGGAAGGAGAGGTGTGCATGCAAATTTGATTTCACAGTAACACTAGCTTTGTTGCTGAGATTCTGAATGAAATATTCACAATGGCAGAAATTATATTAAACTACGCTCCAGTCTTTCATTTTTGTTCTTTATTTTGAATCTTAGTTGTTTTTTTTTCAATAACTTTTCAGCCTCTGAAATTAATGGAAAATGAACAATTTGAGTGTGACTAAGATCATTAACTTTTGATCAAATTATGATGATGTTTTTCAGACTTAGAGTTGGCAGCAGAGCTGGGCAAAGCCCTGCTGGAGAGGAACCGTGAATTAGAAGCACAACTACATCATCAGCAACAGCTGTATCATGAACAGACATTAAAACTACAGGTTTGTACATCTCTGTATATAGTACACTATTTTGGTGATGTGATTGTTTCAAACTCACCAGTTGTTCAGCAATGAACAAATTGAGCCTTCCTATTTTAGTATTTATCTTGGTATTTGATGAATCTAATGTTACCACGCAAACCATCCTTAAATCAGTATATCATATAAATGTAACATAGATCAGATCAGAAGATTAAGAGCTGGTGGATGATTTACTACAGCAGCCAACAACACAGTTATGTGCCATGAAAGGACTTTAAAGTGCAGGTCTTTCTCTGTCCCTGATTATTTGGTTGTGTGATCACATTGTATTCCAGTTAGAGACATGGACTTTGTCCATGAATTTGGAAGGTTGGCTTTAAATCTGTTTTATTGTGTTAAAAAAAACACCTACTAAAGTATGTAGCCATAACAACAACCCATACAGGCATGTGCAGTGCATTGATGTTAAAAGTATTGATCCACATATGACTGCTGATGATCACATTTGTATAGTCTGACATTTTGTCCACTATATCAGGACGAAAGTTTAGTTTTTAGGAGCATAACTTTATGAAAATAACACATTGAAAAAACAAACAAGTGAAGTAACATAAAATAACACATTGAAAAAAAACAGCTGAAGTAACATCGATATTACGATCAGTAGATGTGAATATGGGCAGGAAACAGATCTAAGTATATCATCATCCATAACATTATAATGAATAATAAGGTGTTTTGGGGAACAATCATCAGGTCACAGTGGAAAAAAAAAATCCTGTCGCCACAAAGATATGCCACTGAAAAATTAAATTGATATGAAAGAGTGTGTGTAATATTGATTTGATTTCTAATTCGTATTGCAAAAGACATTAATATAGCCGAAGTGAGTAAAGATAGTTGTCAATGCAGGAAATGACTTTCAGCTTTTGAGTATCATTTCTGGCAGCCTTATTGAAGCAATGTTTTGTGTTGGTGTAAATGTGTATGGCCCTATTGAGTGTACACATTTTTATGTAACAAATGCTGTCAGTTTGAGGCAAAAGATAATTTTATGTTAATTTTATGTTTTCAGTGAATGATTTTGTTGTTGGTAATGATAATGATGGTATGAATGTTTCAATACATATGATTTTCATGCTAAAGAAATATAAATGAAGATGTTGCAGGGAACTTAAAATCCAACACTAATTTAAAAAAAACAAAAAAACTTTTCATCAGTAGTTTGGAGTACTCTGTAGCATGCATTATTATTCTTCTGTCTTGTCATACTACTGCTGTCTTTTCTCTTTTCACCATTAATCTTTTCCTTAGTATTGTACAAATAAGTGCTATCATTTTTAGTTGTGTTTGTTATAGGGGATGTTTGTGACAACAGCACATCAAAACAGTGTACACATCGACCTGCAGTTAAATACAAGTAATCTTCCGTAGGTCAGTCTTTCCACGTATAAAAACACCGTGGGCTACCACTAACGCCTTTGGCTGGATGATTAGACTGAGAAACTGTGTATAGTGTCTACTTGGCCTGCTTACAGGAATACACTGGGTATTTTGATGCTGGATGTATGTCAGTTTGTATTGGTGCAGAACAGCAGGTCATGTGCACACACTCCTGCACTCATATCGACGCACATGTGTGTGTGTACGTGCGCACACACAAATGTATGCACATGCACGCACACACACACATGCATGCACGCACGCACGTACACACAATGCATGCATGTGTACACACACACACACATGCGCGCGCACGCACACACACACACACACACACACACACACACACACACACACACACACACACACACACACACACACCCCTACACAGATGCACACACACACACACGCACACACACACACACACACACACACACACACCACACACACACACACACACAACACAGTGTGCACTATTCCGCTGTATTTTTACATTTTTTTAACATTTCATCACTGTATTTTTACAAGATATAATACATTTAAGACTGGGCACATCACTCCGGTGCCCAAAGCTCCCATAATTCTTTCCTCCATCTCCTGTGTTTCCCTCCATCTCTTCCTGGTTGTCCTGTTTGGGAAAACAGTGCTGTGGATACAGAGAGAAAGACATTAAGAGACAGAATGGGAAGGGGGAGGTAGGGATGCAGTGGAGGACTATGGACTGGGCAAAGCCAGGTTAAAATGCTCATGAATTAAATCAACAAATTTGCATTACAGTTGCTTCCACAAGTAAGGTTTCCAAAACAAGGTTGGTTTCAAAGGTCATGTAAGTTCAAGTTCATTGTTATACAGAGGATTTTCATCCTGCTCGTGTCATCTGTTGGCTGTCGCATGTCCATTGACCATGTCTTTGCCCTTGAGTCTGTCTGATACTGTCAACGATGAAGATTATCATAACTGCTTACTTGATGTCCAGTACACCCAAGACCTTTAGTGAGACTGGTTTTACTTGTTATCATGCAAAACTGGGCTGAAGGAACGTACATTGACACAGGTAATTGACAAATGTTCAAAGCAGTTGATAGAAAGCTTTTACTTTTGTAATACATTATGCAAAGCAGTACTTTGTTCAATACACCTGCATCACCAAATTAAACTGTATGTACTCTGAAATAGGTTTTGATGTTATCTTAATCACCAAAAAGAAAAAAAAACTGTATTCATTCAGAGAATTAGGCTGTTTTTCTGTTGCAAATTTTTTTTTTTTTTTTTTTTTTTTGGTGCCTTATCTTCCATGTTCTGTCAGTGGCATTACTCCTGTGCAGCTCATTCTGGTTTCCGCGTACACTGCTTCACTCAGGTTTGATTTGTTGCAACCACAGCACCACAAGCCACAGACAGCAGTCAGTATAACGTCACCATGAGACAACCACCAGAGGAGACACTGCATATCAGTGGAGTCATATTGGTGGTGTTCAGTGGTGCCTGTTCTGATGCAGTTTACACAGGACACTACACGCTAGGCTATCTGCCAATAACAATCATAAGTGTGAGTTGTCCTCTGGAGGGGGCAAGTGTGTTCATTCAGTGACAGTTCCCATGAACTTGCCGATACAGATTACATCAAAACAAATTCTGTGGCCATTATTGCTCTGTTCGTATGGTGGCCTCAGTTATGGTTTCCTCTCCACTCCCATACTACTGATGAGTTTGAGATGTGTTCTAATGTTGATCAGAGAGGATTAAGATGACAAAGACAACACAGTGCAGTTCCATTCAGGTCTGAGACCACATGACAGGGTTATGCTCAGTACTTTCTTTTATAATATACCCAGTATTAACCAGGCCTGAAAGATAAGATGTTTGCCAAGTTAGTTCAGAATTTTGAGTAGCATTCTCATCACAAATTTCAACTTTTTTTTTTCTGCTGCCTCATCTTCTGCACCACCGTAGTGGCATTTCACCCATGCTGCTCATTGTGGTTGTGCGACACTACCGCAAGCATCATTAACGCGTGTAACACTACCGCGTGTAACACTATCACGAGTGTAGCACTACCGCGAGTAACACTACCGCGTGTAACACTTCTGCGTGTGTAACACTATCGCGTGTGTAAAACTACCGCGAGTAACACTACCACGTGTAACACTTCCGCGTGTGTAACACTATCGCGTGTGTAAGACTACCGCGAGTAGCACTACCGCGTGTAACACTTTCGCGTGTGTAACACTAACGCAAGTACCGCATCTGCGTGTAACAATACTGTGATTTTTCTGTCATTCTGCAGTACTGTCAGTACGAATATGATTTGTAATGTTATTTTGAGAAAGAGAGAGAGAGAAAGAGAGACAGACAGACAGACAGACCAACAGACAGACAGAGAAAGAGAGTAAAAGAGGCAGACTGACACAAGGAATGAGAGAGAGGAGAGAGAGAGAGAGAGAGAGACAAACAGACAGACAGACAGACAGAGAGACAGACAGAGAGAGACAGACAGAGAGAGACAAACAAACAGACAGACCGACAGAGAGGCAGAGAGAGAGATAGAGAGAGAGACAGTCAGACAGACAAAGAGACAGAGAGAGACAGACAGACAGATGGACACACACGCATGCACGCACGCACGCACGCACACACACACACACACACACACACACACACACACACACACACACACACACAACACACACACACACACACACACACCACAGAATGCATAGAATGTTCGAGGATTTTTAATTTACAAAACATATTTGTATTAAAAGCAATACTGAATTACAGAAAAAAGGAATGGCCACACTAAAAGCAGGTGTCATGTGTCACGATTGGTTCAACACACATTGAATTCAATGTTTCTGGCCACTGACCGTAAGAAAGGAACCTTGTCGTTTTCATCGTCATCCTCGTCCTCGTTGTCTTAGCCCGTTCGTACGACTGGATGAGCGTCTGGAGTCGTTTGTTGATGGCCGAGAAATGTTTCTTTGGGGTTGGGCCAGGGTGACCTCCTTCCATTTGAATTTTAACACCGTGCTGCAGACTTTGTTCCTTTTGGATTCCGGCGATGAATTTCCAGATGGATGGATTCGGGCCGTCAAACATGGATTGCAAGCCCCTGTGCCACCCTTCCAGTTTATTATTTGTACGCGGGAGATCGACTTGGTTCCTGTCGCGAACTGACCAAAACTCGAGAGCAAAATGTGGAGGGGCCCGCGTGGGATTTGCGTCCCGTCTTCTCCCACGGCGGAGTCTTCCAACATAATTGTCCTCAAAGTAGTCATAGAGTTCACCCAAGCGTGGGTCCATGTCTCTTTCACTCATGTCTTCCTGCAGTTTCTCGAAATGCCCTGTGATCTTCTCTGGTGACAAAAATGCCAATGATGCGAGCATGCGGCAGTACAGCCGTGTGTCTTCGTCGTCGGTATAGGTGACTCGCAACCCAAGATCCTGGATCTTTCTCCAGATTGACTGGCATAAGTGGAAGAAGCATCCTCTGACCTCAATGTGTGGAAACGCCGAGATGATTGCAGCTTTGGCTGTCAATTCAAAATCAAGGATGCAAAACCGTGGGTTCAGATTTGGTGCGTACATTTTGATAAGGCGCCACATTTCCTCGTATGTCCGTCTGTTCTTTCCTGCCAGAAGAGCATACAAGCATGGGAAGACATGGTTGTCTTTAATGACATGAATGGTGTACAGCTGAAAAAACAGTTGTGGTGCTATTTTGAACGTGCCGTCGGCCATCCAGTTAGAGTTTGCAGTCATAAACCGCAGCATTTCGTCGGTTCCGAAGAGAATAATGCGTTTCAACCAGTTTTCTTCCTCTTCAGCATCATTATCAGCGTCACCTGTATCGTGCAATAGAAACCTGACTTGAGTGCTTCCAACTAGAACTTCTCTGAATTGTTCCGGAATTTCGATGTCTTCCAAATTTAGTGGAAGAGGGGGAAAGGCATCATCTCTTTTCCGTTTTCTCTGAATTGTGCGCCTGAGTGCTGATCTCTGTGGCAAATTGGTCAGCGTCTCATCAGTCAAATTTGCCATCATTTCTCCAATTAATCTTCGAGGTGGTGCATCTGTAGCAGCGGCTCTTTCTTTCATCTCAGCAATACTTTTCTGCTTCTGGACGTCCGCTGGGTTGGCAGGGTGGTTGTGGTCATTCTTTACATTGGGGATGGCACCATTGCGGTAGTCAAGCGGAGTGCTGATTCTCCCTTTACATTTGTCCTGTACGCAGCGCCAGTTGACCGTTGTTTTACTTACACGGTCTCGACGGTAAAGATACCAGTTGTAGAGGATCTTGTCATTGGAGTAATGAGACTGTATTACCTCCATGGCCAAAGTTTGAAATGTTTGTTTGGACTGCAAATGATCGACATAAAACAAAATGCCTGTTCGACATAAGAACACTCTCCCTGAACACTAACTCAATGCTTGTCGTGCTAACCAAACTCACAAGATAAAAAGAAAGTTTGCACGCGTTCACTTATACACACACACTCTCTCTCTCTCTCTCTCTCCTCCTCTTCCTATCTCTCATCATCACGCGGAAGTGTTACACGCGGTAGTGCTACTCGCGGTAGTATTACACACGCGATAGTGTTACACACGCGGAAGTGTTACACGTGGTAGTATTACTCGCGGTAGTTTTACACACGCGATAGTGTTACACAGGCGGAAGTGTTACACGCGGCAGTATTACTCGCGGTAGTTTTACACACGCGATAGTGTTACACACGCGGAAGTGTTACATGCGGTAGTGTTACACTCGTGATAGTGTTACACACGGTTGTGTTACACGCGGTAGTGACGCTCGTGGTAGTGACCTGCACCTGCTCATTGTGACCCCCTGTCCACAGCCACAGCACAGCCCGACCTGCTGCAGCCCTGGCACCAGCAATCCACAGGGAGCAGTCAGTGTCAATTCATCATGAGGCATCCCACCAGAGGAGACACTGCACTTGGTGGTGTTCAGTGGTGCCTGTTCTGATCCAACATATGCAGGACACAACTTACTAAGCCTCCTACTGATGACAATAGTTGCAGAGCTGGCTTGAGTGAGCTCTCCCTCCGGAGGGTGCCACCTCATCCGTGCAACAACAGCCCCCATGAATTTACTGATACCAGTGATCCTGATGGAATCAAACATAGACATGGAGAGGACATAGAAACTGAGGTCACGATGAGAGCAGGTCATGAAGGGCCTCAAAATTTGAGCTTCTTTTTTATGCTGATCGATGAGACTGAGGATGATGAAGATGATGCTAAGGATTTCCATTCTGGTCTGAAACTGCATGCAGGGCTGTGCTGTACACTTACTTTCATAATATATCCCGTTGTCAACCAGGCCCAAGAGATACAGAAACCACTAGTGTTGGTCAGGAAATTTGAGCAACACTCTCAAAGACACATACATTTATTGGATGAAACTGCATGTGCAGTCTTCCCAATTGAGCCTGTAGCAAACTCAACTCTGGGTAGGAGTCAGTCGGGGCAAAAAAATCCCATATGGCTCTGATGGGAATCGAACCCATTACCTCCTAGCCATGATTATCCATGTGTGTGCATGTCCATGACTAACATACATTGGTATATTCTTCGTAAATGTTAGTTGTAAAGCAATAAACTTGGCAGGATGGCATGTACCAGTCACACAACCTTTTTAACCATTAATGGTATGAAAAGATTATGACCATTTTAACCATCAATTGTCTGAAAAGATTGCGACCTTTTTAAACGTCAGTGGTTTGAAAAGATTTCAAACTGGCAAAATTGGTTTATATCCACAATAAAATCTTCTGCAGTTTATATGTTTCCTTTCAAAATTTTGTTGTTATCAGCCATAATTTATTTGTATTCTCTTTACGTCTGATAAGCATATGAAGCATTATGGTGAGAAAGGTATCCAGTCATGATAATATCAGATTAATTTGTTGACCTCCAAAGAAAATTAGCTCCTGCTTGTAAATAGGTAAAATAGCTTTATTAAGCTTTTCTTCAGTTATTTTTCAGTATTAGCCAAATAAAAGCACGCTCAAAATTAGATTGACAATTATTTGCCATTGATTTTAACAAGCCAGGAAGATTATTTCTTTGTGATTTACATACTAGGTAAATTGTGCTATTAAAACAAAAAAATAGTTCATGTAAAATATTATTTGGCCATGTACTGGTGGCATTCTTCTCGCTCCAACTCCTCTCCTTAGATCCCAAAATATTGGTGACTGCATTAACTTTTATTAATTCTGAGACAATGAACAGTTGAGACAAAATCCTGTTTCTGAAGTTTTACTGAATGATTGAATTGTAATCTGAAAACTGAATCTTCTGTCCAGTCTGATTTCAAGAGGTCTTGTTGTGCGCATTTTCAGCATGTAAACAAGCAGTTGGAATCGTTGCGTGCTCTGAGTGAGTCACGCAACAGGGTGTATGAGGAGATGGACCGAGCATCACAGGAACTGGAGCGACACAACAACCAGCTGTGCATGCAAGTCAAAACTGATCGTCAGAAGCTCGAAAGGTAAGCAAGAGCATTTTGTTGTACTTCTCTTTTCTTAACAGACATCAGTGCACAAGACATTTGTGCATTGAGTGATGTCATGATAACCACTGATGTAATCATCAGATTGCAGCCAAGGGTTGATTGATAACTGAGTTTCATTTCATCCGTCACCATTAGTTTAGAGGACAAGTTTGCGCTATATAAATTTTTTGAGTCTGTTAACCAGCAGGATGTGTGTGGTAATTTTGGAAAGTCCTAACCCGGATAGTAAAGCCTTTTGTTGACTCATCAGACCCATAGGATAAAGCATAGCAGCTGTCCAGTGTCTCTCCAAACACAAGAGGAGGATGGATCAATTCAGAACTGCTTTAAATTTCCCTGCTACAGGATAAAGCATATGTAAGCTCATAATGCTTTTGTAGTTCCCCAAAACACATCAGGAGAGAATTGGTTGGTTGAGAGCAGCATGCTTCTCCACCAGACCTTGTGGCAGAAGGTAGTGCTGATTAAAATGTCTTTTAAGCATTCATTATTAGACCAGATATAAGGATTGCTCAGAGCAGCAGGACTATACACAAGTTAAGAGATGGTAAAATGCAAAGAAAACAGATACATTTGGAATGTTCAAACTGATATAGAGGACAGATATCAAGCAGATCAGGTTATAGAAAGTGCAAGAGACAGAAATACCTTTCTTTTAAACTAAACAACCAATGAGCTTTTAGTTTCTCCTTACCAAACTATTTCAGACACTCTAATTCCCTCCCTGCCCTCATACAGGCACATAACCCACACATAACTAGAACAGAATGACCCTTGGAATCTTTAGTGTCCTCTTGACAGACTTTCAAGATTCTTCTGAAAAGGCAACACACATAAACAACCCTCCACTCCAATAGAAATGCTGGCCTTTGAATAACAGTCCATGTGATGACTATGCTAGCTTTGGAGCGGGCACAGTAACAATTTGTAGGGAAAAAAATGATATTGGAGATCCCTCGTTGGCAGCCTTTCAAATGCATAAATTGCCATGGCATGACTGACTCCTCAGATGTCAGCTTGACAGATGCTATGAATAAAGTAGCCGTAAGCATAGTGAAGGTCTTGTCTGACTCAAAGCACATCAAGAGAGGGCAGGGAGAGGGGTAGGGTCAAGTGGAATGTGTTTGTTCAGTTACATGTTTTCCTTTACTGGATACCACGTTAAACCTTAAGAATGAGGTTAAGATCCTCTTAAATCCTGTGTCTGTGTCCAGCATTTTCTCTGTTCTTCTCTTGTGTTCTGTTCTTTTCTGTTTCTTTTCTGTCACTGTGAGATGTGCGTCCTTTTATAAGAAGAAGTTGACTGAGTGTGCAAGTACCTATGTGTGTGTGTATATATGATTCAGCAGATTGGGTGCAAGTCATTTATTGCATGTATGGATGCAGTTATGTATGTTTCTCTCTCTCTTGTTCCATCTTGCTCTTTCTTTCTTCCTTTCTGTCGCTGTCACCCCCCCCCCCCCTCTCCCTCGCTCTGTCTCTCCCCCCCCCCCCCCCCTCTCTCTTTCTCTCCCTCTCTCTCTTGTGCTCAAACATTCTATGAATATATCATAATTTCTTCTTTCTTCCCTCCCTCCCACCCCCACCCCCATCCCTTCTTCTCTCTCTCTCACTCACTCATTCTCTTTCACTTTGTTTACAACACCAAATGTCAGCAACGGTGCCTCCACAGTGAAATGATCTGGTTTTTTAGTGCCACTGGGTCATGATGTTATGCCAAGAATGTGACTGCATGTATGAAACGTAAATGTAATTGCACAAAGCTTAAACAGTTCTCTTGTGACACATAAGAATGCTTGAGCTTCCACCTCCCCTTCGCTCCCTTAATCCCCCCCCCCTCCCCCCGTCCCCTTTACATCCCCATACTCCCACTTCCCACTCCTACCTAAATCCAATCCTTGCACATGCATATATGTACACAAGCTCACATACATATGCTTTGAATCTGAAGGTCCTACCCACACCCCAGGATTTCAGAAAGAAAACCCTTCAGATTACGCTCAGATAGAAATGAAAAACTTCAATAAAGCTTGAAATAAAAGACACCAAATCAAATGAGAAATGCATGTAATCATAACAATGGAGGCACAAACCTACAAAGCAGCAAGAAAGAAAAAGACACTAAAATCAGTGGAAAAAAACCAACTGAACCCTGTAAAAGAAGACTTTGCACTTGCTCACACACACACACACACACACACACACACACACACACACACACACACACACACACACATACACACACATGCACGCATGCTCACGCTTGCACACACACACACACACACACACACACACACACACACACACACACACACACACACGCACATGCACACACACACACACACCGACTGACTGAAACCATTTACTGTCAGATTAACATAGTGTTGTACTCACACACACACACACACACACACACACACACACACACACACACACACACACACACACACACAAACAGAGAGACTTGTGGTCCAAATTGTAGATCTGGCTGTGTTATTGTTTGGGTAATCTGTCCGTGCTTTGTTTCCATGTAGCTTTCTGTTTCTTTCGGTTTGGTTCCTTCCTGTGTTTTAAAATGTTCTCATCCATTATTTGACTCAAATCAATTAAAATGATAACAATAAGTATACAACCAGCCAGCCAGGTAGTCAGCCAGTTAGCTGATCAGGCAAGCAAGCAACTGTCCAACTAATCAACCAACCAACTTGCCAGCTACTTGCCATCAATGTAACTAGCAAGATTATTACTGATAAACTCTTAACTGATTTTTTTTGTTTTTTAAAACTATAACTGACCAACTAACCAAGCACCCAGTCAACCAGCTATCTGCCCAGCGCAGCCAGTTAACTAACTGGCAGATTCAGATTTTAACTTTGGATTTTAATTTTCATATACTGGCAGGGACTTTTTTTTTTAAGGTGCATCATTGTGTTTCTTTTCTATCATTAACAACTGAGTTAAAATATATTTATGTCAAACGCTCAAATGCAGTGTGTGTGTGTGTGTATGTTTGTTTGTTCGTGTGTACATGAATAAAAACTCACAAACAGACACACACTATTTCACACACATACTTGCTTAAGCAGACACACATAAGCTTATATACGTGCACACATGCACACCACGAGCGCATAAACAAGTGCATTCACCCAATATATGCACAGACACATGCCTCCACCTTTTTGCTTGCACATACACACACAGGCACACACACATGTACACACAAATATTCACTCATGCATGCACTCACACACACGCACGCACGTACGCACACGTATACACATGCACAGAGGAACACATAACACACTTGCACACGATGCACACACATACGCATGCTCTGATTAGGCACATCTTTCAATAAGAATGTCAGTTATATGGCCTGCAACAGCTGCTATTATAGCATCCTGGTAACATTTTTCATCTCCAGAGGACCTTGCCACCAAGCAATAAATGCCTTATTTGCTTCTTGGGATTTTTTTTCCATTACAGGTTTGATGATCTTGAACTGAAATGTTTGTATCTGAACAGCTCTGTTTGTGCATTTTATGATAGGCCATATACAATAGACTAATGGGGATGGTAACTGATTGGAAAACTTTATAACATGGTTTTGGTAACAAAAACTTATTGACTTTTCAAGTTGTAACTGATTGGAAAACTTCATAACATGGTTTTGGTAACAAAGACTTGTTGACTTTTCAACTCATGATAATGTGTCCATGTAAACAAGAAACTAACACCATGGATTGTGTCATATTTTCACGTGGACCACAGTATGGAAGGGTGTACAGTCATGTGTGTGTATGTGTGTGTGAGAGAGAGAGGGAGAGAAAAAGGGAGAGAGAGAGAAACGTGTTCCTGTACACATGTATTTAGAAAAAGTGTGTATCCACTGATAATGTGTCCATGTAAACAAGAAACTAACACCGTGGATTGAGTTGTATTTTTGCATAGACAACAGTATGCAAGGGTGTACTGGTGGTGTGTTTGTGTGTGTGTGTGAGAGAGAGAGAGGGAGAGAAAAAGGGAGAGAGAGAGGAACATGTTCCTGTACACATCTATTTAGAAAAGGTGTGTTTATGTTTCTTCTGTGTGTGTGTGTGTGTGCGCACATGTGCACGTGTGTGCTTGTGCGTGTATGAGAGTGTGTTGTCTGTGTGCATACATGTCTGTTTAAATGTCTCATATGTATGCTTATAAGCGCTTGTGATGTGCAAGTTGTGAAGACATGCTGACATTTTCATCAGATTTGTACTCCCATGAGGGTTACTCTGTGTGTGTGGGGGGTGGGGGGGGGGGCAAGAGGGGGAGGGATGGGGGGGAGAGGGGAACATGTGGTGTGTATGTGTGTGTGTGTATGCTCCTGTAGCATATGTTTGTTACTCCTTGCACATGTCTGTGTTAGCGTTTGTTACTAGGGCTCTGTATGTACCCGAGATTTTTTTCCCCAAGTTCCCTTATGAGGTTTGTGGGTGCACAGACATGCATGCATGGGTGCGTAAGTATGGGGGCATGTGTTCATTTGTGAGAGTATATGTATACATATGTGTAAATGAGAGTTTATATGCATATATGTGTGCGTGAGGACACACACACATGCATTCATTCTTGAATGTGCATAAATGGTATTGGTACCAGAGACTGTGTGAACCCAGTTAACTGTAGGTCTATTTGCGATGGCCTCTTTGAACATGTGTTCAAGTACCTTTGTAAACTTGAAATCATGTATATTCATGCGACCATGGTATGTGTGTAATCCTGATTATGCATGTAGCTGAGTAGCTGAGCGGTTTGTGCAGACTGACAGGGACAATAGAGACGTTGGAGCAGAAGGTGGAAGATCTGCACAAGCAAGTTGATGACGCCAGAAAAGCTGCGGACTCTGTGAAGGACTCAGGCCAAGAAGCCAGAGAAAAGGCGCACGGCCAGTCTGGCCTCCCTGGATAAATACCACCATGATCAGTACGTTTCGTGTAGTTTTCCACTCGTTTGTCTGTGACACACACATGTGTGCACACACACGCATGTGTGTGCACTCTCGCATGCACACACACACACATGTAGGTGTGCACACATGCTCATCTACATGCGCACGTATGCTCACATGCATGCACACACACACACACGTACACACACACACACACACACATGCACATACATGCTCACATGCACACACACACACGCACACACACACACAAGCACACACAAACACACACACACATACACACACACACACACACACACACACACACACACACACATGTACATGCACACACACGTATTTGCACACAAAAGCATTTGCTATTTCTCCATCTTGTCTTTCACCAGTGCAGTTATCATTTACCAGCTTCCTGAAAGAATTAAAGAAAAACAAAAAAGTGTGAGACTGAATATATGTAGTTGAATAAATCAAATTGAATAGCGGATGATTTATTCCGTGTATAGTGTCTGCTTCCCCTGTGCATTGATGATATGTGCATTTTTATGTTCATATGCATTCTTATCATAAGGTACATTGATTTTGTTTTTCCATCTAGTACACTATGTTAACAGCTTGTAATGTTTGTATTTCATTGTCATCATTATCAAGTGGTCAAGTGGTAGTCTGACTTTGACTTTTTAATGTCAATACATATACTAACAGTTGCATTTATGATTGCCATAGTTTTGTCACTCACACACATGCACACACATACATTCTCAGCCCAACCTGTGTCTGCTCACCATGTCTCCCATTTTAGCCAAAGCTTCTATCTGGACGATTTGGCCTGGACACGTACGCCTGCATTCCAGAACACACCACTCAACCCCTTGGAGAGCGAACTACTTAAGCTGCAAGAGACGGTGCAGCATCTTAGGACACAGTGTACCACCCATCGCCGCCACAAAGAAGATCTGGAGGTTCATCTCGATGTTTCCCAACAAGAGAACATTCACTTACAAGCAAAGGTAGGTGACCCATAGACAGAGATTGAAATGGGAGGAATGATAATTGAATCAGAGATGTGTCAGCAAAATATTTCATTTGTTGCTAGATCATTTCCAATATAATTATGCCATAAACCCATCTATCAGCTGAAGGACTCTTGTGTTGAACAGCAACTGCTGATGATGTTTGTGTGTATCTGCAGGTATGTATCTGAGTTATGTGCGAGACATTCGTGTGTTATATGGGAAGCAATTCATTGTGATTCTCAGCTATGTAGCTGCATGGTTATCAGATTCTGCATCATTGATTTGGCTTTATCACAAATACCTAACGTGATTGGAGGGCTATAAAATGAAAACAGGGGATGATCTAAACCAACTTTTTTGTTTTCGCTCTGTACTTTTTGTGTGTGTGTGTAAATGTGTCGAATTATAATCCTCTTTCTTTGCAGGTGAAAGTTTTGGAAGATCGCCTGTCTGAAGCAATGGTGCTGGAATATGAGCTGGAACAAACTAAAAAGGCACATGCTCAGGAAGCACAGGTTTGCCAGAATTGTCGCAGACTGCTGAATGGTCAAAAAGGAGCGAAGACACATGAAAACTCACTTCTCAGTGAAGTGGAGCAGGATGAAGATCCACTACTTGTCTCTCAGGCCCGTGCTGTGAAACTGGAGGGTGGAGAGAGTCTGTATGGCAGCTCCGAGTCCATCAACAAGGTAGGTGATTACACAATTTTGAGTATATCAATGGAAAGGCCATTGACTGTGTTGTATTATACGATTGTGCACTGACTCTAAAGAAAGCACTAGAAATTGATAATGTAAAGCCCTGAAAGAGATTTTGGCAAGATTGGTTGATTGTTCATTTATTGTTTGTTTGTTCATTTGGTGCTGATAATGTTAGACTTGAGTTTTGTAAAAGAAGTAAAAAATCCTGTGAAAGGGCTTTAGGAGTACAAAGAGAGACTCCACTCAGAACAGGCAGGAGGTGATCCCTTTGTCAAAGAAGGGGTGGAGGGCAGGAGAGCTATTTTTATTGGTGCATAGTAGCTGTATAGGAAGCTTGGGAGTATGATCCATGCATTGACTATAGTAATTACTGTTTCGATGAAGCAGTCATTTATTATCTATGTGAGGCACACAGGTTGCTACACAAAGTACATCAGATTAATGTACTACTGATGAAAAGTCAAGAACCACAAACAAAAGGTATTATGGTTGTCACTGTGGAGGCATGTTAGTTTCTGAACAGCAGTCTGATAAGCAGAAGAAGAATGACTCATATGCATGATACAAGGTTTCAAATGTCATAAAGTTGTCAGTAAGTTTTCTGTGTTGAAGTATTCAGGTGGCTTTTTTTTTTCCTTCTTTTTAAAAAAAAAAAATTCAGAATTGCTGAAAATAGATGCTTGTCCTTTGCTTCTTCTTGGTACTATACTTCTGTGAAAAGTAATACTTAGTGATGAGTACAAATTTGATTAGACATGTATACTTGGGAATATGTATTTTCATAGAACAAAATTCAAAGAAAGACTAATTCTAGGAAGAGTGTCTTTGTGAAATATATGAATGCAGGAGAGATAAAATGTTTAACACTGGAGTATCATTTTAAGTATTCATTAAGATAAAGATTAGAACAAGGCAGTTAGGAAGTGACAGGATGATGTATGACATTGCTCAAAATTCATCTGTCAGAGGTCAGGCATAATGAAAGAGTTGTGAGTGTGTATGTGTGTGTCTACATATGTCCAGTGTGACCATTCACATATCCTATGCTAATGTATGAAACTGAAAATCTATGTGTGTACAAGAAGTCAGATTTGTCTTTTTGATTTGCCACGAAACATTAAAAGATTTTATTAAATAAATGCTAAGATTCTTCTATCAGTCACAAAGATAAGATTATATTAAGCTATTCAGTTTAATTTCTTGTGAAAGCTGTGCTCAGTGTGATCTGCAACTGTTTGGATGAAGGTGTCATCAGAGGCCAATGAGATCCAGGCCTCGGAAAGCAAGTCCATCCTGGATGAGCTGGAGACGCAGTACAAGTCACTGTTTCGGAAATATGAGAGCCTAGTCAGCAGCAAAACCCCGCAGACCATGCAGACAGAAGGAGAAGAAGGTGCAGAGGAAAGGGCTATCAGGCGGCGTCTGGCCCACAAAGAGGTACAGACCTTGCTTCATGAGACTCTCAGCAGGGACTTTTCTAGTCAGGATACTCAGCCTCCTCCCTACAGAGCGCTTTTTCAGGACCTCTTTGCCACGCTAAGAAAAAGCAGACAGCAACAAGAGAAGCCGTGAGGTGGAAACAAAGGGAGCAAAGGTCATTATCTGAAAACTGTTGCCTCGGTGTTCAAGCATTGTTTTTATCATTCATCATTGCACATTTCTATATCATTTTTTAAAGGGTCGGAGTGTTCAAGGTTGATCTCTTGAAGGTCTTGAAAGCAACATAATTTGCAAGTTCCAGTAAGATGAGGGGCACACCAAAGTGAGAAGTAGTTGGAACAAGTTGGCATAGACATGGTAGGAGTTGCATTTTGATCTGATTAATGCTAGTGAATGAAGCAGACAAGAATTAGCAATTTTCCGATGTCAATTCAGTTTCATTATAGCCTGTTGGACTGTGCAGGACCTTTCAGATCTTTCACAATCTTGCCATGTGTTAAAAGAAAAGAGACATGATAGAAAGAACTAAGAGGAAGAGGATGAGAATCAATGATTGTCACTGTCTGGTTGCCTTGATTTTAAGGACAAAGTCACTGTCAGAACTAAGTTTTGAAACATGTGCAGAAGTCATAGAGTGAGGTGAATTGTGTTATTCCAGAACAAAGATAGAGGAGACAGAAAATGAAATAGAGTGGAGCAGCACACGAAACCAAAATGGGAAACAACAGGTTAACAGGCATATGATTATATCATGAACTGTACACGCTTCTGTCCTATTCACAGAGATTGGCCCAGTAATACAGAAGTGGTTTCACAGTGTGTTTTGACGAGCAAGTACATATTATAAAAGGAACCAGAGAACTTATGAAGAATAGAAGTAACTCAAATGTGCCTCTCTCTCTCACACACACACACACAGACACACACACACATGTATACATTATAAATACAGATGCACACAATGCATGCATGCATGCATGCACACAAGCACGCGCACGCATGCACATATGCACGCACGCATGCATACACACATGCAAAAGCAGAAATTGGTTATCAATGGGTGTTATCTCTCCCTCATATATATTATTATTACTGCTGTTATTTTTACTGATTAAATTGTTGTTGTTGTTTTTTACTTTGGACATGCAGCCACATTTTACCACATAAGAGTTAATGGTTTTAATGTTACCAGCTCTGTGATCAAATTAATGTACAGTATATTAAACTCAGTTTGTGTTTCCTATACTTCATTTTCTGTACATATTTCACTCAGCCAAGAAAATTTAAATGAAGTGTTTAATTTGTTTGTCTTTATTATCAAGGCTTCTTAATCTTGACACCAGTATTTGTTTGCTGTAAGATGAAAAAAAAAAAAAAAAAAAAAAAACCCACTGTTAATGTTACTTTAATGTTATTCTGACATTTGTTTTCTATTAACTTTGTGCTTCGATTTGTGCTGTACATACATGTACATGCGTGAATGGTTTTTTTTGTAAACATGCATATTACATTCATATGCCATGTATTTACAAAAAACCACCTGGAGACATAGATATACATTAATGCATGCTATCACACTTAGCTACACAAATGTGGTCCACGTTACCATTTTAAGACTGATTCTTTTTTTTTTTTGGTCTGAATATAAGGTTTCATCATCATAGGTTGGATATAAGGTTTCATCATCATAGATTCAGCAGCTCAATGCTTTACTGACTTTATCAGCTTTTCTTCCCTCCATAACTGCATTTCCCACGTTCGCATGTCTTCAGCATTCAGGCATTGTCTTTCCAGTAATTTGATCTAAAAGCACAACACAGTCAGTTTAAAGGATTCTTGGCTGTGTGTTGGTAGCAAATCTGGAAGTACAAATTTCCAGTTAAACATTTTCATGTGCACATATGCGTATGTGCGAGTATAGTACGTGCATGCTTGCATGTCTGTGTATGTGTATGGTTTGATAAGATTGATTGGTGTGGATGTATATGCACATGTGTGTGTGTACATTGACACTTTCATGTATGTGTGTGTGTGTGTGTGTGTTGATGGTTTGATAAGATTGATTTGACTGGATGTCCATGCCTGTGTGTGTGTGCACACGCATGCATGAGTGTGTGTGTATTATGTGTGTGTGAATACATTGTGTGAACATGTAGATGGTTTGCATGTGTGCTGGTATGTGCTAGTGTGAGTGGGTCATTTATTTTGTCTGTGTCTGAATAGGTTTACGGGCCCATGTGCAGGCTGGTGTGACAATAGATTGGTGTCGATGTGCTTTGTCTTTGTGTGTGTATGTACGAGGGTGTCTGTGTCTGTGTCTGTGTGTGTGAATAGATGGCGAGTGTGCCCATTTGTATGTGTGCAGACAGATTTGGGTGTTTGTTCATTTGTTTTGTGTTTGTATATTTTCTACTGTTATAATCATTTTCCCTTGTCTGTTCTTTCCTTGTCTTCTCTTTCTTTTCTTGGCTGTATCAGTTGATTCAGTATATCTTGTGAATATATTTTATCTGACGCACATAATAAAATCTGTTATATATCCAGGCTGAGGAAATATTAAAACTATGAACAGAATGTTCAACATGCACATAATGAAGGGTTTTATTTAAGCAGCTCAAGAATATGTTAAAAAATACTTATGAGCTTTGATGAATTTGACAGTTAATTTATTTATTCATTTCATGTGTTGCATTGTATTTTAAAAGTGTTTTTCAAGCTTTTCCTCTTTTTAATTTCTCTCAGTATGTATCTTTTAATACAGTCATTTTGTTGTTTTTGTGTTTGTTCTTTTTGCAAAAATATGGCAGTTACTCAGGTCTGTGAGTTGATTTTAATGTGGTGACAGCCCTGATGTGGCCCCTTGCGGTCGGCTGGGCTATAAGCAACATTATCTTATCTTATCTTACTCAGGTCTGTTGTTAGAAATTGTGCTGAAGGAGAGACTCTCCACATTAAAAAGAAGTCATACTAGGTGGGGTAACCTGAGTAAAGAACAGTGTACCAAACTATGCAGCCCTCAGATGGTTTTTATTGTTGGCTGGTCAGTAAACTACAGTCAATACTCGCTGATGTTTGCCAAATCTTAAGTCATTTTTATGTTGATACTATCAAAAGTGCAAATCTACTGGTAAATGCAACATACACTGTGGAGAAAGACAGGGTGTCCAGGTGTGTATGTGTGTGTATGCATGTCATCTGGGTGTGGATCATATAATCATTGTTAAGGCATGACATTATTTTTGGCTGTTGACAGTTATCTGTTGCAGTTTTTCTTTTCTTTTTTCTGTAATTATATATCAAGGCATTTTTGATAGATACAAAGTAGAAATGGTGCCACAATAAATGTGACGGAATTCTGATTTAGAAAGTGTTTGAAAGTGCAATCAGTTTGATCTCTCTCTCCCTTGGTCTGTCTGACTGTCGTTCTGTCACTCATATTTCATTTTATGTATGTGAATGAATGGGTGTTTAACAAGAAATTTGCATCTGTTGCTAAGTACATGCAAACATGCATGAAAGTAGGACATGCATAAGCGTGTTTACTTATTCACACATAGGTTCGTCTGTGCACAGAGAAGCCACACACTCACATACACAAATACACACCCTGAAGTCACAAGCTAAGCACATGATGACCATGATTGATTTATACCTGATAAGCAAAGCAACAAACAAGAATTCTGCCACACTTGATGTTTGTGTATGGCTGGATTTGGCTGTCCATGACATGCATGCCTACAGCTATTCTCATTCATGCTGTCTCCATTCAGAGGCTTTGTGCGGAAGTTTGATTTTTGCTATTTCATAGCACTTTTAGTGCCTGACTTTTACTATATATACTCTTCACCATCTTGGCTTTCTGTGTGTATGAAGCACACTCAGGCATGTATGTGTGTGCATGCATGTGTGTGTGTGTGTGTGTGTGTGCGTGCGTGTGTGTGTGTGTGTGTGTGCGCTTGTGTGGTGGTGTTTTAATTTAGCTCATCTTCATCAAGAATAATATTTAGCCCTTGTCACTTGAAATGAGCAGTTCTTTGATTTGCTCAGTCTTCTCAATGCTGGTCCTTCCAGCAACCAGTGCCTGTACGTTGCTTTTACCGGCACCTTAAATTGATAATGAAATGACATAAACAATAATGAAAGGCAGCAGACCACAATTGTGTATGAAGAATTTTATTCCCACAAATAAAGTAAAGCTTTACAAAATGTCCAAGCAAAAAAAAAAAAAAAAAAAAGGGGGGGGGGGGGGGTCAAATACAGGTTTCATTTGCTTGTCAAGGAAAATATTCTTGTCAAATTTCCTTCTTTGATAGGATGCATAGGTGTAAATTTTGGAAGCTGTTGTTGCTTTGGTATTTGTTTTTTCCCTCTTCTTTTGTGTGTGTGTGTGTTAATTTCTTGAAGACCGTGTCCCTTCAAACTTCAATGAGAATGCCACCTATTCCAGCCAAATGTTTTCTTTTTTAGTTTCATCATGGTATGAACACATCTAGAAACCTGTGTAAAAGGTATCTGCAAAATTTAAAACATATTGTTGTGTCACTTTGGAACAGGATGAACTTAGCTGAATTTTCTTTTCTTTTAAGACTCTCATACCTCTTGCTGGTACATGGCCACATGATCCACATGTCCGTGTTCAAAAAGCACGCACATACATGACCATCCTTGAATCAATGACGAGCTGACGAGCATACCCATATTACAGTGTTCCATGTTGCGGTTCAGATCTGATAATGATGAAGTTTTTCATTCCGAGCAAAAAATGTTTGAGAGTGCTTTTGTTCTTTGCTCACTTTCATTTATTTGTGTGTTATATGGCAGTTGCAACGCTTCATTTTGATCCACATTATTGTAGGGAATATGTGTATATAAATCTGACAGACAAAAATGTATAAAAGATAAATGATGTAACAGGAATACATTATGCAAAATAGTATCGATTGCGTGCACTGCTGATGTTCAAAAGTAGAAATTGTTTCATTATGTATGAAGAATTGTTTTCTCAACTCACAGCATGACATATTTAGGCCTGAATTCCAAGTTTGTGAATCATAATCAGATTCACATTCCATAGAATTAGTATTCCATAAACTGCCCAAGACAACCAGTTCAATATCTGAGAATTTGTTGTTGTTCTTTTTTCACATATTTCATGAAACGCTGAAACACAAAGGTGACAAGACAATATGCAATCAAAGTAGGCCTTTACAAAGAATGATCCATGAAATTCACTTTTAAAAATCAAGCCATTCAAATGTTCTCCAGGTAAGTCAATGCACATGGAGTATCTACGTTTCCTCAAAATTGTGTGAAGAAGTTACACCTGAGAGATGGTTCAAACAATTTTTAATAGGTCTGTACACTAGAATCATCAGAGTTATTTAAATGGTTACCCCCAAAATGTTCTACAGTAAATGTGTGAAAAATCATTTATATGTAGAATCCTGTCTTTTCGTCAGAATTATCAGAATACACGAAGATGGCATAGAGTGCACAGAGCAAGACAGATAAGTAAATGTTTTGCAAGTTTTCTTCTTCAGACGGAGACAAACAAATTAAGAAACAGAGGGAAAAGCACACCAAAAAATGTACTTGGACAAAGTTGATAGGCAGGAGAAAGATTTGTGTTGTATGTCTTTCCTGTCGAAGTCAGTCACATGGTTTCACACACACACACACACACACACACACACACACACACACTCATTCACATACACATACACACACAGAACATTGAATTAATTTCTTGCCTTAAGATCTTAGAGATCCATGTTTTAAAATGTGTTTACTTAACAGATTTAGAAGGTCTGCATACTTTGTTTTAAGCAGCATCAAATCTAGTCAGAACAGAAAGGGCTCAACTCAGACCGACAAACTGCCTTCATTCTTATGTCAACACAAACACCAGAGTATTTACACAGCGTCTATTCTTACTGCATACCCAGTTTTACAGAAGTCAGTCACCTGGTCCCCTAAGCATAATCAATATTAAAATACCACTTTGGCCATGTCACTTAAGACAAGATAAAAACCATTGACCTTTTTTAATAGATTGACTCTGTATGTCTTTTACACCATTTTTGTATTATTAGGTCCACCAAATGCATGAGAAATGCTTGTTCATGCAAGCAGAGAATATCCACATAATAATTGTAGTGAAAGTGACGTGAGAAACTGTTTTAAAGAAACCAATCAAATTTTTGCCACAATCTTTTCTTGACTTGATCTTGAACCAAGGTTAAGTACAAAAGGTAATTTTGATGTAGCTTTTAGGATTATTTCTATGATCACGAAGATGTGGTACAGTACAAGTCCTTTGTCACAAACCCATCCCACATACTGTAGCCTAGAATTTTTCATACACATGCATGACATCTTTTTTCATGACCATTCCCAAAAATAATAGAAAAACAAAGCAAAATGTAGGTGAACAATTTGAACCAGGGTTGTGTTTTCATGGATGGGCCAGAATCATAGTTGTGTGTGTGTGTGTGTGTGTGTGTGTGTGTGTGTGTGCTGGGCAGAGGAGGTTTATTATTTTTTTTATAGAATGTGTGCGTGTGTACATATAAATATGTGTGTGTGCAATTATAATGGTATAAAATAAAATGACTTGTTAACACTGTAGATGTAAAACAATAACATAAGCAATGTACACATAGCTATTCAAAAAGCAGATGAAAAAAAAGTGGGTGGTGGTGGTGCAAATGGCAAAGTTCACAAAACCGGATTTTATACATTAGCTGTCATTGATACCATATCCTCATAACCGCGCTCGTTATACAGTAGTATAAGCCTGTGCACATAAAAAGGCAAAAATATGCAGATTGCATTTACACATTCCCGGCAATTTAAACAAACAAAGTATTACAGGAAGAGCAATGGAAATGGGCGCATGCAAGTCTGGATAAAAAGATTAAAAGAGTGACGGGAGAGGGGGGGGGGGGGGGGGGGGGGGAGAAGCAGAGGTTGAAAGGAACAAGAAAAACAGGGGAGGGGAGGGGGGCATTGGCAGAGACAAACAGTCAGGATGAGTCTGTTAAACACATTGAAATCAGGAGGTGATTGGGAGAGAGAGAAAGGGGCAGAGGGCCAGAGGAGGAGAGGTAGCAGGAGGACTGCATGTAAGGAATGAATGGGAGACTCTTTATAAAGTAGACCTAAGAGTATTTGAGCATTCCAAGAACATGAGCCAGCAGCAAACATCCAAAACCTGAATCCCAAAATACCAAGCTATAAAATATGCAAAATCTTTTGGTTTTGAGAACTGTGAAAGCCTGACTTGCAGTGTGTCTCGACTGCTCGCTGAAGTAAGCTTATACGATAGGAAAAAAATTGTTAAGATATGAATTCATGAAGGCTATATTTTCAAAAAAAAAAAGAAATATTACACGTGAAATGGGTTTATGATGTTAATTTTATGATGGAAAATTCCACAGATCAACATGGAAAAATCAAAATACTTGTCTACATTAAATTCAGTTGCATGAGCCTACATATGGCTCACTGCTCTTTCACACATAAAGAGAGAAGCAAACATTTTTTTTAAAGAAAGTAATACAGCTTCACACACTGTCATTTCAGGATCCTATTTTTTGCGCAAGTACTACAATAACTGTTAAGCAAGTGTGAAGGAACTCCACAGGACAAGAGGAAAAGAAACAGCAACACAAAATGTACAAGAAACAATAAAAGGACTGCTCATTAACTGAAGCTCAAGTTGGAAAATATATACAGCAACAGCATACACTCTATGGGAATGTAAAAGAAAACAAAACACACACAAAACAAATCTTTACGTATTTCTGTACTTGCTCATTGAAGGAATACCAGAAGAAACCTTTATCATTATGGTGTATTGTGCATGTATAATGCATATGATTTGTTTCTGAAGTTCCATTGCAGATGCATCTAAGGACTGAAAATAAACAAAACATAATTACTCCTTGTGTAAAGTTGAGTCGAGTAATACAAAAGGCTTTGAACCAGGATGCAAAGGAATCAAGAATGATGGATATTCCTCTCATGTCAGACAGGCATCCAAAACTTAAATTACAACTTTGATCTTGTTAAGAGTGTTTGAGGGTGTCCTCATTTATTTATTAGTAAGCTCATATGCAGAAACTAAAAAAAGTGGATCAGACCACAGGAGAGGCAGCAACAGTTGAAAGAATATTTTATTTTTTACAATGTACATCTGGATCTGGCTGTATATGTCGCTGAACCAACTTGATTACATTGCGACGGAAATGTACATTTTTGTGAAGTTGAAAATAAAATGAGGCAGGGAACGGTAAACAATAAACAAGTAGGGTAACTCTTGCTCCCACAAGAAAACCTAACATAGAGTAACTTTTATTCAAGACTTGAATAAAAGTTACTCTATGTTAGGTCTTCTTACGGAAGCAAGAGTTACCCTACCTGTTTATTGTACATTTTTGTGTTTACACAAAAAGTCGTGGAAAGAAACTTGAAAAAAAAAAAAAAAAAAAAAGAACTCTCGGGGTAAATGGCTTATTTTCGACACCGATGAGAGCGACGAGAAACTTTTATGGGGGATAATCTGCTCAGACGAATTGTGTAAACTGTTACTCCCCTTTGTTCGGCGACCCTTTCAATAGAACGGGGGGCGTCAGAAAAGCTTTCAAAATATTTTTATGTAGCTTGTTCATATCTACATCAACATTACGCGATTACAAGATTTACATTTTTAGGATTTAAGCCACTTTACGCAAAATAACTTTCCTATCACTGAAATTATCTTAATCCAAATCCTGGCACAGAAAACCTCGTCCCCAGCGTCAAACCACATCCCCTATCATTCCCTATTCCCCCACAGATTATAAAACAACGTAAAGCGGTTGTTTCTTCATGGATGATATCAAGAGTTGATCCATCGAAGCAGTCCTGTCGGACAGCAATGTGTGAACGCAGGATTGGACAGCGCTGGCTTCACACGAATTTTCAATTTTTCAATGAGGAGGGAGATTCAGAGACAGAAATGCAACCCTTGTGGCGAACCTGGGCTGGAAAGTAATGATAATTTTTGCTTCCAACCTCCAGCGTAGTTTCACCTCAGATGTGCCCAACAATTTGCTTTGAGGACAGCAGCATCGACACTCTCACAACCTGCCTAAGGCTTTGCGGCCCATCCTTCAACCCTGAACTGAGTTCAGAAAATGGTGTCACCCCTTTCGCTCAGTACCGTATTTAGCAGGAAAGAACAGTTCTATAGAGAAGAGGAGAACGAATAAGGCAGACAGCCAAAGAAACAGAGGTAGATAACGAACAGAACAAGGAGAGAGGGGGGGGGGGGGGGGAGGAGAGAGAGAGAGAGAGAGAGAGAGAGGTACTATCATAAAAAAAACAAGAGAAAAGAACAATGAACAGACATTAAATTAATGAGGTACAGAGATCAGTAGTAACGTTTCTTAACCATGCTCTTTTTACGTATTGCAAATTCGCCATTGGAGTCGGTCGACTAGGGCCAAGTTTGGTCATTTCACATCTCCAGGGCAGCCAGCAGTATGGTGAGGATAGGAAGCAGGAATGCAATGTATCCCTGTAATAAATAAGCAGGCAGCTAGCTGCAACGTACAAAAAGAAAATGCGCTGCAACAGATAACAGGTCAGGGAACTACAGAGAGAAGAGAAACTGCACCGGGCAGACTGTACATACAAAGTGACAGGGTTTTTTTTTTTCGTGTTTGTATTTCAGATGCACAAGTTCAAGTAAGTGTCATTACAAGCAATTCAAAACACAAAGATCATCACAAAACGCTTTTTCCTTTCCTTTTTTTTTTTTCTTTTGTTGTTGTTGTTGTTGTTGTTTTATTTTGCTTTTGTTTTGTTTTGTATTGACACTGCAAAATAAACGAAGACGACAGCAGATCATTTTGTGTTGTTTATCAGTAACGCAACTAACCACGGGGTCAGCATCAAGGCTAAAGACAGGAACATGGGAGAACATGGGAGGCAGTCCAGGATGAACTTATAGATAGATAGATATGTGGGCGGAGTGGGGAGGTGGTAGTGTAGATGGTGGTGCCTGCAAAGTCGGGGAATGCGGTGTTGTGATGCAGGTGATGTGGCCGTTCTCCCCACATCTGTTAAACAATTCGTTTTGTCCTTGTGTGGTTTCATCTGTGTTTTATTCTGGTGTTCATCAATGGAAGAAGAGGAGTAGCCACCCAACCTCACGGTTGAAAATGAAGATGAAATCATCGATTATGAAAACGAACAAAATCAAATCAAATCAAATGATCTACTTTGAGAAAAAAATATGTCAGGCAATTAGAAAATCTGACAAGTGATTCAACAGGCACACTATTGTGCTGCAATGCCATTACACTAAACCAGTATATCACATGGCTGCAAATCAAGTGAAGGGGGAGCTGAGGCAAAACTGGTGACGGCCATATCACCGGGCGAGCCAGCCAACCAGTCGCTACACACTATACTGCCTGATAACCAAGTCAGTCTCTCAAGACCGTCATCCACTAATAATGATCATAACTCTGGACATTGTCCCCTTCTCCTTCTCACTCAACAAGGGAAGATACGCTGTATCATTATAGTCTGTCATCTCTCTGAACTTGGGGCCTACATACCAAGAAGTGTGTAAGATTCCAAATCTCTACACACGGAACATCAAACATGCCAAGAAATATGTGTAATGTGTGCAATCACTCTTAACATAATGGAAATGTATGTCCAAGGATCTGTCATGCTCTTAATTCATTATCTGTTACACGCACAGAGAGAGAGAGAGAGACAGACAGACAGACAGACAGACAGACAGATAGACAGACAGAGACAGAGACAGACAGAGAGAGAGAGAGGTAGATAGATGAAAGGGATAGACAGACAGACAGATAGAGAGCCATCCCTTCCTCCTGTTTCTCTGTCCTGTTATCTACAGTTTCAGAGGTAACAACTTACCATTGAGGCGGTGGTGCACCCTGGAACAGAACAGAAAGAAGTTTCTGAAAGCATGTTCAATCCTAGATCTCGTACAAACGTTTGCGTTACCGTGACAGCCGCGCGTGCTTCTCTCTCTCTCTCTCTCTCTCTCTCTCTCTCTCTCTCTCTCTCTCCCTCCTCCCCCCCCCCTCTCTCTCTCTCGCTACGTTGCAAGCTGTATCAGTTTTGTTTCGGAAATGTATGAGCAAACCATGGATTTCAGAATGCCAAGCACTTTTTTACATGAATTTAAAGACAGAGTGGTTTCATGTCGATGGCAAGATTTCCGTATTAAAAACAGTGAGAGATTTGATGTATATAGGACATTTTGCACCTTACACTATATCAAGCCGTATCTGGGCATGGATTTACACAAACATCTGAAATTTATCATGACAAGGGTTAGAAGTGACATTTCAGACATTGCTGTACACCACCACAACGTTACAAGAGACGCACTGAGGTTGATTTACGTTGCCCTCTTTGCGAAAAGGGAAATGAAGATAAGCTGCATTTTGTTTTGTGCTGCCCTGTACCAAGTGATTTAAGAAGATTTTATATACCACAAAAATGTTAAATCATCCTTACCAGTTTCGTTTATGTATGCCTTTACTTCTAGAGAAGAAAGAATTGTGAAAAAAAAAAAAAGATTTACTTATGCAAAGCATTTCAGGTCCGTTCTGTAGGCCTAATGACGTCATGATGTATTTAGGGAGGATATTTATAACTGGAGTCACAAGTACATGCATAGGCCTACATGCATAGCTTTACAGACGTGTATAAATAGGTAGATGTATAGTTTCTATTGGTAGTATGACCAGACACAACTGTAAACATTTGTAAACAATTAAAAAAAAAAAACACCCATGTGAGTAAGACACGCCAGGAATCATGCAACATGAGTAAATAGGCCTACACCTATGAACGTTTCCAAAACAATAAACTGGAATAATTTCAAATCGATGCTGACGACAAGGTACATGTACAATAGGCATCTATTAATACATCTGTTAGACACATCAATTAAAACAACAGTTAATGGATCCACGCAGACGAACAAATGCATGCAGACTATATATTTGAAAGCAATGATAAATGCGCATGGTGTGAAGGTGAAGATGGCGATAACAACACTGACATACGAATATTTACATGTTTTGAAATCAACAGATCTATATGACAGGTGAACAATATCAATGAATCATAGTCATAGTTGCAATGTAGCTACTGAATATTGAATGTCACATTTCATACACTCATACACGTCGCTTTCAATAAACGGACCTTTCATCTCTCCATTCCTCCCGGCCCCCTCCCCTATCTCCCCCCCCCCCCTCCATCACACACACACACACACACACACACACACACACGCGCGCGCGCGCGCGCGCACACCACACACACACACACACACACACACACACACACACACTATTCACATCCCTTTCCAAGCTGTACCCATCTAATACTGAGACCAGTGTCGACTGTAAATGACAGATATGCTTCACATTCACGATTTACTGACGTCATCATTACCACCAGGACGACAGCACAGTAGCCTACGATGTGTAGCAAGACCTACCGCGCCATCTGTTTCAACCAAACATGCCGCTTCTTCCGCTAATGATTTCCATTCCGGAACCGGCCAATCAGTTCTGTGGGACTGGAAATTATGATGCCACCTGCCTAAATGGCAGCAACCGGAGCAATATTTCGGATGCGTATTTGTTCATCTTCCTCTGGTCACACAGTCTGCGGTGAATGGGTCTGCATTGTTTGACAAAAAATCATCCATGAAATTCACTTTTTGGACAATCCCTAAAATGAGCATGTCCAGAGGGTCATGGGTTCAAATTCCAGCCATGACTCGTCCCAAGATGGAAAAAAAAAAAAAAGGGGGGGGGGGGGGGGCAGCAGAGGGACATCCGGAGTCATGAACCAGGTGTGGCCCAACGCCCCTAGAGTGTCAGGAGATAAGGGCCGAAACACTTGCTTGAAGGGGGGGCTTCACTTCTGAGGACTCTCTGCTGCCACGCTCTCCACGAGCTTCTTTCTACTTAAAAATGAAGCCATTCAAATGTTCTCCAGTTAATGTTCTCCAGTCAAGTCGATGCTCTCTTCCTAAGATTGTGAGATTGTTCTTGGTTATTTTTAACATCCTCTATGTGGTAAAAAGTGCGCGTTAGCTCAGTCTACTTTTCTGTGCGTTGGGGTCAGACTGGTCCACTGATCTCAATAACTGAAGCCCTGCCGGGAAAGACTGTTCTTCCCCCATGAAAGAAGCCAGTTACTGAAGACACATGACGACATCAGATTTTGAAAACAAATGAAGACGGGTGGACTCTCTCTCTCTCTCTCTCTCTCTCTCTCTCTCTCTCTCTCTCTCTCTCTCCACGACGGATGAACTAAAGAGTGCTTTCATCCGTTAGTCTTACATCTGGAGGGAAGTAAATGAACAAGACAGAAACAAACAAAATGATAAAATGGCTACTTTTCCGTGGTACCTGCCAAAACAACGACAATGAATTCCCCAAAATTCAAATCATTTTATGTTTCTTCACCCATCTTGTCTCAAAACCCATGACTTCATCAAACGCGCATGCTCAGGGTGAGAGGGAGGGAGGGAGGGGAGGAGCCGAGGGGTGGGCAACATAACAAACGTGGCGGACTGCATGCACTCCCCCTCTGCCTTACCTCCGCCACCCTCTCCCCCTTCCCCTGTGCCCGTCCCTTGGGTGGTAGTGGAGTTGAAGGCCTGAGTGGTGTTTATCATGCTACCTGCTGGAGTGGTCGGCGCCTCCGAGGTGGATGGGGCTTCGGATCGGCACGACACTGAAATACAATAACATCAGAATAATGATGAAAAAAGCGAGTGTCTGATATCATTACTGCTGATATCAATACTGTCATCAGCAAAAAAATCACTGCTGCTTGCCTGCTTAGGGTTAAATAGGCCTGTCCTTGACCAACCCTTTGCGGAACACACACACACACACACACACACACACACACACACACACACCACACATGCACGGACAAACGCACGCACGCACACTCATACACACACACACACACATGCACGGACACACACACACACACACACACACACACACACACACTCACTCACTCACTCACACACACACACGCACATTCTCACTCACACACACACACACACACACACACACACACACACACACACACACGCGCGCGCATGCACACACACACGCACGCGCCCACTCTCTTCCCCTCCCCCCCCCCCCCCCATACACACACACACACACGCACGCACGCACGCACGCAGCAGCACGCACGCACGCACACACACACACACACACACACACACACACACTCCGCCACAGGTTCAGGAATATTATGAAGAAGTCATCAGTGACGGGTCGACAAGCCCCCTCCCAGAGAATGCAAGACAGAAGACAATAAGATGATTAGGAAGCCGATGAGAGTTCTGACAGTACGTACTATAAATGAGCATCCTCAGTTTGTGTTACAGAGGGAGATGAGGAATGCAGCCTACTTTTGTCGCAGTGCCGGTCTCGGTCACAGCGCTTTGAAGATAGATAAAACTGTGGGTTTTTTTTTTTCAAGTTCTTCTGCTTCTTCTTATAAGAACTTTGCAAGACAGGTTATGGTGTTTGGAATTAACAGTCACAATGCTAATGCTAATGACGGAGTTGGGCCTTTGGTGGTAGTTGTCAGATTCTTAATGATCTGGTATGCTGTTTGGGTGGTGTATTTTTCTACATACATCCTCAGTGTCAGTGTAAAGTTTTTCCAATCGTCTTCAGCTTTTTTCTTTTTTTTTCATAGTCTCCTGGATCATCTTGTTGATTTCATGGTATTGGTTCCCCTTCATCTGTTTTGCAATTCTCGCTCTGTCGCTTCCAGCTTTTCCTCTCTCTCTCTCTCTCTCTCTCTCTCTCTCTCTCTCTCTCTCTCTCTCTCTCTCTCTCTCTTCCCTCCTTTCTTGCTTGTTCCTTATCATTGTACTTCAGTTTGCAAATGGGAGTAACGCTTTCCGAATGACTGGTGATACCCATCCTACATTGCTGCGAGAGCTAGACTCTGTTATCACGCTCGCCTCACACACTGTTTAACAAACTTAACGGGGGAGGTGGGGCATTAAGCGTTTAAGAAATGAAAAAAAAAATCTTCAGACAGCTTTTCCATACGTGTATTCTTCTGCTTCAAGTTGGCCCTACGGAAAAGCAACTTTTCATAGTAGCGTACACGGGGTACATACAATTTAGGGAAATGTACTTTTCCCTGCTTCAGGAGAACAGAACACAGGAGTAATAAACGTGGATACTGTCAGTTAAACCATATATATGAGCAGGACGATAACATGACGGAATTGTTCACATGTTACTCTACCTGTCTCCTCTGCCTCCATGAGGACAGAGGGAGTGCCGCCGCAAGTCCCCGCACTCTTGGTGATCGTCACATTGCCCACATCGTCCTTCGGCATTGCCTACACACGTCAATGGATACACGACTGCATACAGTGCAAAAGAGGCTTTCAGAGGCAACATAGTAATACCTGCTAACAATGACAACTGCTGAGTTTGAAATATCCTTCTTCTTCCTCTTCTTCTTCCCCCCCCCCCCCCTCTCTCTCTCTCTATGTGAGAGAGAGAGAGAGAGAGAGAGTGTGTGTGTGTGTGTGTGTGTGTGTGAATTCGTTTCCTTCTTTTCAACGTATGGTGAAAGCTTAGCAGGTGCGAAAACCGTGACTCTCGAGCAAAACGTTTGAGTCCTGGGCATCAATTGTTAGGTTTATTGGGTCAGTTAACTCAACGACATTCAGAATTGTTTTGTTTCTTTCCTGTGTTTGCTTAACCGCTTCGGAGTTCCGCCGATGGAAATCTAGACACATTCAAATCGACGCGCGCACGCGAGAAAGTAATTTGCATGTACTTGAATTATGATTGACGCTACTCGTTTGAATATAACTTTTTTTTTTTAAGGGGGAGGGGGTGAAGAGAATAGGAGAAATAGGAGAGGAGGCAATGCCTTGTTTGAAGAGAAAAAGAACACAAAACAATGTTACCGGAAGGATGTTAAATTATTATTAAAAAAAAAGAAAGAAAAAAAAGACGGGAATGGCTGCCCACTTGTTAAAATCAGTTAAACGTGAACTTAATTTGATGTGGTCAAAAGAATTATCCAATGTACATGACTGACTCTTTCAACACTTTCTCGGAGGTGGGAGTTGGGGGTGGTTGTTTTGAATAAGTTCTATACTCTTTCACTTTGGATTTGCTTTTTATTTATATGTGTACTTGCTTACATGTTCATTTACTTGTTCATTTCACTTTGTTTTCTTTTTCCTTTCTGTTTTTAATTTTTTTTTTTTTTTTTGCTTGACATCTCATCTTAAGCGCCTCTCCCATCATCCCCCCCCCCCCCCCCCCACCCCCCTCGTTGGGATACATTACGAGGCGCCGCTTATACCGGCCGTCCCACACTCTACAACACCTGGCACACAGCACCGCCATTCCATGGATGCAATCAATATTAGGTCGTCATTTGCAAACTCACCAGTGGAGACACTGCAGCGCTCCGTGGTGTTCTGTTGTAGCCTACATGCTATGATCCAACACACGCAGGGCAACACCAAGTAAACCCCTACTGTAGACGATAACTGCTTTGTCGCAGTCAGAATGAACGAGCGTCTCTCCGTGGATGCCAGAGTTCGCCAATGTCGGCAGTTTGACATTACCGTCTTCTATAGTAATTTTTCTTGGCATACTGAAACGGACATTGTCAGTTACACGAATAGTATAGGCAGCAGGACCTTTGACTTATGTTTAATCAGTACTTCGCGTTTGCCGTTTCAGCCAATCAATGCAAGAATGCCGAAAGGGGCACAACTCTGATGGACAGTTTGAATAAACAAGCAGACGAGCTAAAAAGTTTGGTCAGAGTGCTAAACAAGTCAGGACAAAACGTGAGAATTTGCCAAAGAAGTTTTACAAGTGCCATGAAAAATGCTGGACCAAGCTCAACAGGCTGCTTCATTTGGAAACTTAAAGCCGTACTGGCTTACGCTGGTATGTATTCCATGATTGTTGTGAGTAGCAACCGTTCATGTATTATATTCTTGGCAAAGTCATGAGAACCACGCTTCCTCCTCTCTCATCCCCACTGGCCTTTCGTTCTCTCTGCGAAGAAGTCTCAATTCATCGAATATCACTGTTGG
>CM065714.1:121701946-121711946 GCA_033310375.1 Conus canariensis | reverse complement strand
AAGCGATCGGACAGTACTCATGCAAACAGCTGAGAGTGCGTCACTTCCCCTTGCCAAACGTTTCAATTCGCCCCTCCCCCTTCCTACCACCACCTCCCCTTTCAGTTCGTTTGCAAGTTGTAAAAACAATGTTTCATTGATTGATTTTGATCATAGCATGAGAGAAAAAATCCACCGCATGCTTGTTCAATTGCTGTAGAATTTCAAACTGAACGCCACTTTAATTGAATAAAAAAAAAATGTGTGTGTGTGTGTGTGTGTGTGTGTGTGTGTGTGTGTGTGTGTGTGTGTGTGTGTGCGTGCGTGCATGCATGCGCGCACTCATGAGTTTGTCCGAATGCGTGCTCGTGTGAGTGTGTGTGTGCGCGCGCGCGCGTGTGTGTGTGTGTCTGTGTGTGTGACTGAGTGCATGAATGTGGATGTGCATATAATGCGTTCGTGGATGTATTGCATATAATACGTGCATCCGGGCACGCATGTGTCTAACATGCGTCTCATACACTCAGATGAATGTTTCCATCACAGTCTGATCCTCCACTACTGAGCCAGGGCTCAACGACACCCAAAACACACGCAGGGCAAAATGACACGGGGCAAAATGATACTGTGGTGAAAAAGAAAATCGCGAAATGAAAAAGGGCGAATCGGGATATCTCCGATGTGTGTAGCTCTGGTTAGCTTACATCGAGCTCTTCTATTGTTTCCATCCTTTCTCATACTTACTACGTGTGCACCCTCATTTTACACAACATATGTCAAACCTTATTACTGTAGGTGCCGTGATCGTATCGAGCAGGTTCAGGACGTGTTGATGCGTTGCAGCATTCAAGCTGTCGCAACATCCTGGTTCACCTGTCACTTCCGTCTGCCTCCTCGCTTGTCTAACTACGAATATTAGGCTGTATTGAATGCGTGGTTTTGTGCGTGCGTGCGTGCGTGCGTGCGTGCGTGCGTGCGCGTGTGTGTGTGTGTGTGTGTGCGCGCGCGCGCGCGCGGGCGCGTGTATTTGTGTGTATGTGAGAGAGAGAGAGGGGGGGGGGGGATTTGAAACAAGAAGGATGTTCCATGTTTATAATGTACGGTTATGACTCCCCATCTGGTTCGAGGTTTCATTGTACAATAACAGGAAGGTGGTTCCCGTCATGTAACAAAGGTGAGCTTACATAACATCAATTCACTTCCGCTCGCTCCACGCGCGCGTGCGTGCGCGCAAGCACACACACGCACACGCGCGCGCGCGCAATATTGCAGACACAAGAAACAATATTGCAGACACAAACAAGTCGGGAGGATGCCTAACCGGCCGAGTGGACGCTGCGAATTCAAAATCCCATGGCGTCCAGTGTAATCATTGCCCTTGTCGCTGCCCATGTTGCTTCGGTGGCGAATGCTTATTATTTTCTGATAGCCCCCTTCCCTTACCTTCCTTTCGCTTCCCTTCTCTCTCTCTCGCTCTCTCTCCTCTCTCCTCTCTCTCTCTCTCTCTCTCTCTCTCTCTCTCTCTCTCCTCTCTGTAGGACTATTGTCATCCACGTCTATCCCGTCACCAAAGTAACAACCCGGGACCACCTCCTCCCCCTCCCTCCCCTTTTCCCCCTACCCCTCCCCCGAAAAAAAAAACAAAAAAAAAACACACAACCAACCAACCAACCAAAAACAAGAGAAAAGCAAGAAACAGCGAGACGGTACCTGTGAGGATGCGAAAGAAGACGACGTAGGGGCTTGTTTCAGACGGCACGATGTCCAGGCAGATAAAGTAGTGGTATTTCAACTCGGCATTCAGATGCTGTAAAGGAACCTGGTCACACACACACACACACACACACACACACACACACACACACACACACACACACTCACATATTAATTTCTATTATTCTGGTTCATGTCAAATTATTATTAAGGGTTATTTTGGTCATGTTGCTGAACAATTCCTCCTTTTGTTTTGTTTCGTTTCTTTCTAGATTTTCTTCCTCTAGTTCTGTTTTTATGTCTTATTTCTTTCGTTCCTTCTTTCGTTCCTTTACTTGCTTGTGATTTTGTTGATTGTGTGTGTGTGTGTGTGTGTGGGTGTGTGTGCGTGCGTGCGTGCGTCCGTGCGTCCGTGCGTCCGTGCGTGCGTGTGTGTTTAAAAATAATGTTGGAAACGTAGTTGGTACCTTTTTTTCAGTTTTTATTAACTAGAACCTATTTTGTTTTAGAAAAAGTCGCCGTCAAACTATTTTATATTTTCAGTTTTCCAGTATCTTATATAAGGTTCGTACGTACATAAATAAGTCTCTCTGTCCTCTCTCTCTCTCCTCTCTCTCTCATCTCTCTCTCTCTCATCTCTCTCTCCTCCTCTCTCTCTCTCTCTCTCGCTCGCTCGCTCTCTCTCTCTCTCTCTTCATTTATAAAACATTGATATTGATACTCGCGTTCCACCGACGACAGGGTAAGCGGCAATCTATTTTGAAGCACTACAAGTTTTAGCTTTGAAGAAATTTCAAGGTGTAGATAGGCGGACTCCAAACGACCCTGTGTATGGTGAGAAAGATCTATTTCCCGCATACTTATCTATCTGTCTGTCTATCAATATATATATATATATATATATATATATATACATATATATGATATAGATAGATATAGATATAATGTATGTATGTACACACACACACACACACACACACACACACACACACACACACACACACACTCACACACACACACATATATATATATATATATATATATATATATGTATGTATGTACACACACACACACACACACACACACACACACACACACACACACACATATATATATAATATATATATGTATATATATATATATGTATATATATATGTATATATATTCTACTTTTAAGTGGATCTGCTTGTCTCCTAAACTGCTGTGACGAAAAGACACTGGAATTTTCTTGCAATGTATATGATATCTTGTTTGATTTAGATGCTTAAGGCAAACAGACTTTCTTTCTTTGAATGTAGTTTTGGATTTGCTTGAATGTTGGAATTGCTAGTGAATTTTCATGTCTTTTTTTTTAGAAGCTGGGAAGGCTGCTGATTTGAACATATCCGTATTCGTAATAGGTTTGATTCATGATGTTCATGATTGGAAACCTTAATTGATATTAGAGAGACAAACACGAAACGAAAAAAGTCAGGTCAGGGGAATCTGAATCAGCTAATTATCATAATTATTACGGAACGTTTCGGGAAGCAGAAATACTTTTCGCTCTTTGCTATTGAGCTCTCAAGGGCTTTCACATATTTTTTTTTCGAAAACCAGTATTATAAACAACCATCGCTGTTGTAATTTAGTGTACTATCAGCTGGAGCCAACTTCCGTTGAAGTTTCAGACAGCGGAGCATTCCCAGCTAGGCCCAAAGTGGAAACCTGGCCTGCCAACTCACCAATGAGTGCAAAACCCTACTGACCACTGGAAGGTCTTCACCATACAGCACCCTCCATCAGTACCTCCAGGATTGCTACCTAAGTAAACGAAGAAGAAGACCATCATTGTGATACTGAGAACTGGGCACTCCAGACTGTGACATCACATCTCTGCAATACTCCACCCTGGCGAGTCTTCAATTTATCCATTCAGCCCCAATGACGGCGGAACAGTCCCAACAACACTAAAAGTAGAAACCTGGCCTGCCAACACCCCGATGAGTGCAAAACTTTATTGACCACTGGAGGGTCTTCACCATACAGAAGCCTTTGCCAGTACCTCCAGGATTCCTGCCTAAGGGAACGAAGAATCTCTTCCTACACTACCGTTGATCTCACATGATCATCACCCATCAGTGACTGATTGATGATAATAATTTTTACTTTTTTGTGTGTGTGAATGAGTGTGTGTATATATATATATATATATATATATATATTTATATATATATATATGTGGTGTGTGTGTGTGTGTGTGTGTGTGTGTGTGTGTGTGTGTGTGTGTGTGTGAAAACTTTCCACAGTTAGTCTCATTATGATCATATAATCAAAACTCACCCAGAACATTGTTTACATGTGGTCCCCCACCCACCCACTTTGTGTGTGTGTGTGTGTGTGTGTGTGTGTGTGTGTGTGTGTGTGTGTGTGTGTATGCGCGCGCGCGCGCGCGCGCGCTTAACACATGATACCCTGTTTTTCATTGATCACTGCTATCTTCTCTCAACAAACAGCAGCATATTGATGCCAACACATTATTTCACCTGTTACAATGAACATCATCCCACAGCATTGTTTACTTTTTTAAACAACACTATTTATATGAACCTCCCAACCTCCCACACCCATCCCCCACCCCATAGTGGATGAAGAGATATGAGCTCTCCTTCTCTTGCCCCCTCCCCCCCCCCCCACACACATTACCCTCCTCCCCACCCCCCTACCCCACCCCTTTTTTTTTCACACCCCCCCCCCCAATTATACCTTATCACCCATTTATCTTCCCTCCCCCTTCCCTCCCTTATTAATATTACCCACACACCTTTCACAACTACCCACGCATAACTACTACCACCTCTTTCATCACCCAGCGAAATCATTTATTTTATTCACCTAACCTTTTTTTTTTAACAAATTTTTTTTCCATTCTATTCATCTACTTATTTATCCCTTCTATATATATATATATATATATATATTTTTTTTTTTTTTTTTTTTTTTTTCCCAATTCCCCACCACCACTTACCATTATTATCAATCCACCAATACCACAACCGTCACAAATATATCACACCACCCCACTAAACTAGACACACAACCCTATCGTATCACCCCCTCCCCCCCCCCCCCCCGCAACCCCCCCCTCCCCCCCACGCAACCCCCCCCCCCTCCTTTTCCTCTCCCATAATCCCCCCTGTCATTTCCGCCTGGCGGCTATTCTCCCTACCACATGGACAACAACAGATGAGTCATTTTTCGTTCTTTGTTTGTACTGTCCTAAATGTTAAATGTGGTCTATTTTTTTGCCTGAAGAAGACCCAAGAGGTCGAAATGCATCGTGTCTTGTCATGTGCTTTGTTTGTCAATGTCATTGGCGGTAACTAACACCCTCTCTTTCTAAATTCCTTTGAAGCTGTCAAAAACTTTTCTTCGTTTTTGTACAAAGCCTTGAAATACATGGTTCTGTTCTTCAGAATGATTACAGGAATTTGTATGTGTTCTGTAACGTAATCTGATTCTGTATAAGTTTTGCGCTTTATATTCAATATATGTAGACCCTGCATTAAGGGTCATAGCCTGTTATGTAAACAATTTATCTGAATCCGAATCTATCATACACTCTCTCTCTCTCTCTCTCTCTCTCTCTCTCTCTCTCTCTGTCTCTGTCTCTGTGTGTGTGTGTCTCTGTCTCTCTTTCTCGCTCTCTCGGTCGCGCGCGCGCGCACACACACATGCATTAAGGGTAATAACCTGTTATGTAAACAATTTAACTGAATCTGAATCTATCATACACACACGCTCTCTCCTCCCCCCCCCCCCCCCTCTCTGTCTGTCTGTCTGTCTGTCTCTCTCTCTCTCTTTCTCTCTCTCTCTTTCACGCTCGCTTGCTCGCGCGCACATGCACACACGTACACATAATCAGACAAACACGAATACATGCGCGCTCGCGCGCGCGCGCGCGCGCACGCACACACACACACACACACACACACACACACACACAAATGCACGCACGCACGCTCGCACACACACACACACACACACACACACACACACACACACACACACACACACACATATGAGAAATGCACAAAGACAAAGGCATAAGAGAGCTTGTCCCTGGCGTTGAAAGCCAGTGCCTGCAGACCTTAGAACATATCGAGTGCCGTTGTTGAGGTAGCATGTGAAGGGGAGAGGCAGGCCTTTGGGCGTGATGTCGGAGATGGTGGTGTTGGAGATGGCCAGGTCCTGCCACCCCGGTAGACTGCTGTCCCAGTGGCCGCTCAGCTGCTCCGGCAGTTCGCACCCCTCTGGACAACACCGGTCAATCAATACATTCAGTGATCGATCAGTCCAGCATCCGGGCAATGATGGGAATAGTTATTTATCCAAAGTCAGTCACTCGATCAGTGGATCAGTCACGTCAGTATGTTCCTACGTTGATCAATCATCCGAGAAATCACCGAACCCCTCAACCAAACTAGTCACTGACTTGTTCGTTCGCTTGTTCACTCACACGGTCAACCGATTACCCCGCCTGTCAGCGGGTGAATAGAGACAATGGTTAGACAGTTTGGAAGTGAGGTGACTGCAGGCGGCAGTGGAAACAAACTTAAAAGAAAATTTACTGTTCCGCCGAACGAAAGAGACAAAGACATTACAAGAAATTTGTCATCTGTTTGTCTCTTTACATGAAATTTGTAACTTGTTTTTCTCTTGTAATTTGTCTCTTTTGTTCCGCGGAACAGTCATTTTTCTTTTTCTCCCCGTTGCCACTAGAATTTGAAGGGTGATCTGGCCGGTAGTATGCTTATTACGGACAGAATGAAAGCCTGAAGACCCAACATGGAGATGCATATGGACCGTAAGTCTGTTGTAAAGGCAGCTATGACAGACAGTAAAACAACAGGCTGGACAATGTCTTTTGGTTACCAAATTTGTGAGTTGTTGTTTTCAAGGAAACGATGCAAAAATTTATAACCCACAGTAAAAATTGAATGATGTTTTGTTTGGAGGTTGTGAGCATTATTACAGAATGGAAATTCGTGCGCATGTGCATATTTCTGAGGCAGTCTGATTGTACACAAATAGTTGATTGAAGTTGGATTTAGTTTGTTTGTTTTCAGCATATGGGACACACACACACACACACACACACACACACACACACACACACACACACACACACACACACACTCATATATATATATATATATATATATATATATATATATTGGAGACTATAAGCTTGCTGAAGGCTCATTTTGAGAAGCATTTATTATTCCCCATCCACCCTCTCAAGCACATACTGTTAGTTAGGCAGAATTAACTACCACTGCAGATATGAATGCTTATCTCCCCCTATTTCTTAAATCTAAGACATAAGAGCAAGCTTTGTTTATAATTGAATATTTCTTGCAGTCATTGCGACACCAAGCTGCTCTGTAAGTTGCTGGAATGGTGCTCGGTTACTTATCCTTGGAATTTATTAGTCTTTTTATTTTTATATATATATATATATATATATATATATATATATATATAAAATTCTGAACAATATATATATACAAACCCTGAAAGAGAACTTTCGTTGTACGTATTTTAAAGGCATTACCCCTACACCGTCTATAAGAATTCTGTCTATGTCTATAACACATCGCAAATAAGAGTCACTATGGAACTAGATGTTCCCAAATCTATAATTGCGCTATGTACTATATGTAATTTTCCTGACTGTCTGTGACTGTATTACAACATAACCCAATGTGACTTGAGACTCATTCTGTGCCGGATGGTCATATTGTTGTTTGTGAGCGTTCTGTCTTTTGCGTTCGCCCTCCACCCCACCTCCCACCTCCACCTCCCATTCACCGACTGGAAACAGCATGTGGCAATGAGAGCAAGCACCCTATTGTTAATCTGTTAATCGACAGTGTTCCCCATCAGATATGAAAACGCGTTCCAAGCATAAACTTAATGAACATGACGGCTTTGTTATCATGCACATGTTGCAGCAGAGGTCAGTAACTCCGATGACTCATCTGTAGGTCGGAAGCTGCTCCGCACTTCCGATCACATCGTTAGCGCAGTACTGGAACAAAAGAAATGACCAAACTCTAACCTGTGGCACATGATTGAGAACAGAGTTGAGGTGACCTTTGACTGACTACACCACCGTCAGGGTGTCCCTGTAGACTACTGACTTGACACAATGCTGATGACGAGTGGGGTGTTGTAGAGTGGAGTGGGTGGTCTGGTTAGGTAGTGTAGTACGATGTGGTGGTGTGATATAATGTGGTGTCGTATCATACGATGCAGTGGAGTGTTATGTGTTGTAGTGAAGTATGGTATGATGTAGTATGGTGTGGTGGGAGGCAGTGTTGTGTGATGTGGTTACATGTAGTAGTAGTAGCAGTAGTAGTAGTAGTAATAGGGACTGGCTCAAAAGCCTAGGCCTCGCGGCCTATGTACGTCCCCTCTTTGTCAAATACTTTTTGTTAAAAGTATAGGTGTTGAAACGCAATTGTCATTTTGTTACACAATGCCTAATATGGCATTTTAATCATCAAAATGGTTGAAAAGTTCCTTATACTTTGGAATTACATCCAAAAGATTCTTGAACTTGTTAGTGTCTTCTGCAAATTTTATGTTAGTAGGGAGTTCATTCCATAAAGGGGCTACTCTGTGTGAAAAGGAAAATTTTCTTCTGTTAGTACGGCAGTGCTGAATAAATATCTTTCCTTCTGCATTTCTTGTGATGTTATGTTGTGAAAGAGAAAAGAGTGAGTCAACACAAACATTGTCAAATCCATTAAATATCTATAAGTCTGTATAAAATCACCTCTTGTCCTTCTGCCTTTTAGTGAATGTAGATTCAAATATTGTAATCTTTCTGCATAAGATTGATCTTTGCACTCTTTTAATAGCTTTGTAGCACGTCTTTGAACTCTTTCTATTTGTGATGACTGTCTTTTCAAGTATGGGCACCAAATCGCATTAGCATATTCCAAATGAGGTCTCACAAAAGATTTATAAAGTTTTAGGAATACCTCCTTATCTAAGTAAGAGAAACTTCTCCTTATGACACCCAACAGTTGATTGGCTTTATTAACTATTCTGCCAATATGTAGATCAAAAGACAACATGCTATCGAAAGTTACTCCCAAATCTTTTTCTTCTTTTAAGGTCTTTATCTTCTGTAAGCTGCCATCATGTCTCATATAATAAGCATGTTCTTGGTTGTTTTTTCCAATATGTAGCACACCACATTTAGATATATTGAAATACAGATTCCATACATCTGACCAATTTTGGAGTTTATAAAGATCGTTTTGTAAATCTGAGAATTGTGAAGTTTTATCGTACAGTTTTGTATCATCAGCAAATATTCTACAGGTGCTTTTTAATGATGATGGCAAGTCGTTTATAAACACTGTGAATAATATTGGGCCCAAGATGCTACCCTGAGGTATACCACTTAGAACCTTGGCTTTATTTGATCTTTCACCACCTACTCTTACAAGCTGTACCCGATTTGACAAAAATCCTTGTATCCAATTTAATAGTTTGCCAGATATACCATAAGCAGATAGTTTTACAAGTAGCCTTTCATGTGGCACAGTATCAAAAGCCTTCTTAAAATCTAAGTATATAACATCAACATTATGACCATCATCCAACAATTTTGTCATGCCTTCTACAACTTCAAGCAACTGAGTAACACAAGAACGTTTTTTACGGAACCCATGCTGACATTTTGCATATAAATCATTATCTGTAAAATGAGCTACAACTGAATCTCTAATTATGCTTTCTAACACTTTACATATTACGCAAGTCAGGCTGACTGGTCTATAGTTACCTGGATCTGCTTTTGACCCCTTTTTAAACAAGGCTGTTACTTCAGCTGTCTTCCAGTCTTGGGGTAGGGTACCTGATTCTAATGTTTTGTTGAGTAATGAACATAGTGGGACAGATAATTCATTTCCTAATTCTTTTAAAACTTTTGAGGGGATTTGGTCAGGTCCTTGTGCTTTATTTGGGTTTAAGTTGACCAATCTATCTCTCACTGCTTTTGGGGTAACTCTTACCTCTGACAAGGATATCCCACTTGAATATGCACATTCATCCAATAATGGTATATTTGTGAAATCTTCATGTGTAAAAACACTAGCAAAGAAATCATTTAATGTGTCCGCCTTTTCTTTATCACTTACTGCCAAGGAACCATTTGGTTTATTTAGGGCACCAATACTTGTATTGACTTTTAATCTATTTTGAACATACTTCCAAAATAATTCTGGATTATCTTTACTATTTTTTGCAA
>CM065714.1:121694446-121696946 GCA_033310375.1 Conus canariensis | reverse complement strand
GCCCACCTGACATGCTTGTTTTCCCGTGGTGTTTGTAGTGCGGCCAGTGCAACCGTCATCAGCCTGTCCTCTTCACACTCGACGTCATCAACACTTGCATACCGCACCACTGACACAGGCACACGACACTGCGTTCATAATGAAAGTTGTGAGATTATATAGGAAGTCCATGTTTAGATTCTCAAAGAAAAACCTCAGCCACTCACTACAGTACATTTGTCCCTCAATCTCACTCAGATGTCTAAAATTAACTAACATTTACCTCATACACACTAGACCTCCTTTTTTCTCTCAACACAAACAATTATCAGTATTCAATCTTATTCTTATCCTTTTCTTTGGTCCTCTCCTCACCCTTAGAAAATACTGATCGAATAAAATGTATCATATTCTGTTGTCATAAACTGAATAATACATATCTCAGCTGCTATTATCAGGGTTCTCTTGAATTGTGATCAACATATTTATGACAGTTGCTATTTACACTTGTCAATATCCAAATCAAAATATATTAGACCATAACCATGTGTTAGAAAACGCATGTCGTTACAGCGTCACCAATTATTGATAATAGCAGTACACATTTGTTTTATGACAGACTTCACTGTTTTGTTTTACCCCCTCAGACAATTCCAGTGATAAAGTCTTTAGTATTTCAGGACTCGTCAGATTTCCAAATTTCCGGAATGTCAAATCTCTTGTGTTTTTATGCTGTAGGGCCTATATCGTTCGTTCCTGTCGTAGATCTGGCGTGTCATCTCTGCGATTCTTTACTCTTATCTTTGACTAACAGTGACACGTTTTTCGCAACAACTTTGTGTGGTTCCGATTCAAAGTGCATTGAAAACTTGTCCTGTTTATTCTGTTTTTGGAATACTTCATCTATTATTGTTATTATGAATACTTATATAGCGCCTATTCTCGGCTAGAGACCAAGCTCTAAGCGCTTTACAATCCACACTCGTTTACACAACGGGCTGCCTACCTGGGTAATGCCGACTGAAGAGCTGCTAGCTGGCGCTTCATTCAATCGTTTCCTGTATCATTCAGTCAATATCGTTCTCTCAGTTTCCTCACTTCCTTCATTCTTTCCATTTCTCACGCGGGTGCATGCCATATCTAACGTGTCATCCATATCAACGGCCAAACTGGCCTTCTCTTCCGAAAGTTGGTGATGGGTTTTTACATCTAAAATGTTCTCTTGCATGTCTCTGTGCGTAGTGTACTGTTTTCAGAATTCCTGCTTCAATCGTCTCTGTCACGGGCAGCGTCACTGACATCTGCTTTTGTTTCTTTGCTGACTTGTAGTTTTGTTCACAGTTTTCTACCGAAAAGTAATTCTGCCGGGCTAATATCGGATGCTTGATGTGATGTACTTCGGTATGCCTAAAAGAAACGTGTTCATTCCTTATTTTCTATGTTTGTTTTCAGCTTGAGGTGCCCTAATCAATGGTTTTCATGACTGTTAAGTTCGTGCGCTCAACTTCGCCGTTGGAATACGGCTACGAAGTTGTTGTGTAGGTATGTTTGTGCTTTCAAGTTTCAGTTTCATCGAGGAGGTGTCACTGTGTGCGGACTGGTACATATACGCTACACCAAATCTGCTCAGTTTTGAGACCTCACTGCGCACGATTTAAAGCTGACGGATAAATGAAGTAATTTCCAAGATGAGTGAATTTAAGGAGAGGATCTCATAGCTACGACTTGGCAGATGTCTGACCTGAAAAGCAGCCCAGCGCGTTGGTCAGACTTTGGGTACCTGCCTGACATTGTTTGTGCCATTATTATCATTGTGTTTGTGTGTGACGAAAGTACACGTGTGTATAGGCTACATGTGTGTGCGTGAGTGTGTGGGCACAGGCCCATGTATGGATTTGCTAGTGTATGCAGTTCGTGTGTGCGTGTCTGTGTTTCTGTGTGTGGGTGTGTGTGCGCGCGCATGTGTATGCATGTGCGTGATCTGTGGCTTGTGTGAGCATGCTCCTCCTGCATTACGCGTCTGTGCTTGTGTGTGTACATAAACGTGTGTATGTATTTGTGTCTGTGTATGTGAGCGTACACGCACATGTGTGTGTATGTGTGTGTGTGTGTGTGTGTGTGTGTGTGTGTGTGTGTGTGTGTGTGTGTGTGTGTGTGTGAATTTACAGCTCCTGCACTGAACGAATGAATAGTGTAATGCACTAGAGATAGTGCTCCGGATTCAGTCAAAGTACATTATCCAGATGTTAAACAGGTCTCAGAAGAGGATGGATCCCGTCTCTTCAGAAGAACCCATATCTTCAGTCTCTGTCAGGACTGTTTCGATAAAGGTTATGTCCCATAAGACAGGACACAGCTACCTGAAAGTTACACTAAAATCAGGGAAAGATCATCATCAGCTAAACGGCTACCGCACACTCACTTTGCAAAATAAAGTAGGAAAGGTCATGGAACGAATCATTGCAAGAAACCTTGCGAGAGACATTGAAAGTAGACAAATCCTCCTTCCTAATTTAGAAGG
>CM065714.1:121686946-121691946 GCA_033310375.1 Conus canariensis | reverse complement strand
TCTTATCCCACTCGCCTCTTAAAATGAAATTCGTTCTCTCTCTCTCTCTCTCTCTCTCTCTCTCTCTCTCTCTCTCTCTTCTCTCTCTCTCTCTCGTATAAAATAGAACCCCTGACCGAGTACATTAGAGGTTCGCGCTCTTGATGAAAACTACGCGAAGTGACAAATAAAAAGGCAAACAACAAGATAGGCAAGCTGAGAGAAGTGACAGGTGACAAAAAAGTGGATCGATTTGGTGGGACGTGGGCTTGCAAAACGCTGAGTTTGAGTGACAGGTCTCGGGCACTTAAAAGGGCAACATCTTGCTTGTACAGTTGTAAACCTGTGCTGTGTACGAAACTAAAGACACGCTGGGAAGAGATACTGTGTACGAAACTAAGGGTACAGATGAAGAAGCACAGTGACAGAGAAAGAGATAGAAGGGGGTCGGGAGATAGCGGCCCTCTCTCCCTCTCCTCTCCCTCTCTCTCTCTCTCTCTCTCTCTCTCTCTTGCATATGTCACTGTGCGTCTATCTTTCAGTTATCCCTACCATCTTATCATGTTATTACTATAAACGTGCTGTAAAGATTAATAAATGTGTGCATGTTTGCCATAGCATTAGAAAATCAGACATATCTTCCTACCCCATATATATATATATATATATGTGTTGTGTGTGTGTGTGTGTGTGTGTGTGTGTGTGTGTGTGTGTGTGTGCGTGTGTGTGTATGGTTGTCTCATCTTTCTTGCCCCACAGTGACATTACTCTCTTGTCATTCATTCTGGCTTCCCCATACACAATCACAGCCACCGTCGTCAGGGAAGCAATTAGGTTGGGGTCATTTCGAGGTAATCTTTCAGAGAAGACACCGCGCTGCCAAGGAGTCTCTTCCGTGGTGCTCAGTGACGCCTGTTCTAGTGCAACATTCACAGGACACCACCAACTGTGTTGTCCACTGACGACGACGACTGCTGATCTTCTAGCCCGCAAGCTTGTGACGCCGTCCACCGCACCACGGCTGGTTCTTGCATTACTCTTTGTTTTAAGGAAAACGAGGTCTGTTAACAATCGGACTCGCCACCTGCTCCAACTTACTGCCCTTCCTCCAGACAGGTAATCAATAGGGAAATAGATGGGTAGCGAAGACGTCATTCAATGATTTAACTTCATGAAGAAGCGCAGAAACTACATAACCCTTAGTGCTTGGGACTGTGGGAATAGAGATGCTCAGTTCAAAGAGGAAGGATCGACATTTTGTGTGTTGTTTCACGACTGCAGGGATTGAGTGCTATGTTTGGGATGGTTTTACATGGCCTTCGTCTGATTCAGTACTTCCGCTATACCTGACAGAACAAAAATTTTCAAGCTAACTTTCCTGCTACATATCCTTTTGCTCAGAAATAAAACATTACTTGCGACTGAAAAAAAAAAAAAACCTGAGACATTTAACACATACATCACACGTTCTCATTGTTCTATGGTAGGTCAAAGAGAGAGGGTAAGGGGGAAGAGATGTAGAGGGGTACTGAACGGGTGGGGAGGGGGCTAGTGTCTAGTGGGTAGGAAAGAGGGATTGGGGCGAGAGTTTGGTGTGAAATCAATGCTAAGATTTAGATGAATGTGGGGATTGGTGTTTATCTTTGGTGTAGATTTTTGTTTTCTCTCTCTCTCTCTCTCTCTCTCTCTCTGTGTGTGTGTGTGTGTGTGTGTGTGTGTGTGTGTGTGTGTGTGTGTGTGTGTGTGTTTCCACTTTGTGAACGCTTTGAACTTCTCATTTTAAGAAATAAAGGCGGGTTTCATGTTATCATCATAATCATTATTATCATCATCATCATTAACATGATCATTATCGTTATTACTTTTCTATCATTATTATCATCGTCATCTTTATGATTATTGTTGTTATTGTTATCATTATTATCATCATCATTATTGTTATGTGGTAGGGGTGTTGTGACGGATGCTCAGACAGTAAGGGATCTGGACATCCTTCTGCCCCATGTTTTGGAAGACAAGATAGAAGCGTTATAATCAGTCCAGTAGGCTTCCTTTACGATGTCCCACCCAGGACCTCATTTGTCTGCATCAGGAACGTCGGACCTCCGCTATACCCTGTGACGCACTGGTCCTAAACAAGTAGTCACGACGAGCTTCTGGCATCTGGTAACTGCGCGGAAAGATTCAGCATGTAGACTGACTTGCCGCCTATCTGACTCCTTTTTTTCTTTCTTTTGTTAATTGTAAGACATTGGACGAAGCCTTCAGAAGCTTCACTGTCGACATCTGCCGTCATAGTCCAGCTTTAGGATCTATACAGAAAGACGATGCGAACAATGACTTGAACAGCTGAATTTCCTCTGGAAAAGCTTGTTTATCCCGACCACATGGAGTCATTGAAGATCGACATTTTTTCATCCTCATTTGCCCCACATGGAGTCTTAGAAGATCGACATTTTTTCATCCGCATTTGCTAGATACTGTCCTAGAAAGTAGGAAGCGTATTTGTGTGTGTGTGTGTGTGTGTGTGTGTGTGTGTGTGTGTGTGTGTGTGTGTGTGTGTGACTGCATTTAGAGATGTAACACCTACCCCTTCTTTCACGTCCTTTGCCCTTTCCCGCCTAAACCCACCTCCTCACTTGAATCCTTCTCCCCATCCTGTCAACCATTTGTCCTGTTTCCTTGTCACTCTTCATCAGATCGTTCCTTCTCTCGCTTCACCCTTCCCCTAACCTCCCCTCCTCTCCCTCGGCCTCTCTCTGTCCCTCCTTAAAATGGGCATCTTTCCCTTCTGTTCATACAAAATGAGGGAATATCTGACCACGTATATTACTTTCCTGGCGAGCTGTTCCCGCCACTTTCGAGTTCAGACAGACAGATAGATAGACGAACAAACACACAGACAGGCACACAGATAGAGATAGGTAGATGAATAGACAGACAGATGTACAGCAGCCGCGTACAGCCAGGACATGTCAACAAAAACATTGATACATTTCGGTGTCAACATCCGGTATGATGCTGATTGGTAGCCATGTCGATGGTATCTGGTCACGCGCCATATCCGATGCGTGCGATAGTGAGCGGGCACCTCACAGGGTTGTCACGTAGCACGACCCTCAGGTCGATCTGATTGTTTCATGGGACATCTTCCACCTTCTTTCACCTTCTGTCTATTTTTAGCCTGGTGGTTACCCACATTGGTATGCAAGATAATTCAAAGGCATCATCAGTTAAAAAGTTCTATTAGGAAGATGATTTCAGGCACCTCGGTGGTTTCAGTCATTTGTCAGTCATACCAGCCTTTTGTCGGTGTTACAGTCACCTCTGAAGAGGAACTCGCTTGTCAGTCAAGTCACCTAACCGACCGGCCATTCATTCAATCAATGAGTTATTTGGTCCGTTTATTCATTCGTTTGCACATTCATTCCTTAGTTCTTTTGCTATTTAGGTATTAGAGACTTATCTACCCTAATTAGTTATTTGGTCAGTTTATCAATTCGTTTGCTTATTCCTTCTTCTGTTCTTTTGCTAGTTAGTTATTAAAGAATTAGATACACGTTTTTTTATGTGTTTAGCTGGCTAGTAAATTTGTTATAATTATTGTATTAATTTGCCACAGTGCAGTGCCTGGTGTTGTCAATCTACAGACTGGGAAGTCATGGGTTAGATTCCTATCAGTCATCTATTTGTGGGATTTTTCGGCCACGGTCTACTCCTGCTCAGCACTGAGTTTGTTACGGGCTCAAACTGAATTGAAGCCACACATTCCCGTTTCATCCACAAAACTGATGCGTCGCTAAGAGGCTGCTCAGATTTCCTGAGCAACACTCTTGTATCTATCTGGTGCTTGGTTGACGCTGGGATGTACCAGGCCAAAAAGTGTAGAGTACAGCCTGTCATCTTGTCTCCGACCAGAATGGAATGCCAAAGGATCATCTCCATGATCCTCATTCTCGCTAATTATCATTCAAACAAACAAACAAACAAACAACAAACAACAACAACAACAACCACAAACGCAAACATAAAGAAAAAAAGTTTCGAATTCTGTACCCCTTCGTGTCCGGCTCTAATGGTGATCTAAGATTCGATTTCCTCTCCATTCTATGCCCATGGTGAGTTCGTCAAGAATTAGTTTCTTGTCCATTCCATGCCCACAGTGAGTTCGTCAAGGTGACCTCAGATTCGATTTCCTCTCCATTCGATACCAATGGTGAGTTCGTCAAGGTGATTTAAGATTCGATTTTCTCTCCATTCCATGCTATTGGTGAGTTCGTCAAGGTGACCTTTGATTCGATTTTCTCACCATGTCCATGCCCATGGTGAGTTCGTCAAGGTGACCTCAGATTCGATTTCCTCTCCATTCCATGCCATTGATGAATTCGTCAAGGTGACCTCAGAATCGATTTTCTCACCAAGTCCAAGCCCATGATGAGTTCGTCAAGGTGACCTCAGAATCGATTTTCTCTCCAAGTCCAAGCCCATGATGAGTTCGTCAAGGTGACCTCTGATTCGATTTCCTCTCCATTCCATGCCATTGATGAATTCGTCAAGGTGAACTTTGATTCGATTTTCTCACCATGTCCATGCCCATGGTGAGTTCGTCAAGGTGACCTTTGATTCGATTTTCTCACCATGTCCATGCCCATGGTGAGTTCGTCAAGGTGACCTTTGATTCGATTTTCTCACCATGTCCATGCCCATGGTGCCCATGCTTATGCTGGGTCAGAACAGGCATTACTGAACACAACCGAAGTGGATCGAAAGCAGTGCAGTGTCATCTCTGGCGGGTTGCCTAGTGATGACTTTCTATTGATTTCTCGCTGTGGACTGCCGGTGCGGGAGCTGCGACGGCACCACCTCCGTGTAATTATGTATGGGGGAGCCAGAATGAGCGGTATGGAAGTGATGCCACAGGAGGCACGGATACTGAGGCAGAAAAAATGCAAGTTCATTGGCCTTTTTTTAAAAATCAGTATGAGCTTGCTCCCCTCCCCCTTCTTTTTATCAGTTAGTGA
>CM065714.1:121659446-121676946 GCA_033310375.1 Conus canariensis | reverse complement strand
TAATCCCTTGCTAACATAGGGTATATATGATTATGGCTATTTTCATGTCTGTCTATCACTTCCCCCATACTTTATTCCCATAGTGCACACTACGCGTTTACATGCAGGCTATGATTATGTCCATTTGACTCTGTGTGTGTGTGTGTGTGTGTGTGTGTGTGTGTGTGTGTGTGTGTGTGTGTGTGTGTGTGTGTGTGTGACAGAGACAGAGACAGAGACAGAGAGACACAGAGAGAATTCCTAACATTTCAGCGAATCCCCCTCAAGAGACAACTGAACATGACTTGACCATCACATGCAGTGTACAGAATAGCGAGAAGCCGTTCAAAGTTTTGGAGGGTTTTTGGAATTTCGGAGAGAGAGGGGAAGAGACAGCTGGGGTGTCATGGGGAATAGGGGTGGGGGTGGGGATAAATAAGAGAGGTCGTAAGAGTTTTCAGGGGAGGGGGAGGACGTTTGGGAAGGCGAGGGGGAGGGTGTTCTGAAAAAAAGAAGAATCCATCTAGAACGGGAAACAACATTTCGTCGTGATCAAAGCCCGTTCTTTTGCTGCTGCTGCTATTGTTGTTGGCTTTTCTTTAGGTATTAACTTGTTTGATTTAAATCACCATCACTGATGTTAACTCCCTCTCTCTCCCTCTCTCTCTCTCTCTCTCTCTCTCTCTCTCTCTATATATATATATATATATATATACAGAGAGAGAGAGAGAGTATATGTATGTATGTATATATACATAGGCCGATATATGTGTATATATATATATATATATATGCATCTATCTATCTATATAAAGTGGTGGTAGCAAGCAGAAGCAACAGCAACGGCTAAGCAGTCGTAGCAACAGCAGCATCAACAGTAGATATATCACCGGAGGCGAGCAGCAGCAGCAGCTGCAGCAGAAATAGTAATAGTAGTGATGGCCTTCTTCGACAGTGTAGATAGAGAGACACTACGGAAGCTACTGAGACACTATGGAATACCAGAGAAGATCATCTCTCTCATCCGGTGCACCTATCAGGATATGAACTGCAGGGTGGCTCATGCAGGCCAGTTGTCAGACGGTTTTGAGGTGAAGACAGGAGTGCGCCAGTGATGTCTGTTGTCACCTTTCCTCTTCCTCCTGGTCATCGACTAGATCATGAAGACCACAACAACAGGCAGGAACAATGGGATACAATGGACACTCTGGACGCAGCTAGATGACCTTGACCTTGCTGACGACCTGGCACTCCTCTCCCACAGTCACACACAGATTCAGGACAAGACCACCCGCCTTGAGACAACATCAGCAGGAACAGGGCTCAAGATAAACAAGAAGAAGACCGAGCTGATGAAGATCAACACCACAGGCAGCAGCCTAGTCACAGTCGGAGGCGAGCCCATCAGGGAAGTAGATTCCTATGTCTTCTTGGGAAGCGTAATTGACAAACAGGGGGGCACCGACCGAGACATCATGGCCAGGATAGGCAAGGCGCAAGCAGCATTCATCATGCTAAAGAACATCTGGGCCTCAGGAGAGATCAGAAGGACAACAAAATTGCGTATCTTCAATTCAAACGTGAAGTCGGTTCTGCTCTACGGCTGCGAGACTTGGAGAATAACCATGGCAATACAGCAAAAAATTCAGACCTTCATCAACACCTGTCTGAGGCGCATCTTCAAAATCAGATGGCCAGAGAAGATCAACAATGAAGATCTATGGAAGCAAGCAGGACAGGAACCAGTGGCCAAGCAGATTCTGCGGAGGAAGTGGGGCTGGATTGGACACACTCTCAGGAAGCCAGCATCCAGCACCACACGCCAAGCCCTGACATGGAATCCGCAGGCGAAAAGGAAGAGAGGCCGACCTCGCAGCAGCCGGAGGCGAGACACTGAGGCAGAGATAAAGAGGCAGGGGAACAACTGGACAGGCATTCAGCAAGCAGCCCAGAACCGAGTGCGATGGCGGAGTGTTGTCGATGGCCTATGCTCACCTTTGAGCTATGGGCCTAAGTAAAAAGTAAAAGTAAGTGATAGCCTTATGAACGGAAACAAAAGCGGTTGTAACAACGGCAGACCCAGTGACAAAAGTACTAACACCATCGTCATCAGAAAATTCGGGTGTGTGTGTGTGTGTGTGTGTGTGTGTGTGTGGTGTGTGCGTGCGTGCGTCCGTGCATGCGTGTGTGTGTGTGTGTGTGTGTGTGTGTGTGTGTGTGTGTGTGTGTGTGTGAGTGTTCTTATTGCATCGAAAGTAGAGCAAACATCACCTTTAGGCCTTCTACTGCTTTCACACCAACAATACTACCATATACCACTATTACATTATTTGTACACCAAATTTGGTGATGGGACAAACAAAAAGTTTCATTTTTTCTGGGCATAATGCGGGAAGAAGATATCTTAGAAATTCGTTAGTGAATGAAAAGGTCAGTAGCGCCATAAACACTGAAAAGTCCGTCTATCTCGCCCCTTCAATATCTTGTGTACACTGACATGTCAGAAAGGAAGGGGAAATGTATAGAGGAGGGACTACATTCACAGACAGTATACTCGTGCTGCCTGCAGCAGCTGTTTTTCCTTTCATTTATAACAACCCCACCCCTCCTTGCCCTAACCCAGCCACCCACACCACACCACCTTCCCCGTACCAGTCCTTTTCAATCTGAATGCTAAATCCACGCAATATATCAGACAAACACTCAGAATTCATTTCGAACTGAAAACGCGAAATGGGCGAATAGACAAAATTGATTTTTTTCTTTCTTTTTTTTTTTTTTTTTTTTAAGTTGATGATTTCTTGTAATTAGAATAAACAGTATGGTTTCGCACGGCCTCTTGTTAAAAAAAAAAAAAGACTGTAAAAAGGAGGACATAAGCTGTTGTGAAATTATCAACAGAATAATGGGCAATATCATCTTACGTGTTATCTTTCTGTAGTGAGATTGTTTTGTCTTACACCCACAAAAATTGTAAACTGGAGTAACATACTCGTCGGTAAATTCAAATTGTATTTAACCGGAGGTATTTATGTCCTTGTACCTATAATGTTTCCACCTGTTACAGTCCGAACAAAGAAACAACGGGCTACTTTTATACAGGACCACTCTTATGTGCGGCAGCTTGCTAATGGCTTGGTAGTAACAGGTGGAGCCTAGCAGATCTGCTGTATGTTTCAACTGCGCAGTCCGTCTACTTCCTCGACTTCTTAGCACATAATCATGTGCCTCTTGTTCTCTCCCGCAGCAGGTTAAATAATCTCTCTCTCTCTCTCTCTCTCTCTCTCTCTCTCTCTCTCTCTCTCACACACACACACACGTACGCACGCGCGCGCGCACGTACAAACACACGCGCGCGCGCAAGCACTCACACACGCATATGCGCACAGACACTTTGATGATGTGTACGGGCGTCTGGGCCGTCTTGCACGTAGATGCAAGCGCCTACGTTAAGGTCATCTACTTTAAAGGCTAGGAATGTTCAGTTTCTGTAGCATGCACGGGTGACACGGGAAATCATATGGTCCACCAATCAGAGGACATCCCCATGCTTGTTTATGGTGCATGGGGAAGAAATAACTGCGGCACATAATTAGAAAAGATTTTCTACCCGACTTGGCGTCCTTAAAAAACAACACAAACGTTGTACTGAACATGAGATGGATTTGAAAAGGAAAGAATCTGAATCGGAGAATTGGTTAAACTAACTCTTTCCCATCTATACCTTTCATATGTCGGGCTACGCTATTCGCACGACTGATGTTATCAAGATCTCCATTCACCTGTGACCCAAGCACCCCAGGCGTCCCTCCGCTTCAGAAATCCTAGCTATGCCACGTATGCAATCAACAGGCGTATGGCACAGACTGCGTTTCAATCGCGCGGAAATTAACAAATTTGGATGAATCACGTAGTCCGACTTTATAAATAAAAAGGACAGAGTTAAAAGCAAAGGCGAAGGTTAAACAATCTAGGTTATATTTTAGTTTCCTCCCATTTAAAGTCCACTTAATCTTCAGTACAAACAAGATAAACATTGTCTTAAAGGACAAAAGACCATAGAGAAAATCTTTTCGATTTCCTTTCAATCATGCACCAGAACCATCAACGTTATCTGATTGGTCAACAGAATTGTGCCATATCCACTTGCTAGCCACGGTTGGCTCAGTGGTTAGGGCACCGAGTTCGTGGTCAGATGTTGCCAGTTCGAATCACACCGGCGCCCAACATGAACATCATTATTTTTGTTCCTATGTTAGTGTTTTGTCATTCTGGTGGAATAATGTACTACTAGACAGGCCCCCTTCTCCCACTTTCTTGGGACGGTTATCCCTGCCAGGTGGATGTGGACGTTAAACTTCAATGTAAAAAAAAAAGCCAGTTTAGCTCGATGGTCTTGGTATCGGAGTCAGAAGGTGTGCTTTCGAATTCCACTGCCCTCAACATGAAATTGTCGTATGGCAACCCATCTGAACGTGTTGATGTTCTAGTGGTGTTTTCGTTTTCAGAGATCTTGTACATAGCAGTGTCAATAGAATCCAGAAAATTGCTATCTTCTACTGTCGAATCAAACCAGCCGGGAGCAATCCTGTACCATCCTTGGATGCCTGCGTTGTGTTGACATACGGTACGGGCACGCAAAGGGCACTCCATTAATGGGCATAACTGCTCCCTAGCAAATGCCATTGTGTGATGGCCGTTAGACAAGACACAACAGAACTTCCACGGAAGCGTCCCCATGGGTGTATCAGCCCGTACTTCATGACTGTTGAGCCCACCGGAGAAAAACGCCACCATCAACCAAACTGCCGTGCACATCACAAAGCTCCACTTTTTGCTGTTTCGCTGACAGATGATTCCAGTTTAACTCCAGGCATAGCCAAGTTTTTTTTATCACACGGTCTACGTGCCCGCTGAAGAGGATTCCAAAGGTTGCAGCGTTCTCCGCTGTTAACAGGAATTTCTCTTATGGACAGTGGATTTTTTTTTTTCTCACTCTTCATTTTGGACCAATTTCCTGTACCAGAGTACCGACCGACATTCAAGATCAAACCTCGAACAGGATTTTTTTTTTTTTACATACATACAAGGAGATAAACATAAATACATAGATTAAAACATCGAAAATTACATGTCATTGCATTAGATATTGACACTAAAGCAGTGCTATCGCTAGTAAGGCAAAAAGCCGTCAATTAAATTAAAAAAAACTATACGCTACTTTTGAAACATCTATGTTTTGTTGATTTTAATTTTTTTTCAATAGATTAATAGATAGCCAGGTAGATAGATAGACAGACTGACAGGCAGGCAGGCAGGCAGACAGACAGACAGATAGATAGATGGTAGCCATTCTTGTTCATTGTTTTCTACCATTGACGGAAAAATTCCTCTTCTATTTCATGCTTATGCTTCAGCTGACGTAAAAATGCTAGAACTGAAAGGTACTACACTCTGGAATTTGTATTTCTAAACGAGATCTTTAGCTGAAAGTAAAATTAAACATACGGATCTGTCAGTTTTAATATTTTGAGCTTCTCCAAAAGCAATTAATTTCTCTTCAAATGCAAGATTTTTACAAATTATAAAGTTTGTTTTTAACACTATCAAAAGAGCACCCCCAGAAACGTTGGACAATGTGACATAAACCACACAAAAAAAGGTGAGAAATAGTGTTGTTGTTTTTTTACTTCCTGTGCACAGAATTTGCATAATGAAGAGTCTATTATGCTATACAATGATAACAAATTTGATAGTTGGAAGGGTTCGATGCATAAAAACAGTTGGAAGAATTCGATCCGGCAGTCTAAATTTAAACCATTTTAGATGAATAAGTTAGATGAATTACTGCTGATAAGCAGTAGTCTCAAAACACGCGAAAAAACTGCTCTCAGTGAGCCCAGTGAAGTTGTTATTCCATTTTGTAAACGTTGTTCGTATGGTAGGCTTTTCTGCAAGCACCATCATCACAGCTTGATTCCCTTTTCGGATGCAGTGCCACACGCCTCTGTCCCGAACATTTTCATATCCAGTAGGTGTATAACATTATTTGAACTAATACTGCTTTAAGGCCCGGATATTTCCTTCATACATTAAAAAAAATGATTCTAGTGATTGTGGAATACTATTCTCGTGACTTCCACGGATATAGGAAAATTCCAATTCTTACCTACCAAATCTTTAACGTGGCAAACCTTTTGCATTCACCCACTCCTTCCGGGGATATTTATTTTGTCCCTTAGGATTTTAGGTTTATAATGAATATCTTCAGCGAGAAAGTTTTAAACACTGTCAACAGTATATTTGTTACATGATTTTCGGTATGCTTAGCGATGTCATGCCCCAAAGAATTGTCAATAAGCTGCATAATGTCGTTTGCGTGTTTTCCGCCAAATTCATATCACCAAGAAGAGGGTACAACTTCAACATAAAATAAGCAGAACTGTAGTCTGAATTAAGTCTTCTCAACCACTTGATTTTCAGTTTTAACACAAGAGAAAACGCATTACACATGTTGAGCCTATCATCGTCATATAATTCACAAACTGCAGACCTTTTAATCTTCTTGATTTTACGAACCCCATTAAAGATGATACAATATTTGTTCAGGTTATTGTAGAAATGGAATAGAAGGATTTGCTATGTTCAGGAAAAAAAGGTCAGTTTAGAAAGTAGGAGTGTTTTAATAATAACTATTTTTCCAAGCGGGCCAATGTTTTGCTTTCTCCAGTGCCCAGTCGTACTTTTAATGGCATCCAGTTTACAAGAATAGCTTATATTACAAAGGTTATCTACTCTGTTAGAAAATATATCCCTAGAATCCGCAAAATGCCAGGATGCCATTGAAAATTTCTGTCTGCCATAACCCTCACTCCACAGTTCCTCCTTCTTCCTGTCCACATTATTAGTGTTAATCATTATTGATCAAGAGACCAGGCATTCCTGAAAAAGAGTTCCAATACATTTATATCCTCAGTGATTCACTTCTCTGAACCATCCAGGAACATGGTAGTGTCATCTGCAAATAACAATAATGAAGATCCTTCTACTTATGCCTAATGTATTTTTTTCTCTCCTGAGAATTAGTGAAAGAACTTCTGCAAAAATTAGGTAGAAGTATGGTAAAACTGGGTCCCCTGCCTGCATCCTTTCTGCAAGTTAAATCAACCTGAGTGTTGACCATGACACGAAGAGGCATTTCTGTAAAAACTTTGAAATTATCTTACAAACAAAAATGCAGTTTTGTTTTCTTTTTTAATCTACTCCGTGTGTGTGTGTGTGTGTGTGTGTGTGTGTGTGTGTGTGCGTGCGTGCGTGCGTGCGTGCGTGCGTGCGTGCGTGCGTGCGTGCGTGCGTGCGTGGTGTGTGTGTGTGTGTGTGTGTGTGTGTGTGTGTGTGTGTGTGTGTGTGTGTGTGTGACTAACTAATAGTCTTATGTGTTTGATGTCGAGCAATCTGAGAAAAGAATTCGAAAATAAAATCCAGCGGAAAAAAAAACAACAAAACAACATATGGGCATTGAATCAAATTAATTACAGACCTGCAGTTGTATGTAACCCTGAAGGCTTCTTACAAGTGTATGCTTTTAAAAAATATATTCAGAATTTCCCAGTGACAGTTAATTGTTAAAAGTCATCTGCTTTTGTTTTATACTGTTTTCGTTGTAAACAGATGGAAAGAATCATGAATCAGGAAGGTCGGGTCAAGATGTGTGACGTCAGAGGGGCACATAGCAGCAGACGGTAGTCTTCTGGGGGAGTGTGTGAGAAACGGCCCTGTGGCTAGTGTCGTTGAGAAAGTAGGACAATTGACTTGATGTACGCACACTGCCTTTCATATGAATGGGAAACGGGCAGCTGGCAAGGTATAATTAATGCCTTCAGTCACTTCCTCCCCTCCCCCCCCCCCCCCACCCGTTCTCCAACCTTCTGTCCTCCCATCCCCTCCTGAACCTCCTTTCTCCCCCGCCCCTTACACAGAAACGCATAATTATCTTCTTTTATCGTATTTTGTTTCTTCTTATGTGGCCACAAAAGAAGAAAAGAATTTAGGGGTGAGAGTTCAAGAACAATGAAGAGACATTCTTGTTTCTATCGTATGTCGTTCTTGGACCTTGTAGGGATAGTGTGTGTGTGTGTGTGTGTGTGTGTGTGTGTGTGTGTGTGTGTGTGTGTGTGTGTGTGTTGGGGGGGGGGGGGGGGGATTATAAATCGCATCCTAAACTTCTATATTTTTTCATAACAATCGTCTAGTGTTTTTCTGCTTTTTTTTAACTCATTTACATGTTTTTATTCTGGGAAATCTTTACACGGTGTGTGTGTGCGTGTGTGTGTGTGTGTGTGTGTGTGTGTGTGTGTGTGTGTGTGTGTGTGTGTGTGTGTGTGTGTTGTGTGCGCGCGCGCGTATGTGTGTGTGTGTGTGTGTGTTGTGTGTGTGTGTGTGTGTGTGTGTGTGTTGGGGGGGATTATAAATCGCATCCTAAACTTCTATATTTTTTAAATAACAATCGTCTAGTGTTTTTCTGCCTTTGTAACTCATTTACATGTTTTTGATCTGGAAAATCTTTACACGGTGTGTGTGTGTGTGTGTGTGTGTGTGTGTGTGTGTGTGTGTGTGTGTGTGTGTGCGTGCGTGCGTGCGTGGTGTGTGTGTGTGTGTGTGTGTGTGTGTGTGTGTGTGTGTGTGTGTGTGTGTGTTTGCGCGCTTGTGTGTGTGCGCGCGCGCGTAAGTGCGTGCGTGCGTGTTGCCTTTGAACCTGCCATCTTTTCTGTTGGCACACGGTAACTGGGCAGTGAGGCTATACACACTGTCCAGTGTCTGTTCGCCGATAAGCCTTTTACCATGTATTTCTGACATTTGAGAAGTATGCCTTGAACAGAATGGCTAGTACCTTCAGTGCAGCCTGCTGTGATGTTCCTTTACAAGGTCCACTGTTTATGGAATACTTTACTTACTTTACTTTACTTTAGTAGTACAGCTGTAGTCAGGCTAGTCTCCTTTCAGCCGGTCGCTGCAGTCAGTGCTTGTCCCTTCTTCTTCATTGTTTGCACACTCGGCTAGTAACAGGTTGGCGCGCGCGGGTTTGGGCGCTTGAAACCAGTCTGAGTCAAACGAAAACTTATAATCTGCCCATACTTTGTCAATCCTGGTCTTGAAAACGTTGAGTGAGGGCGCAGACACCACTTGTTCAGGCAGAGAGTTCCAGGCATTCACTACACGGACACTGAAAAAATTCTGGCGGACTGCCATTCTGACTGAGGGTTTTTTCAATTTAAGACTGTGGCCTCGAGTGTGTGAGTGGAGGTCGCGCGGAAGGATGTCCCCTGTTACAGTATAGATTCCAGTCAGGTACTTGCAACATTCAATCATGTCGCCTCTAGCCCTCCGAAAGTACAGTAAAGGCAGATCCAGTCTTCTGAGACGTTCACAGTAGTCCAAGTGTTGGAGCTCTGGGATGAGTCTGGTTGCCCTACGCTGAACTCTTTCTAGCTGCTCCTCATCACCTTTGAGACGAGGGTGCCAGACTACATTCCCGTACTCTAGGTGAGGACGAATGATGGACTTGTACAGGGTGGGGAGTGACACAATGTCGAGAGCTGTAAAACCTCTCCGGATGAGTGCAAGGAGTTTGTTCGCTTTCTCGACCTGAATGCTGACATGCTTGCTAAACCTCAGATCGCTATCAATACTTACACCTAGGTCTTTTTCTAGCGACACAGTTTCTAAAGTGATGCGTTCGCCTTTTGATGTCATCTTGTACTCACAAGGGTCACTGTTTTTCCCAATGTGCATGACCTTATACTTTTTCGCATTGAACCTCAGTTGCCACACGTCAGACCAGAGCTGAAGCCTGTCTAAATCCTCCTGAGTGTCTGAGTGGTCGGGTACTCTGGCGAAAATTTTTGTATCATCCGCAAATAGAAATGTGGCAGAATGGACAGCGTCAGGAAGGTCGTTCACGAAGCCCACGAACAAAAACGGTCCCAATACACTTCCCTGAGGAATTCCGGACTGCACAGTCCCCCAAGACGACTCCTCGCCATTCACCACAACGCGTTGTTTCCGACCAGTCAGAAAGTCTCTCACCCATGTGAGAACCTGCCCTCGACACCATAGCCTTGAAGTTTTCTCAACAAACGCTCATGTGGAACAGTGTCGAATGCTTTTGCAAAGTCAAGGTAGATGGTGTCGACACAACCATCAGCCTCCAAGACTGACGTCCAAAGATCAAGCACTGCGATCAAATTGGTTGAACAATTCCTACCACTCATGAACCCATGCTGACAGTTGCTGAACAGGTCGTTCTGACTGAAATGTTCTATAAACTGGTCTCTGATGAGGGATTCTACCACCTTACAGATCACACTTGTCAAGCTCACTGGACGATAGTTGCCTGGGATTGTCTTTTTACCTTTTTTGAAGATGGGTGACACATGAGCCAGTTTCCACTCAGAAGGTATAACGCCTTCCTGTAGTGACTTGTTCATCAACGTTGCAAGGGGGGAAGCTAACTCACTAGCACAGTGTTTGAGAATGGGTGGTGGTATACAATCCGGACCCGAAGCTTTGTTGGGGTTCAGTTTCAAGAGTTTCTTGAGTACATCTTCTTCTGCAATGTGGATGTTGTCTAAATTAGAGCTAACAGCTCTCTCCTTGAACTCGGGTATTTCACTAGTATCTTCCCTGGTGAAGAACGAACAGAAGAAATTGTTTAAAACCTCAGCCTTGTCCTTATCAGACCTAGCAACGCTACCATCCTCGCAGACTAGATCTGCTAAGCCGCATTTTGTGTTCAGTTTACTTTTGGCGTAGCTGAAAAAAGCCTTAGGGTCACGCTTTGATTCGTGAGCTATCTTTCTCTCAAGGTCACGCACTGCCATACGACACTTCCATTTGGCTTGGTTCCTTGCTTTTGCGTAAACAGCATAGTCTTTTCCCTCCCTTGTCTCCATAGACCCCATGAAGGTAAAATGCTTCTTCTTTACCTTAGTCCAGGGCCCTCTCGTTCATCCACAGTGGCTTTCTAGGCCTACTGCCAGGTCTGCTTTTGGGAATATAACTGTCCATGCTACACTGTATCTTGTCTCTAATCACAAACCACATCTCTTCACATGCTAATCCATCAAGAGCTAACTCCCAGTCCACTGACCGAAGGTCGTTCTTGATACTATCCCAATCTGCTTTGTCATAAACATAATGAGGCTTATGTGGTTTCTCTTTCTACATATAGCAGTTCACTTCAAAGACCAAAGTAGAGTGATGACTTTTCCCTAAGGGAGGCTCAAAGTTCACTTCATCCACCATACCTTCCTCAGTTGGTAAAGATCAGATCAAGAATATTTGCCTGTTGGTCAGCTCTGTGATGTGTTGCTTCCAGCACATGCTGGTGTAAAAAAAAAAACAGTCTCTGAAGCCTTCTAGGAAAGAAGCCCCTACTTTGCCCTCACACACACAGTCATCAGACCACTTAATATCAGGAAGGTTGAAGTCCCCACAAATCAAGATGTGTGAGAACTGTTTATTGCACACTGTTCTGAGATCCTTAATGATGAGGTCATTGTTCGCCGTATCACTGTTTGGTGACCTGTATACACAACCTATCAGAAGTCTATCCTCACCCACAAGGCCTATCTCACACCAGAGTGATTCTTCGCCGGCACAAGTTTCATTCACCGGACAAGGCGTAGCTTTTAAGCAGCACCTTTACATAAATCAGTACACCTCTTTTGCCTTTGCCGCATCTGCTGAACAGATCGTAACCTTGAAGTTGTAACTCACAACTTCCGTCACAAAAATAACATCTGGTTTGTGGACGGACATAAACACCTCGAGCTCATGTCTCTTGTTAAGAATACTATCAGCGTTTGAATACAAACATTTTAACTTGAAAGAAGAAGAAAAACTGAAAAAATCATTCTGTACACTGTTTACATTTGGAACATTCTTGCTGGGCTTGTTTACTGGTTGGTTCCGTCTTGCCCTAGGGACTGCCGGGATCCTCCCCTTGCGACGTTCACCAGTTTTCCCTTCCGAATGACCCACTCGGACTCCTCTCCCAGGTCTTCTGCTTCCCGTCCTTTCCTGTCCCTTATCTCAAGTAGTGCCTTCCACTCCTTTCTCTCTAAAGGGGTCATGTCCCTGCTGATATAGGTGTCTGTGCCCTTCAACTTCATCGCTGATTTGAGAATCCTACCGCATGACTCTTCAGAGCGGATCTTCAGAGGCCTAGGGTCCTCTCCTTTCTTTCCGATTCTGACCGGACGCTCGAACTCACAGTTATCGACTCCGATCTGCTCGAGAACCGACTCGACCTGTTCTACATCATCTGTTACCCTATCCTTTGTATCAACTTTGTCGCTCTCCGCAATGTTGAAAAAGATCAGATTCTGCTTTCTCTCCTCCCTCTCCTGAACTTCGCGGGCACTCTCAATAGCCCCTGTCTGGCTCTGTTTTGCTACCTTGTCCGCAATGTCTTTGTTGAATTCCTCCTGGTCTGCCTTGAACTGACTGAGATCTGAGCCAACAGTTGACACCACCTTCTCAGCCCTGTCTTGTCGTTTCTCTAGCTCATCGCTCTTATCCTTCAGTGTTTGTACGATTCTAAGAACGTCGAGGGCCTTGGGGTTGTATGTCTTGCAGAACCAATGCAGGCTCTTGCCTCCTGATACGATGATTCTGTAGGCCTCAGCCGACAGCCCCTGGCAGTTAGCGTGATACCAACGGACGCAGTACTCGCACATCAATGCATTAGCTTTTTGGGTCACATTTTTATCACAAGTGCCACATTTTGCATTTTGTTTGGAGTTCAGGGCTTGAGCCTGGTCGGAGTTCTGAGACGGTCTTCTGACGTTCGAAATGTCCGCCATACAGGACTCAAATTAGGTTTTGGATTCCGCGGCAAGTGCAAATTTGTAAACAAAACAGTTTCGGAATTCTGGACACCAAGCTTAGTGGAAAAACCGCAAGTCCATCTGTCACACACAAACTATTTCTGTCCTTGAAAAAATAGCAAGCTTATCAATTTCGAGACCTTCTAGAGGTCGGTAGAGGCAAAAAGGAACGAACTCACCACGAGGGCATCCGCCATCTTGTCCCATCCAGTCACGCTCACGCAAAGCACAAAACCCGTTCTTGCACCTCAGTTCCAGTCAAACAACGGCCAGAAATTTCCCAGCGCAGTCCAGGACCTCTAATCACATTCTCTGCCAATTTTGACACGATACCACGATGAACTTTCGGCAAAACACAACAAAAAAAAGTCTCTACTTTTTCAAACCATGTTGTCAAACCCGCGCATGCGCATCAACTTGAATGATCAAGATAATGTGCTATTATTATCCCTCACCCTTTCAACCTATTTATCTATCCACCTATCTCTATCTTTCCATCTCTCTCTCTCTCTCTCTCTCTCTCTCTCTCTCCTCTCTCTCTCTCTCTCTCTCTCTCTCATGTATATATTGTTTAATATTAATTCTTACTACATATATATTTTTGCTCCTGCCAGAGGGCTGGATGTAAAAAAGTACTTATGCTTAATCCGTTACCCTCTTAAGATAAAATTCTTTCGTTCGTTCTCTCTCACTGTGTGTGTGTGTGTGTGTGTGTGTGTGTGTGTGTGTGTGTGTGTGTGTGTGTGTTACAGTCGAAGCCGCCTATAACGAAGTCGGATACAACGAATGCTGGATATAACGAAGCAAAAGGATTGGTCCCTGCAAAGATCGTTCTTTACATGACTAAAAATACGTCGGATGTAGTCGGATGTAACGAAATGCCGCTTTTAACGAAACGGTTTTGGGATCCCCAACGGGCGATCACGCCGTTTATAACGAGGTCGCCGCCTATAGCGAATCGTGTGTTCGGCCCTGTGAAAAGTTCAAGCCGGATATAGCGAAGTGGTTACTTTTGTGTTCGGGAACCATTTCTCGGAAATGGTTGGTTAGTTCGCTGCGATATATATTGTTTCAATCGGTCACTGGCTATTCTAGGGATATGGAGGAGTGTCCGTGTGGCACATGAAATGTAGAGATTTCTTTGTGTTGTTCTAAATAGAAATCACACGTTTTGATTAGCTGCATATTCCTGAGCTCATTTCATTTTACTTGCGCAGCTTCACATAGGTAGATCAAAAGTACACAGTATTTCCAACTGTAGATTTGTTGCATGGTAAACCTCACCTCTGTAATTCGTGAGCAATAAAATCGTAATCTAACGTCCTGTAAAGCGAGAGTCCATGATTGTCGAAGCAAGGCAGTCGACTCACATCGGGTCAAGTTCAGCAGTTGTAGACGGAGAAGATACGCTAGAAGGACGAGGGTGGGGTGAAGGGGAAGGTGGGTACCACCGTGTCGATGTCAGGCATTGATTTATTATGTCATTTCATCATGGCGTCTACACGTCACAAAGTTCTGTCTTTGAAGCGAAAAATTGAAATTATTCAAGAAGTTGAAAGAAATCCAGCGAAACAGAAGAAGATATTACGAAATTGAGCTGCCGACATTGGCGACATCCTGGCTTCTACAGAGAAATATTAAAGTCAGTAGATGCACGCGGAGAGACCTATCGGAGAGAATCAAGTGAGAAGTTTGACAGAACTGCTGCACGTACATGTACTTGGGTGCCTGTTTTACGACGATGAAAAAGAAACTTATCCTTTTGAGATCTTTCTCTTCACTGTTCATAGTTGAGTTTTCTTTTTATTTCGTGTAGCTGTGGCAACAATCAGCCTTTTCTCTTCCGTCAAAGCGTGTGAAATTTGAAAGATTTTTTTTTCCGTCCAGTGTGGCAACAATCGTCCTTTTCTGTTGTTTCACAGAATGTGGGAAATTGAGATACTTTTTTTTTTCGTCCAGCTGTGACAACAATCTTCCTTTTCTGTTGTTTCACAGAATGTGAACATTCACATATCAGACCTTGTAAGTGCCATTCCAGTAACTGTATATGAGTGACCTAATGTGTGCAGCTAATGATATAGAACTTTTGACTGTACACACTAAGACATAATAACACATCTGTGACTTACGCTGAAATGATGGAGAAAAGTTGTTTTTTTTAATCAACATTTTCTTTTTTAAGACCTTATTCAGACACCAATTATTTTTGGCTATTGTGATTTCTTGTCAAGCTGTGACAAGCACAAGAAATTGCTCTCTAGTGCGGCAGACTGCGTGTTTTTTGTTTGTTTGTTTTTTTTCAAAAATCAATTGCTTCAGTTTCTTAGTTTCATACCAGCGCATACTCCAATAACCTAACAGTGTGAAACAGTAAACGAACAGCGCAAAAGTCCCCCCTTTACCTCTCCCACCTTAAAATCGTGGTGCTGTGTAATTTCTTCTGACAATCTATTCTTCTGAAGTCTAAAGAATAATACAGTGATTTTTATTCGCCTGTTTTAATCGCTATCGGTTTCTAAGCCTTCAAATTGCAATATAGGCCAATGTGATCTGTTTCCATTAACTTACACACATATTTGTGAAAATATAACACTGAAATCATTTTCATTAAAGTATATAATGGCCTAGGATATGAGCCTGATTACTGCCTATGTATGCAGGCACGCACGTGTGTGTGTGGGGGGGGGGGGGGGAAGGGGGGGAGGGGGGGAGGGGTGTAGAGAGACAGAGAGAAAAAAGGGGAGAGAAAGACGTCACACCGGATATAACGAAGCAACCATATAGAAATTCGTTATAACCGGCACGTCAGTTGTAACGAACGCCGGATATAACGAAGCAATTTTTAATGTCCCCGGCAATTCGTTATAAGCTTCGACTATCAGTTTCTTTCAGAGGCCAAATAACTTAAAGAAAAACTACTTTTATCTTGTGTCTTCTGGATTGTTTGTGGTATTCATTCTTAGTCTGAAAGTCACCATCCACCGCCCCCCCCCCCCCCCCCCTCCCCTCTATGTCTCTCTGATTCTCTCTCTCTCCCCTCTCTCTCTCGATAATTATATAGACTAGGGCGGGGTGGGGGATGGGAGGGAGTAACTATTGCGTCACATGTGACGCAAAGTCTAAAAGTCATACAATCGCTTACTATACGTAAGCGATGTTACGGGATTTTACCAGTACATGTGTACGTTACGATTCATGAAATCATATTAGGCGATTTCGTGCGTTCAAAATCCGACTACATCGAAAGTTGATTAAATCGAATTGAAATAACAGTCCGTTTGACTTTACCGCAAATGTGTTTGGCTTGATATTGATGAAGCAAATGAAAAATAAACTGTACAAGGTATGCAGGTCTTTACCTTTTTTCTGTAAACTTTCATTCCTGGCAAAACATCGTTCACCATGATGATACATTGTTGTGTGAACTGTCTCTTTATGAATATCCCCTTTATACTTACAACTTTCATTTGTGACAAAAGCTTATTATCCATTGTTGTTTATGTTGTTGTGTGTGAATGGCCTCTCTCTCTCCGCCCCCCCCCCCTCTCTCTCTCTCTCTCTCTCTCTCTCTCTCTGATCTCATCACTTCAGACAACAGTTGTGCGTGTTGTGGGACGTGACAAATGCGTCCATGATCGTCTTGCGAAGTGAGTCCAGCTGTCGCCCATAAACGCTGTCACACCTGCCTATATAACTAGTCCCCCCCCCCCCCCCCCCCACGCACACACACACACATAGGCCTACTTAGGACACGCACGCGCGCGTGCGTACACGCTAGTGCACGCGCACACTGTTTTATCGCGGAAAAATCTTAAACGATCACATACGTGTCGGGCATCTGACTTTTTTCTTTTTTTTTGCTTCACGAAAGTTTTTTCATGCCAGGCATCTGACTTTTTTTCCATTGCTTCACGAAAGTTTTTTCATGCCAGGCATCTGACCTTTTTTTTCATTGCTTCACGAACGTTTTTTCATGTCAGGCATCTGACCTTTTTTTCATTGCTTCACGAAAGTTTTTCATGCAAGGCATCTGACTTTTTTTCATTAATTCACGAAAGTTTTTTCATGCCAGGCATCTGACCTTTTTTTTCATTGCTTCACGAAGGTTTTTTCATGCCAGGCATCTGACCTTTTTTTTCATTGCTTCACGAAAGTTTTTCATGCCAGGCATCTGACTTTTTTTCATTGCTTCACGAAAGTTTTTCATGCCAGGCATCTGACTTTTTTTCATTGCTTCACGAAAGTTTTTCATGCCAGGTATCTGACCTTTTTTTTCCCATTGCTTCACGAAAGTTTTTCATGCTAGGCATCTGACCTTTTTTTTCATTGCTTCACGAAAGTTTTTCATGCCAGGCATCTGACCTTTTTTTTCATTGCTTCACGAAAGTTTTTCATGCCAGGCATCTGACTTTTTTTTTTAATTGCTTCACGAAAGTTTTTCATGCCAGGCATCTGACCTTTTTTCCCCATTGCTTCACGAAAGTTTTTCATGCCAGGCATCTGACCTTTTTTTTCCATTGCTTCACGAAAGTTTTTCATGCTAGGCATCTGACTTTTTTTTTTTCTCCATTGCTTCACGAAAGTTTTTCATGCTAGGCATCTGACCTTTTTTTTCCCATTGCTTCACGAAA
>CM065714.1:121651946-121654446 GCA_033310375.1 Conus canariensis | reverse complement strand
CCCCGAGGCAGAATTAGGCGCCATCTTCATTGTGCTGACCCAAGGGAAATGAAGCTGCTAATGTATCAGGACCCAAGAAACACCATCTGGGTACGTACTTAAGCTTTTAAAGACAAAGGGGAGGTGGGTGAAGGGGTCATTCTGAGCCTGCTCCAGATTACCTCCCCGGGGGTAGTTCCACGTTGGCAGTAGGCAAATCACCAGACCGACTTCCGAGAAATATTACTCTGGACCATGACTGAGCCGGTTCAGTCACCTCAAGACCCACAACCCTCAAACCATGCTTCTAAGGGATGTTGATCAGGTCGTCATCATCGCCTGCCATAGACACCTAACATCATCATCATCATTGACTCTCACTGGCCTCCAAACATGGTCGGGCCTTCTTTCTTTCAAAGCTTCTTTCTTTTAAACCTCCCCCTGAACTCGCGTTGACTTCTTGCCCAGCGCCGACATCCCAGGGCCGCCCAATGCGCCAACGGCATCTACCCGAACACCTCAGAGACTTTGTGCTGAATTAGTTAAGTGATATGTTGAAGTTTCAAATCACTGACTGAGCAGTTTGTTGAGTTACTTTAATTTCATTAATGTAAGCAATGCCAACTTCATGGACACATAGACTGCTGTTCTGGGGGGGGGAAAGAGGGGGAAGAGGAAAGGCGAGAAGTCAGTGGCTAATTTGCTTTTCAGTTCCGTTTTATGTTTCCGTTTTTTACTGTTCGCTTAAAGATGGGGGTATGGTAGACTGCAGTATTGAGACATGCAGACGCCGGTCAGAGAATAAACAAGACGCCCTTCACCAAAATGCCTGTGAGCCCGAGTTCACTTCATCCTGTAAATGCCAACAGCACATGCAGGTTGGTGTACTAACGCTTATTTCCATCTAAGGACATTTTTCGCAGTCAACACTAGGTAAAAGTGCAGTTAAGTTACACACGCGTGACAACTGTGCGGCTAGGGTGTTCACAGAAATAAACCCCGTTTTACCTTCACACTTCATTGGCATTTGTATTCGTCGAGCGTCATCCAGTCAAGTCAATGGAACAGCATAACCCAGGTGTACAGAGACTAGAGAGCGCTCAATTGCTCTAATACAAAATTAAAATTGATTCTTTTTACAGTAATAATTTTAAAACAAGATGCAAAGCATATAAACGTACTCCAAGTTTATCTTGTGTGCCATTTGAGTGTGATAACCTTTCTATATACCAAATTTTATTAAAACCCACCAATATATAAGAAATAACGGCAAAATAACGGTTTTAACGGTTATTTAACCGAGGTACACTTTTGAAACTGGTATTTTAGTCCTCGCTGGGCTAAAGCCTATGTACGTACCAAATTTCATCCAGATCGGACAATATGTCAAGAATAAACGGTTTTTAATGGTCAGATCTTGAAACACTATATGGAAGCGCCATTTGAGTGTGATAACCTTTCTATATACCAAATTTTTATAAAACCCACCAATATATAAGAAATAACGGCAAAATAACGGTTTTAACGGTTATTTCACCGAGGTAGCCTACACTTTTGAAACTGGTATTTTAGTCCTCACTGGGCTAAAGCCTATATACCTACCAAATTTCATCCAGATCGGACAATATGTCAAGAATAACGGGTTTTAACGGTCGAATTTTGAAACACTACTTTTGATCAGCTAGACCAGTGATGGAGGTCTATTATTATGTATTTTGTATAAGATGTCTAATATCCACACGCATTGACGTTTCTAGTCATTTTAATGTACAAACGTCACATAAAAATTACGTCACGTTTCATGTCATGTGAAATGATGATGACGTGTTAGCCCATTGGCCACTCTGTGGAGGAACTCACAATAAATAGGTAAGCTCATCTGCTTGAAAAGCATACATTTTACTGGTGGACGTCACCCCTAATGATCAGCCTCAAAATCTCGGACTTTCACTATGATTCATGTGGTCTGGCTCATCGTTCTCTCTGCAAGCTATGTGGCTCCGGTTCAATCCACGAAGATCTCCATCAACGGCACACTTTCTCCAAAACGTTCCACCACTTCCTCTTCGGCCATGGACAGCAGAGTAGCCATTCGAATTACATGTTTCTTAGAGTATAAGTCCACGGAATTCCTGAACCGTTACTTTCAGATCAGCCTCTACAGATGTCGGTATCTGGATTATCAAAACTGTGGTAACACGACCTTGGGCAGCCAGTACTGTCCTCTTTTTCGAACTTTTCAGGTGAGCGCAACAATGATGAAGTACTGTGGCTGTCGTGGCGTGAGTTGTCATCAGCTGATTACCAACAGCAGCATCATGCAGGGCTTCTACAGCGTCACCATGCCTACGGCCACGTGTCGCGATGCGGGGAGGTATACATGCAAAACAGAGGAGATTGACACTCACACGTCAAAAGCGTCAACGAGTTTGGAGATGGTTCCAGGAGAGGTCGAGCTGTATGCCAGGTCTAATACGGCGGATAGTCGCTCTGTTCTTTTTCTTACCTGCCGTGTGTACAG
>CM065714.1:121406946-121646946 GCA_033310375.1 Conus canariensis | reverse complement strand
CACAGACATACTGAATATCTGTTTGGTGATAATATTAGTGTTGATTTCGTTATCTTACCCTATATTACACTATGCTACATCACTTATGATTGTATACCTCTCCCCCATCTCTCTCTCTCTCTCTCTCTCTCTCTCTATCCCCCTCCCCCCCCCCCCTCCCTCAACTCACGTTTTGATTTATTAAGGCATTAGAAGTTTTTCCTTTATAATTTTGAAAAGACTTCCCTCCCACCCCCCATCCCCGAGATTCCAAGCAATGGTCTTCCGGTGGGGAAGGAGGGGTGGGGGAGAGAAAGAAGTCCCTCTGCAACTTTAGCAGTCCCTCTATATGCAAAGTAAGATACTGTTTGAAACTCAAGTGTCTGAATCTCAAACAATTATCACAAACTCTTTTCTTTATGTTGCAGCATACTGCGGGGTACTGTCAGACTAAAATGAAAGCAAAATACACATCCTCTCTCTCTCTCTCTCTCTCTCTCTCTCTCTCTCTCTCTCTCTCTCTCTCTCTCTTCCCCACCTCCCTGTGGTATGTGTGTACATGCATGTGTGTGTGTGTGTGCGCGCGCGCACGTGTGTGTGTGTGTTCGCACGTGTGATTGTTTGCGTGTCTGTGTGTGAAGAGGGACGGACGGACGGATAAAGCGTGCATGCACATGTGCTAGGGCCGCAAGAAATTGCGTGCTCTCACTTGAGGTGGGAGTGTGTGTGCGTGTGTGTACGTGCACTGCTTTGCCTGTGTTTGAATGTGTGTGCGTGCGCGCGCGCGTGCTTATACGGACAAACATGCGGACTTCTATGCTTGCAAAGTGTCTTCCATATCAATCGCGTGAAAGGATGATTTACCGACGTTCCAAAGACCAGAAATGTAGGCAATACAGACGCAGACATAAGGGGACGCCCAATCAGATTAGCCTACCCTGCATGAACGAAAGGAGAACGAAGCTGTAACGGGTAGTAGACTCGCATATTGAGAGCGGTCAGATCGGATGCGGTTCGGAAGTCCCGAAATGATCGGATTCAGAACATCACGTCACAAACTGCGCCTATTTCCCCTGACGCAGCTTAATGGGATACGCTAGAGGTAGCACTAATTACGAAGGAGGACCGGGTAAGACTGATGAATGGGAATCTAACTGATCAGTGTGAGCATGAGCCAGGGGCCACGCCCATGAGCCCTCCAAATCACAGATCACGTTTGGCTGTTAGGTATAGTAAAGTTTTGGCTGCAAAATTATACATTTTACTTTTCACCGATAACTGGAAGTACGAGAGACATACCCAGCCGCGTTGTCCTTGGTGCCTTGTGGGATGATTGTTAGAACACCGGACCCCCGGTAAGATGTTGCGAGTTCAAATCCCGCTGGCGCGGCCAAACTTAAAAAAAAAAAAAAAATGCATCGGCTATTTTAACGTGTTATCGTTTTAGTCTCGTTCGTATAGTATTAGATGGGTCTCTTCCCCGTCCTGTGATGGGTATGCCCGTCTGCCATATTACCGTTGGTGACTGTTGAGGTCAAACCTAAATGTAACTAATTGAATGACACGTAAATAATCCCGACACCACAAGGGTTAAAATTGACACCACAAGGGTTAAAAAAAAAAAAAATTTAAGTGACACTAGAACATCCAGGTGTCATGACCTAGATGTCTTACACCCCACCCCTACCACCACCCTCCATCCCTGTTCCTTGCCCCTGTCCCCAGCTTTTCTGCCCTTCCTTCTCCATTCCTCTTCAAAAAACACTTGCATAGGAAGGACTTCTAATACCATCTGCTGTCTGCTCTCCGTAGATTTTCATCCTAGTACAACTGAGTTGTGAGAATTTGAATTTTGTTTCCGGCTGACATCACAATGGTGTCAAAGTACTGACGCAAAATTTCGTGTTGTTATTCACTGTGATACATTGGGAGGCGTGGTGTTTGGCAGTCATTATCGTGTGACGTACTGGCCAACGCTAAATGATGCAGATTTTGTGCCGGGAGGAAAGGACTGCTGCAAACGACATTCGTGATAAACGCGTGCTTACACACAAGGCCCACACCTGTCAATGTTCTCTGCGTGTGATGCTTCTTTCCTCAATTCAATCTAAAATTGCGTCGGTGGTAAGGAAAATGAAGATGCTGATGTCACAATTCCAATGCGCTAACATATTAGTAGATATTTTTTATCGATATGATTTATGTCTTTCGAATTGCACATATACAACTTTTGAGGGTTGTAATTCGCCATAAGTTCGTATTTGCGGTTTGCTTTCGTTAGGAGAGTAATTGCAGCTCTGGCAAACTGTATGGTGTGTGTGTGTGTGTGTGTGTGGGGGGGGGGGGGGGGGGGGGTATGGTGTGGTGTGGTGTGGTGTGGTGTGTGTGTGTGCATGTGTGTGTGTGTGTGTGTGTGTGTGTGTGTGCATGTGTGTGTGTGCATGGGGTGTGTGTGTGTGTGTGTGTGTGTGTGTGTGTGGTGGTGTGTGTGTGTGTGTGTGTGCGTGTGTGTGTGTGTGTGTGAGAGAGAGAGAGAGAGACAGACAGACAGACAGACAGAGACAGAGACAGAGAGATTGGCTAAGTGTTTATGGAAAGTTTCAGATGCTCGAAGCACACTCTCGTTGTTTAATTACATTAATAAGCAAAAACAAAGCAGACACAGCTTATAATAGAACTTCTTGAAAATAACTTGCGATAACAACGCATTTTATGCCTAAAACCTTCATCTTTCAGAATGAGATACAGCAGTTCATCGTAACATACATTTCATTCTCCAGAGAAAAGCATGTACCCTAATTTCGGAGATTACAACGTCAACAACTAGTTAAAACAAATCGTAGATATCCCCTTAAATCAACGACAAATAGGTCAATAGTACGAATATAAGTCACTGAACTTTGGATATATGTCAAACCCACTCCTTGACTGAATATGGCCTCTCCACATTTGCCATGTATTGTCGGTCAAACTTTGTCCTACTTCTACTTCTTGATACAACGCTCCAGCTCACATAAACACATACATACATTTAGTACCCAGTTTATACTGTCCCTTGAGTCCAATTAAGATAACACATCATCAGCGGCTTTTTGTGGCAACCAATCATGATTCATTTTCAATATCTTTAACCAGTAGCGGAAACATGTAACAGCAGAAACTTGACAATCATTTGCAGCGTTCTACACCCAAAGAAGATTTTCAAATCGGAGCGGGGGTGGAGGGTAGGGTGACGGGATACGAGCGAATCGCAAAGCGGGGAAAGGGGAGGGAGAGCTAAAGGGGAAGGGAAGTAGGCAAAGATAAGGGGTAAGGGTTTGAAAAACAAATAAAGAGGAGGGGTGGTGGTGAGGGTTGAAAGACAGAGATTTGGCTCAAAGCAGTTAACGTTCATATTGAGGCGGTGGCAGAAGTTTGGCTCAAAGCAGTTACATGTTCATATAGGGGCGGTTCAAATACTAATGGAGGGATGGGGATAGTTTTGTCCCAGCTGAAACTGAGTTCATAGGGGCCGTGTCTGCCACACGGTGGGGTTCAGAGAAAACGCTCCGGGGATGAAGGGGGGGGGGGGGGGGAAGTTCCACCCTCTCCCCTTCCCCTACGCTGAAGGTAATGTCAATTTTTCACGTGCATTGGAGGCCTCTTCTGGGAGATAACCTTGTGTCTGTTCTCTAAAGTGGCAAGTGTAATTATATCCATATTAAAAAAAAAAAAAATGAAAAAAAAAAAATGAAAAGCGAAAATGCCAGGAGTGGGAAGGGGAGCGGAGTCTAGGCACCCAAGTCCCCCTCCCCGCCCCCCTCCCCGCCACCTCACTCTCATTTCCCCTTTGGCTAAGTGATAGTTCACCCTTTCCATTGATTTCATATTCTATTCGCGATGATTTTGATAGAATATTCGTTTGACACTGTAAAAAGTAAGCCTACAATTTCTCGATTTATTATCAATCCTCGTCATTAACAGCAGTAATGATGATAATAACAATAACAGTAATAATGATGATTATGATGATATATATATATATATATATATATATATATATATATATATATATATATATATATCCAGCAATACCTCAACGGACGGAAAGAAGTAAGAAAGTAGAGAGTATAGGAGAGGAGGGGAAACACACATACTCATTAACCAGTACTCACCAGAAATAAACCTAATTAAACAAACGCTGACCGCGAAATTTAGACCAAGTATTATCAAGTCTGTTGCACCCATTCCCAATAATGTCCGAGGAGACAATTTGGGAGATGTAGGGATACAGTTAGGCTGTCACCGTACAACCGGAACAAATAAATGCGCATGACCAAATAGTTGAGATCGAAAACAACTTACGATCCAAGGCGTGAAATTTGTGTGACTTCTATAGTACCAAAAAATCAGCATGAGTTTTCGAGATCTCAGGAGTGAGTATGAAATTGCTGAGAGAATGATTTCAAAGAAATTAAACGTTTCTTTCATATGTTTCTTTGTCAGTATTTAATGCGAAGTAAATCTTTTATAGGCAGGATTAGTTCCTTTGACAGTATGTGATGTAAAAATCTATAATAGTGTTACAAGTGAATTAATCATAAAGTGATTCAATGTCTGCTTCGGTGAAGTCCTTCGAAAATGGTTTCATTAGATCTAGACCGCAAAACGATTAGAACACACAAATGATAATGCACAACAGAATTTGGAAAGCTTTTCTTTCATAGTACCCCGTCCCTCTATCTCCATACGCCCCACCCTATGCACCGCACTCACAATGCACCACCACCATGATGGACAAGAGCTTTCTGGGTTTCTCAGTTTCTGGCCAAAATCAATTCAAAGGCAATATAGAAGTTGCTGAATATAAATTATAACACACACACACACACACACACACACACACACACACACACACACACTCATGCGAGCGCACGCACGTACACACATGCCTAGTATTTGCCAACCAATAAATGAAAATCTCTCTCACACACACACACACACTCATGCGAGCGCACGCACACGTACACACATGCCTAGCATTTGCCAACCGATAAATGAAAATCTCTTGTGTGCACAACATCATGAACATGCACCAATGACCAACTTGAAGGAGCAAAGGAGAGCTCATTTCACAGCCTTCTTTTAAATACCACCATTGACTCATCACCATGGACATGAAGAGCACGCACGCACGCGCGCACACACACACACACACACACACACACACACAACACACACAAACACACATGCACACACACACATACTCACACACACACATCTCCCAGAGATTGCCTGCCCATCCCTTGGCACCAACTGGTTGCATCCTCTGATATACTAGACATAGATGCAATAGATAGCTTAAAGGCAGAAGAGCCTTTAATCCCACTTAGCCACAGAGTGGAACAGCCTGCATGCAGAGATTGTTGGTCACAGCACCATCCTTAGAATCTTTCCAGTCCAGGATGGCATCACTGGCAATTTTTTTTTACTCTCCAGCTTGCCGTCCCCTTACCCCCTCCTATTGTTCATAGGTGATTCCCCACCCCTTTCCTCCATACATTTAATTTTTTTACTCTTACCCCATCACCCATCTAGGTTCTTGCTGACATTATGTCATCAGGGGTTGGCTTAACAACAAGCTGGTGAGTCTGGTCCCTACAGTGTGATTTAGGTACAGTCTTTGAACTTTGTAAGACATGAATAAGCAATAATGAAAGCTGTGGCATTTTAACAGAGATGGCTGTCTTTAATAGTTCAAGTTGGAATGTTATTCATGCTCCCCGATAATCATATTGATATTGTTTAGTATCTTTAGTCTTCCATGTATATGTTCATGTCCTATGATCACACTACAGTTATTAAGTCTTTCTTATACCACTACCCTTTGTGAGTTAATTTTAACGTTGTGACAGCCCTGATGTGGCCTTTTGCGGTCGGCTAGGCTATAAGCAACATCACCTTACCTTACCTTATACCACTACCCCATTCCTCTCTTCCATCCAAAAAGCTCTATGCTTGCCTGCAGATGCACAGGTAGCATCATAGCAACCTGGGGTCCTCGGTTTTTCAGCTTTTTCCTTTTCTATAACTAGTAGAAGCCCCAAGTCATTTAGGCATAGCAGAATCTTCCACCTGTTGAAGTTGGTTGTGTACGCGTAAGAAGGAGCAGAAGTCAAGAGAACATACAATGCCTTGTTATACGTTAGCTTTAATTCACATTTCCTGTTAGTCTGTTTTGAAACTTCTGCAACCTGTGTATCTGTATGTCATATTGATGTATTGGCAGTGTCTACATGTATCACCATGTGCTTTTCTGCTCAAAGTATGAGAAAACAGCTTTCTCAAACCTGCATTTAATTGCCTGGTATGCAACTTTAAGAAAGATGCTGTTCGTTACTTCAAACAGAAGAGTAGATGATGGTAAATGTAGATATTGCCTGTGTATTTTTTATGCGCCATAGATTCAGAGATACATCTATTTTTACAGATTTCACAGAGATGATGAGAGCTTTAGGATACCATCGTCTCATCTCCATGGAAAATTTCAGAACACCTAACTTTCCTCTTGTTGCTGAAGTTCTGCAGTGGCTTGTCAAAAGGTGAGTTACAATCTAATTAATGCAATAACAAATATTCTGGTATCTAAATTTGATCAAAGAAATGGTCATTAAAAGAGTAAGTGCTAGGAAGTCATGCTGATATTTTGGTAACATGGTAGGATGAAGCTTTTTGTTTCATTTGTATGTTGCAGATATGACCCAAATGCAGACATTCATCCAGATGTAGACACTGAACAAGACAGAGTAATTTTTATTAAATCTGTTGCGGAATTTATGGTGAGTTTCATTGGCTGTGTGTGTATGTGTGTAAGAGAGAGGGCAGACAGACAGAGCCAGAGCAGAGAGAAAGTAAGAACCTGGTGGTTTTGAATAACTTGAAAGTGGAACAGAGGATTTAAGTTGTTAATAGACAAAAGTGAGCCACATTATCCCCTTGAACAGCCTGCATTTGCTGTCATGATCTACTTATGACTCATTCTCAGTAAGGTTGGCTCTTCTGTTGTTCTGGATGGCCTTTTGTCTACAGCTCTGTGAATTGAAGTCAAGGTTGTACTGACCTGTTGGGGTAACATGTGGCGCTTTTTTGTACTGAAGTTATAGTTATATGATAGAGGATCATAAGTATTCCAATATGATAGAGGATCATAAGTATTCCAATATGAAACGTTAGTTGCTGGATCCATTGTTATGTTTGCGGTCGGCTGGGCTATAAGCAACATTATCTTATCTTATCTTATCATTGTTATGTGTCTGTAAAGATTGCTAAGGAAAAAATAGTAAATGCTTACTAGTTCTATTCTTACATGCCTGTAAAGAGTGCTTGTGAAAATATGCAGATATTTATGTGTTTTTCTCGTTTCTCGGTTTGTTTTACCACCATGCCAGTTGCCAGTCTCTGGCTCCCCACATCTGTCCAGTATATCCATGAACCTGCCAATACCTGCGGTCCGACACGTGAACTCACCATGGGAATAGATAAATCTGAAAAGAAAAAAAAAAAGAAAGATTGTGTCTGTCATTAAAAGTAATCCGCTGAAACATAGCTGAGACATCTCTTTGAAAAGAAAGAGGAAAATTTATAAGCTCATTGATGACTGTTTCATAACTAGAGTGTGTTAAAGCTCCAAAATTGGACTGTGGCCCTTTGAAATGTATAGATGATGACTGCATTTCTCATTACATACTGTTGTTGTCATCTTCATCATATTCATTCCATAATTTCACTGATCCACACATGTTAACAGCATAAGATGAAGACGCATATTTGCTTTATCAAACATCTTTGGTGAGAAATAATGTGCATGTCTTGCTATGTAGGATACTGTCATGTTTGTTATCTGATGACTTTGAAACCAACAGAGCATAGAAGACAGCTCTGAGTTTTACCTCATGGCTTTTCACTGGTATCCATCATATAATTAGCAACATGTGTCTTCTGGATAAGTAGGTACTGAAATGTTCATTACAATAGTGCATTTCAGACAACAAACATTTCTTTAGCTTGGTGTTCAGTTGTATTCAATTTTTTTTTTTTTTTTTTTTATTGTTGGTTAATTACAGAGTACTGCAGTTTAATTCACTGATGTGACATTTTTGTATAAAGACAAAGAAATGCTGGTTGGTTTTAACATACAACATTATGTTGCAGGTTTTTTTTGTGTTTTTTTTCTTGTTCTGAGATGTTGTGTTCCAAATCTACAGCACACAAAGTGATGCATCTGTGTGAAGGCCCACTTTAACATTATCTGTTCAGATGGGATGTATCTGTCTGAAAATGTGTTTAACAATGGTATGCACTTTTTTTGAGAGGGGTGGGGGAGGGTTGCTATTTTCAGGTTTAAATTCCTAATCTTTAATGTGAATGACTGTTATGCCACATGAAAATTTCCATATTTGATATGAGCAGGTGTTTAGACATTTCTTTTAACATTGATCCTTGAAAAGTGTTTGAACTTGGCTATTCTTGCTCTTGACCAGGCCACAAAAGCACACATCAAAATGAACACCAAACGCCTGTATGGTGCTGATGGCTATGCTGTGAAGGAGTTGTTGAAAGTGACAACACTGCTGTATGGGGCTACAAAATCTGATGTAGCCGAAGATCTAGAGACTCCAGAGAGCTCTTCAGATTTGTCCTTTGATATCTCCTCTAAGGTCAGTTCAGGACAATAAGTAGTTTCTCAAATGAATAGATGCGCTGTTCTTTTGTATGCATTTATTTTATTTCATTCAAAGAGTGAAAGTTTTATTTTTCATTATATTTAAAGGTTCAGGGCAAGGCATTGACAAATGTCATTTTAACGTCTCAAAAACTGAAAAAATGTCTAATATGAACACTTGATCGCAAGTTATTAAAAGCAGTGTACTTTTTCAGTGACTCAGTCAAGCAAGTAGGTGTTTTTCTTTTTTTGTTTTAATGATTTCTCCACTGACAGTGCTTGCCTTATGCATAGATTTCAGATTTTAACTGGCATGATTAGAATCAACACAGTGCACTGATTTAATCAAGGACACCCATTTTGTGCTTTAGCTTTAGTTTAACCATATTTCAGTTGAACAATGATCCTAGGTGTTTTAGATTAGTTATATCTTTATACTTATGATTTAAATATAAACATGAGTTTTAGCTTAAATGAATATGTCATATAAAAAATTTCAACAGCAAAATGCATGACATGTCTGAAACACTCCTGTGTTGCCTGTTCATGAAGATGATTCATTTTGTTCACATTTATTATGGATGTAAAATGCGTGTTTGTATTGATAATTGTTTTTTTCTTCTCTTTATCATAGAAGCTTTCTAGTTTCCTCTTTGTCTATATCTATATGTTTTGCATAATATTTTATTGTTGTCTGCACATGTGCATGTTTTTGGTTAAAAAAAAAAAAAGAATGTATTGCATGAAATGGGACTCATTTTTTGCTCTTTGCATCCAGATCAGTGACCTGAAAGATGCTCGCCGCCTAGCCTCAGAAATTACAGTGAAGGGAGCTCAACTGTTTGATATGTTGGGCAAGGAAGTGGATCTGCGGGTTGGTTCATGTACAGTGTCATTTGAAATAAATTGTTCAGAAACTTCACTGAAATTTTAAGGGAATAATGCATTAACTTATCTATGGGAGTAGTTCCAGTTTCATTATTGGATGAGTTGTGGTGGATATTGGAGAAAAAGGGGACAGCTGATGTTGCATAAATTTTCTATATGGTTCCGGAACTGTTTCTAACTTTGGATAATGATTTTACAGAAATGGATCATTATGAAATAGTTGTCAGTGTCTTGCCACTTACTTGTTTTTTATCATGCATTTGAAACATGTTTCCAGTAATTGCAGTGTAATTTGCAGTTTTCATTAGGGTGATTTTTCCATATATTGTTTGTTTGAAAAGAATATGACAACATTAATAATGCTGTTAAAAAAATGAAAGACTCAAGCTTGTTTTCATTTGAACATAACAGCTGTTTTGAAAAAAAATTAATAGAAAATGAGTTGCAATATGAATAATTAATAACTGAATGACTGGCTCCAACGTTTGGATGCTGACCATTTGCCATTGCATATTTGTAATTGAAAAATTTTTGCCACTGAGACTAAACGGAAATCATCAGGTGAATATCAGTGTAGTGAAGTTGTTTTGTTTCTTTTATTGAACAGTATATGCAGGCCAAATTGGGTGAATAATAGGGCACTAGTTTAAGTAAGATGTTAATGCTATTTTGAGAGGATGAAAGATAGGACAGGAAAGAGAGAAAAGGGGAGTTACAGCTGTGAGAGTTGTCCAGATGATAATGTTTATGATTTCAGGAAGTACGAACACAGGTGGTGGGTAGATCTTTAGAGCTGAATGAAGTAGAGGCAGGATTACAAGCGTCCATCAAGGCTGTGCAGGTGAGTGTTGCTTGTCTGTAGACTAAACAATGCTGTTCTACAATATGTAGTGTGTGTAAGATAAATGGATTTAAAGATATGTAATTGATCAAATTTAAAAGACAAATTATTATTATTCCGCCAGACAAAAGAAGACAAAACATGATACGTTTGGACTGAAAACAATATTCAGGACAATGAAAATGAACAACAAACAATCACTTACGTTCTCAAATTGGGTGCAAAATGTAAATATAGTAAATGAAAATGAATTAAACTGATTATCCACAGTCTCTTACGTCTCATGTGTTCACAGTCTCCCTTAGAGGCATTCACTCAGGGTGTTGCCAGTTTCTCCCATTGAAGATATGTGTGCATGACTGCTTAGTGAGAGGAGGGCTAATCCACTTGCATAAAAGGAGAAAGTTGTGAGTTGTTTATAGATCCATTAAATCAATGTTAAAAAATGTGTAGTTAAAAAGAAAGAATCTTGTGGGTTTGTTTACTTGCTATTTTTAAGATTTTCAGTTGAAAAACATTTGTAACCAGGATAGGGTTGCCCACATATATTTATAGAAGTGTATCATGTTAGGACAGACAAGTCTGTATGTATGGTACATAGATCCTCATCACTTTCTCTGTGTGCGAGTGTGTGTTTGTGATATGTGGGTTTCATGAAGAAATGGCAGGTGAAAGATTCATCTGTTGATTCTTTAAAGGTTCCCCATTTCTTTTGTTTTCAGCAAGAGGTCCAGAAGACAATAAGTATGTTAGACAATGTTGCATCAGATGAGGCCAACTTAGAGGCTAAAATCGAAAAACGCAAAGCAGAGCTGGAGCGCAACAACAAACGACTACAGACATTACAGAGTGTAAGGTTAGTAGTTTCATGCCCCAGAATACAGTGGTCAGTAATGAGGACTGACTACCAGGGTATGGATCTCGGTCCCTGTTGACTTGCGATAGTGTGTGTTTGTATGTGTGTGTGTGTGTGTGTGTGATTTTCTTCCTTTGTTTTTGTTCTTTTGTTTTTTCCTATCTGACCCACGTCTAAAGTTGATTTGTGATGTAGTGGATAATGTACTCGACTAAGATTTGAGAAGGTTCATTCAGAGTCATGGTTCAGATATCTCACGAAACAGGTTAAATCTTCCCTTGCCATTTGATTGTTAAGCTATAAAACAGTAAACCAGGGGCGTGTGTGTAGCATGTATTTGGTGTGTGTACGTGAACCCATGGCAACTACGGGGTTGTTCCAGGTAAAATTCTGATGAAAAATGCTAAAGAACAGAATGACGTAAAGACAGGAAAAAAAAAAAGAGAGAGAGAAGAAAAGTTGATGGCAGTGTTTTCCGAGAGAGGACAGTCTAAAATTCACACAGACAAGTCTGTTGTGATAGGAAAGTTACACGATGCAGTGCAATGCAATACTATACAATAGTTTTAACACAGTGTGCTGTGGGCGTAGATAAGGAAACTAGATATATTATTATTGAAGTGTTCTCCACTTTACCTGCTCATCATTTATTGTTGTGTCAAATTCCCAGAAGAACTCTGCAGAGCTCTTACTGTTTAGTTCTGGTCAGTCTCATTTTTTGGGAAATCAAAGGAAGCGTGGAGTATAGCCGAATCAGCAAGTTTTAAGCTAAGCTGGATCTTTTTTTGTACCATGGTCACTGTTCTCATTAATTGTTTTGAAGTAAAGGAAAAATGTCTCTTTGGTTTATCATATCTTGGGGTAGGCGTTAGGGAGCTTGAGAGAAGAACAGCAGGATTACCCCCAGTTTCTTCTCTCCAGCCTCCCGTATGCCTTCTCCCTTCTACTTGACCTCAGCTCATACCTATGGCCAGTGTGTATGAAGGAAATAATTGCTTTCAAATGGGTTAGAGGCATTATAAACAGGATATCTCTACCGTAGGGTGACCTTTCAATCTGACTGTGTCAGCTATCATCATTTTCAGCGTAGATTAGAAATGTGATATGCTTAAAGTTTGCTTTCTAATTGATGATAGGTGTTGTATAAGTATGAGAATGATGATAATGATATGTAAGGACTAATATCCTTGAACATCACAGGAATGTCTCTTCTGATTCATGGCCTTTTAATGTTTTGCCAGAGATAGCTGTCTCTGAATTCATGGAAGTGTGAGAGAACAAGTCTGGGTTGGGTGTGCTCGAGAGAATTGGGAGGAGCGATTTAATTCCACATGTAGGATATGAGTGTTTCAGCACAGAAAAAAAGATGTAACATGTTTATGTCTATGCTGGAAGGCATATTTGACTTGTTTCACTGTTGAAAGCATGAAAGACTTACAAGCTTGTTTCAGTGTTCAGTATTCTATAGTTATCTTGTCATGACGTTTTCAGAGCAATGATGTGATAATTCTCTTACTATGCTAGTTAATGTTTTGAAAATCTCTCTGAGATATAGATTCTATAGGCATAATAACTCCAGAAATTTTTCTTGGATTTTTTTTTCACAGACCTGCGTACATGGATGAGTATGAGCGGTTAGAAGTGGACCTGCAGAAGCTGTACGATTCCTACATGGAGAGGTTCCGGAACTTGGCCTTCTTGGAACACCAGCTTGATGAGTATCATCGAGCTGAACAGGATCGATTGGAGGTAACGTCAGCTGAGCTGTGTAACTCCCTTTTTTTTATTTTTTTTTTTATCTCATCTACAATGTGAGATGTGTATAGCAATCTAAAAAAGTGCCCTGCTTTCATGTATCTGCCAATATGGTTAAAAACAATGGCTTGTATCTCCCATTTTGCCACCAGGAGACAGAAGAAGCACTGAAAATGATGGCTGAGAAGATTCGCCTTGAGGAGCAGAAGCAACACAAGATCACCAATGATGACGATGATGATGAAGATGAAGAGGAAAAAATATTTGGTGGGCAGGTTACAATGTGTGTGTAAATAAAAACAGAACTCTCGAATGAATATGTATCACTGCCTCCTCCGTCTGTCTCTTTTTTTCTGTGCTGTTCTGTTATCACTGTTTTTTTTACTGTAAACATTGTATCTTTTTCTTTTGTGTGATATGTTTTCATTTAGATATATTATTCAATGAAATTGCAATTTTAATACATTGCAGATCAAGAGTTTTGCACAATTTCTTTTCATTGTAATGAATAGCAGTTGTCAGAGAACATGTTGAATACATTCATGAGCACTGTCAGACTCATACTTGAGTAGAGTCATTACTCTACCAGACAAACGGGAAAAAGTTCCCTGTCAATACACTACCAGACAGACACACAGAAGAAAGTTCCTCGTTTTGAGAACAAAATTTTTCCACTAATTAGATGAAATATTTTTGCTATAGCTTCACGTTTTTTTCTTTATACTACAAATATGTCATTAACACAGTATATTCATTAGGTTCTTGCTGATTCACAGTTGCTTTTTTTTTTCACTTACAAGGTGGCCTCAGACAAAGCCATTGAAAAAAATCCCCTTTCTACACAAAATATCCTTCTCCTCATTGAACTACGATGCCATTTGTATTCTTTGGTTTGGCTTTGACAGTGCCACCACATCTCGACTGTTTCAGCTTGTTCATACACTCTTTGCCTGTGCCTCTGTCAGGAAAAAAAAAAAAAAAAATTTTTTCATCCGTTTTCAAGATGGGGAAAAGTTCCAGGAGATTTGATATGCCTATCAATGGCAGTTGTGGTATTTTCATTTAATTTGTCAACACCCCCTATGTCATTGTACAGGCAAAATAAGTATGAGGTATGCGGCCTCACAGTGCCTTGACATACAGTGTAGCTGAGCAGTCTGTTCTCTATGGCAAGTGACCATCCTTCAGATAATAAGCCAGCTGCCCTTTGTTATAGGCTCCTTTTGCTCAGTGAAATTCACAGTACACTAGCAACATGCTTTGCTTGAATTGATGGGCCAAGGCACAAGAGAGTAGGCTGATTTAGCAGGGACTTTTAAAAAGTCCTTCACGTTTTAATACCTTGCATGAATAATTGGTGTTTTCCGGCGACAGATTTGTTTCATATACAAACACATACCAAATAGCCATGAACTTGTATACATTTTCTGGCAAGCTCCATGGCTTGGTCCTCTATAAGTGACTGAAGAAATTAAAGTTAGTGTACAGCAATTTACATTTTTGTTTCTCCCACTGTGTGTGTGTGTGTGTGTGTGTGTGTATGTGTGTGTGTGTTGTGTGTACATATATGTAAATATGTGAGAGAAGTAGAGAATATTTGTTGAATGGAATTGAAATGAAACTGATGCCACCGTTTACCAAGGTAACTGTGGATAGAACCTGCTCTCTTAATAATTCTCTTTCTTATTATGAATTCAGAATAATCTCTCCTTCCAGAATGATTGAGTCTTTGTCAGTATGTCAGTGTTGAAAATATGTGCATGCAGGGGAATGGACGAAGGACAGGTCTTTGAGGAAAAAATTTTTTTTTTATCTGTCTGTGTTTTCAAAGTGTTTCTGTATGGACAATCTGTCAGGGCCAGATGCAGGTGATGAGGACAATGATTCTGATGATGATGAGCTGACAGGAAAAGGAGCCAAACCAACAAGACGCAGACTGAGGGCAGGTCAGCCATGTGTCACATTTCACTCCTATTTCTGATCCACAATATGTCCCCAGTAATTAAAGATGAACAGTTACAGTGCACTCAGTTATTGGCTTACATTTACATGTACTAGAAGACTTTAGCATAGGCTGCTTGACAAAACAAGCCTTTGTTTTCTTTTTTCTTTTTCTTTTTTTTCTTTTTTTGGGGGGGGGGTGTATTTCATTATCTTGCCAGCATTCAGTTTTCTGTGCCTTTTTTTGCTTTGCTAGATATGGGAAGAATTGGATTTTCTTTCAGTTAGTAATAAAAGATTGGTTGTGTTAATTACATCTGGTGTTGTGTTTGATGTTCATGATAGTTTTGCGGCTGTTTTTAGTTTATTTGTATGTGCTGTATTTGAAACACTCCAACACCCTGATTATTATTGCAGCAGATAGGCTGAAGATGAGGTGTTTAGTCCACCAGACAGAAAAATGAGAGATAGTGTATACCTTGCTTGCAAATTCAAGATCAACTTCACAGAGTGTACCAGAAAAGAAAATAAGGTTGCAGTACATACTAGAAGTGCACTAACACCTGAATGGTTGCATGATACAAATTTCCTTTTTACAGGTGCCGGTCGAGGACAGGCCCAGGCAGTGGGCAGCATGAATCCTGACGTCAGTGAGGTAAATAACGTTTTTTAATGCCTTTCTCATGTAGTTGTTCATGTACTGAAAGATTATGTATAGTATTATAGCGGGTTGGGTTGTTGTTTTTTTCCTTTTGTTTTGTTGTAGATGATAATGATATATAACAGCCAGTCTTCGTGAATTAACAGGAAATCCAAAGCAAAAAAAAGTTGTGTGGGGTATTTTCTGTACCTGCATGATTGTGTGTTGGGTTTTTCTGGATTGACAAGGTTTTGTCGGGGTAGTTTACAGTTCCTGGACATTTTGGCAAATGCAGTGTTCTGGTTATTAAACATGCTTCTTGTGTTTATAGTTTATTTGGTGTAACATTACACAAAACAAAATAAATGTCATGAAAAGAAATTTATTAATGGTTTACCAGGACTTGTTACTTCTGGGGTGTAAAATCTTAAAAACACTGTTGCAATTACAGGCAGCTCTGTATTCAGGACAGTGAATACATAGGAGAGAGAGACAGAAATGTATTTTTGACAGTAAGTTCAGTAAAAATCTTCAAATGATCTGGCAAAAAATGTGTGCAAGATAGCTGGAAATGGGAATGGTTGAATACTGACTACATATCAACTTTGGTGCCATAAGATTGATGTTGTTGAGATGTGTTATAACATCCCATATGGTTGACCATTTGGCTCCAGCAGGAAAAATCTTTGAATCTTCATGTAAATGGTCTTTTATACATAAGCTGCGATCATCGATAGTGCACAGTGCAAAGATCAAAGAGGTCATCATAGCACCTTGTGCACATAAAAAGTGACCAGATCAGAAAGATCAAAACACAACAGTGAGTGAAAGTTTTAAACCTTTTTTCTCAGTTAACAGTTAATGTAGCTAAACACACACAAGGAATCATAATTTTATATGCCTTTGAAAGCACATCCTATTCTTGAAATGCGTTACAAGCTTATCATATTTGAATGAGTTAGATATACGCCTTAAATTGCCAGGAAACAAATTCAGGATTGCCTCATATTTCGTGGTCATTTGGGGGATTGTTTGGATGATCTCAGTTTAATTTCAGGATTGCCAGGATGGCCACGATACAGATAGGATCGGAGATTCCTCCCCACTTGCACCTCAGCATAAAGTCGGCCTATGCTCGGTTTTATTAATGAAAGTTTATTTTTGTAATTGTATTATTCAAAGTTGTCTTGAAGATGGTGGCAGTTGTTCACAGTTTAATTTCATATTTGTAGAATGAGCAAATTGTCTTGGCAATCTTAACAGTTGTTCAATGTTTGATATCATTAACATTTTGTAGAATGAGTCAGTTGTCTTCGCCATGCTTACAGCTGTTCACAGTTTAGTTATATATTCATAGGAAGTGTTAATTGTCTGGAAGATGCTTATGGTCATTCATAGGTTTTTTCTCCAAAATTATAAGAAAGAAAAGCGTTTAACGTTTTAACTACCAACTTTTATTATGTAATGTTTCTGCAACTGTCAGCTTTATTTCTGAAAGCTTCAGACCAAATTTTGAAACTTGGTAAGGTTTGTTTAAATCACACAGAAAAATTTTCCTTCTAAACCAAACCAAATTTTGTATTAAAAAAAAAATCTAGTAGTGGATGCAGTTTGCTGTGAATGTGTCTGATTTTCTGTTGTCGTGAATTTACTTAATTTTGACGTAGTTGTGTTACCATTGTAGTCATTTACCCTTTCCAACAATAGTGAAATCCATCCATAATTGCAGACATTTTCATCCTGACTGCAACTGGGCGAGTTTTGTTATGTGAATTTTGTATGTCAGTTGTTTCCTGCTGACTGCAATTGGGAGAATATTGTTAACAATGTGCAGTTTGTATGTCAGTTGTTTCCTGCTTACTGCAATTGGGAGAATATTGTTTTGTGCATTTTGCATGTCATTTGTTTCCTGCTGACTGCAATTGGGAGAATATTGTTTTGTGTATTTTGTATGTCAGTTGTTTCCTGCTGACTGCAGTCTGGGAGTATTGTTTTGTACATTTTTATGTCTTTGTGTGTGTTCGTGTGTATGTTTGTGTGTGTGTGTGAAGAAGATACATTTGTTGAAAATTTACTTGTCTGTTTCGTATTGTGCAGCAAATAAGCGTTACTTTGCTGTGTGTTTGGTGTGTTAATTTGTATTTTGACTTATTAAATGTAACCACCCGTGTTTGATGTGTTAATTTGTATTTTGACTTATTAAACGTAACCACCCATTCAAGCATGAAATCATTTTGATGTCGTTTTTTTCTGTTTTCTTACTTTACTTATATTAGTCCCCATTTGCACATTGCAAACCACATTAAGGCAAATGGTGGTATTGGTGGTATTGCTACTGCAACAAGGCTCCCTCTGAACAAAGTTGAGGAAACTGTTTTCAGAGTTCTCAAAAGAAAATTTTGTCATCCAGGATTTTTTGCATTTTCCTAAAGAATTCAAACATTCCATATCTTTCAATTGAAGAACCATAAGAAATATAGTATAGACAGTCAGAATCTACCCATGTTGATCATTGACATCATCGCTTTAATTTTTTCCTATGGTACCAAACCATTAAATGGAATTCCTGACTTATTTTTAATGGAGGTTAAAAAACGTGCTTCTTGTTGGTTGGTTGTTTTTTGGTTTCGTTTTGTTTTGTTTTTATATCCATGTAGGAAGACTTTGTATACACATACGAAAACAAGTTGGCACCAGTTTGGACAGGCCCTTTAGTATGACCTGTTTGGATGTGTGATACTAAGACATTATACAGAGTTGCAAAAGCTGATGTGAATGGATTTGTTTCTAAAGCTTTACAGACAATGTGAAAACATTTTGAGTTGTCTTTTTTCCTTTAATGAAGGGCAAAACTGATGGACCTGCTCCTTCAAAGGTATCAATGAGTTTCATGGGACAGAGGCATTTAGCCTTTATGTTTAACACTTTTGCCAAGGTTTTGTGGTGGTTTGCTGGTTCATTGATCCACTGACAGTTCTAGATTTGTAAATAAGTAAATCACCACAAGGTGGCATAACATCGTGGGAGGGTGCAACTACTTATTTTCTCTTGGTGGTGGCAATTCACAGCAGTCGTCTTATGTTGAGAAGACTGAGGTATTTTCTATTAAAAAAAAAATGATTGCAAAATAGAACACACTCGTGAAAACATTTGGGTATTTTGTATTGAAAAAGTAATTGCAAAATAGAACAAACATCTGCTAAACAAATACATCAGTTTTCAGTCCCACGTAAGTCATGAAGTGCATGTAAAAAATATGCTCACATATAAGCAGACAAGATGGTGTAGAGGTTAATGAGTGGGGGTGGACATTTTATGTAAACCTGTTGACTCAAAAATGGATTTACCTGTAACCTATTCATATGACCCATGATGGTTAACCAAATTCAAACACTGCACAAATTACCATTACTTCTGACAAGAAAATGGGTCTTTGACTGACTGATTTGAAACACAGGCTCTGTATCCCAGGTCAGGATTTCTTTGTGGACCAGCACATTATGAATACATATCTGGCACTGTATATTGAACTTGGATGCGTTCATGTCATTTGCTTATACCTCGCACCAGATGCATCCAAGACCTAAGTTAGTGTGTGCATTCTATCTGATCAAGACCGATCTAACCCACTTCTCAGTGGCTGTCAATACATTCCTCAAACCTCTTCAAAAGGCTGGAAACTGCTGCCAGCTTCATCTAAACATATGTATCACAGTACTGTACACCTCTAGAAAGAACTACTCTAGCTTCTACTGCTGTAAAGTACAAAACTTCTTGTGTTTGCTACAGTTCTACGTCACAGTATCTTTGCTTTATGCAGTCTTTTACACAATGATTACTATCATACCACTCTCTTCTTTTCAAACAGTTCTAAAAGCGTATCTTGTCAAAAGTCATTTATCTAATGCTATTGACTCTATTTTTTTTTCTGAACTGCGTTTTTTCTATCATGCAAGTGTGTGATTGCCTGAGGGTGGAATCAGGTGTTGGCATATTGCCCGAGGGTGGAATCAGTGTGCATATTGCCCGAGGGTGGAATCAGTGTGCATATTGCCCGAGGGTGGAATCAGTGTGCATATTGCCCGAGGGTGGAATCAGTGTGCATATTGCCCGAGGGTGGAATCAGTGTGCATATTGCCCGAGGGTGGAATCAGTGTGCATATTGCCCGAGGGTGGAATCAGTGTGCATAGTGGTGGTGCAAGGGTAGAGGTAGATGTGTATGAAACTTGGGGGAGGAGGAAGTGGTGTTCATACTGGTGTTAATTGTGTCTAAGTTCATATATGCAAATGTGTACTGAATCATAGTCGAGTGCTTTGAGCTGTTAGAAAGTGCAATAAAAGTACCGTACAAATTTGGTATTGTAATATATTCATTCATTCATTATGCCCATCGCTCCCGGTGGAGAGAAAAAAATGCAGGGAACAAGCAGTGCACAGTACAAATAATAATTCAGAAATTTCAATGCAAATTTAACATTCATTTACGGTTTTCAGGAAGTTGTAAAGGGAGATAAGGCTAAAAACATTATCCTAACTGAAAGTGATTAAACTTGGCAAAGGATTTGGACCACACTTGTATTTCTGAATTCCAGTGCAGCAGTCATGTTATGAGTTATCTTTTAAGTTACCAAAGTGAGTAAAAAGAGGGGGGGGGGGGGGGGGGGGGGGGGGGCTTTGAACCCAGAAAAGTTAATTAAGTTATATCAAATACAGAAAGTTAGCTTTGTTTATCAAATCAGAAATTAGCTTTGCTTTCTCTGAGGGGTGAACAAAAGAATAAGCACACTTGATCATCAGGAAGTGCCATAGAACCCTGCACATGAGTTAGAAATGGAAGCTCTGCAAAGAGATTACTTTCACTTGCTTGTAGCCCAGCTATCCACCAAGGGCCAAATCAGGGCTTTCAAGATCTCAACCACTTTGTTGTCCTTTGCCACAGTAGTATCACATATTGTATTTATAGTGGGTAGCAGAGTTTTCACCTTGATGTGGATTCTCTTTTAACGATCTATTTTTGTCTAAAATCTGAAAGAAGGAAATGTGTAGGTGCAAGCCAAATTAATTATGAAAGACACATTTCATATTTTATTAATAATCATGAGAAGAAAAGTAAAGCATTTGCAGTGTGAAGGATGTGTGTGTAAATGTTCATTTTGATTTGATTTAATTTTCCATGCACATGTAAGGGGAATATAAGAAGTAGTTGGTCATTAAGATTTTAATTTGTGTTGAAATTGAGAATTCAATATTTGCTTTCGCTGAAAGGACATCAAGTGATACAGCACTAAGAAGTCAGTGTCATGAACTAGCACAAACTCTCATCTTTGTGCAGTGTAAGTATGTGTAGAAAAAAAAAACAACATTTTCAACAAAGCTGCCTTTTGAACACATACAAATAATTGAATAGTTTGATAAATGTATGATCTGAATATGTGCTTTATTTTCAGCAAAACTGCCTTTTTCTAAAACAGACAAATCGGTGAATAGTTTGATAAAAGATGTCATCAGTGTATGTGTTGTTTAAAAAAAAGTTTTCAGCATGGGAAGTTCAAATGTTGGTCACAAAAGGAATTGAAGGTGAAATTTGATAACATTGAAATCATATAGAAATAAATATAATGCATAGAGTATGAGCATCCAGAACACTTTTGTTTCTAAGGTTTGCATGTCTTTTTGGGGGGGTGGGGGATGGGGAGGGGTGCTTCTGTTTTGTTTCAGAATTTTGTTTTTCTGCATATGTTATGTAAGTTGTTGCATGGCTTAGGCACATTTTGCACACACAGGAATGTATTGAAGCGCTATTACACATTTTGTTCCCAGGAATTCAGATACATTTTCTCTCAGTATTCATGTCTCTTGTTAGCACACACTTCTTTTGCTGTGCTCCAGGAAAGTGACGACGAGGGTGATTCTGAAGTCGAGTTGGATGATGATGATGACGACGATGATGATAGCATTGGAGCAGAGGCGATTCAAGGCGCAAAGGGTGCAAAAAGTCAAAAGAAGCCTGCACAGAAAGAAGATGAAGATAGTGACTTTTAGATCATGTAAGCTGAACTTGCCAGTTTGATCCATTCCAAATTTAAGTTAATTCTGAAAGACCTTGTGGTGTTTTTTTCACACTGTTACTCTCAATGCAATTGTGAATTGTTGTGCTCAGCATATATCTTTTATTGTATAAGAAAAATGAAAAGAGGTATTTTGGATTTTTTCAGATTTGTGTTGGTGGTGTATAGCTAATGTTCTACGGAAATGGAGAGATGTTTTGTTGTTGTTTTTTTTCGCCTCTTACAATCATGTGATTGTTACTAACAAGAACAGTGGATTGACTATTTAAAGTATTATACTGTCTGCAAACCTTAAGAATGGCTGAATTTGTAGTGTAAACATAGCACTTCTGTATTTATGCTTTACCGCATCTTTGATCCTAGTGCTTTGGAACAGCTTTCAGCTGCATTGATTTAAGACCTAATGAACTGAGAGTTATTGCAAAATGTCTCAGATTGAAGGAACTTCTCACAGAAACTTGAAGATTACAAAGGTAAGTGGAAAACAGCAATTGAGTCTTAAATAGATGGTCATAAAAAGGGAGAGAAAAAGCAGGGTTGTTTAAAATGAAACACAGGAAAGTCAAAAGTAAGAAAGTTGTTTTTTGATTGTGCGACTGTTAGACAAGTCAAGAACAGACAGTTTGCAGAACATGTGATGTATTTTGTCATCACTAGCTTTTCGACAGATCTGGAGAAGTGGCTAAACCTCGGACAACAGGTTGTCTTTTCCATCTCAGATAATTTGAAAGATAAACTTAACCCAGTCAGGCATCCATTTGTGTATGATATACATGGAGAAGTCATCTCATTCCGACAGTAACAGCTTTTTCCTCCGTGTTGGTAACCAGGCTTAGAAGGCCTGAAGAGTCTTTCAAGGACTAAAATGGAAAATGTGGTGTGAAACAAGGCAGTCCAGTTGGAGTGGTTCCATCTTGTGCTACAGTACTTCCTTTTTATGTGAATGTGTTTGTTTACACACATTCCAAGTAAATCTGGTTTCTTTTTCGTTCATTCCTTTAGCTGGCTGAAAAGATCTCCCAGATGGAGTTGATAGCTGATAAGAATTGTTATATCAGTTCTGCAAAAGAACAAAATCTTGATGCCCATGTCCAGGTATGAAGTGCATTTCTTCTACTTTAATGTTTTTGTCATTTTTCTGCAACAAAACATGACTGAAGATTACACCTTCACTTTCATTCATTTAGACGTGTTTTAGTTACATTTTTCCAATGCCTCCTGAAACAGGCGTTCCACACACCAAATGAAAATGTGTATGTGAATTTTTGGTAACCATGACTTGGCTCTTGGCAGTTTTAAAGGATCATTGAATGAATGTAACTGAAAGAGATGACATGTTGTTTCCCAGTAAAGATATTATTTTAGCCACAATCATGCTAGGAGTGACTCCACCAAATGTATGTCAGAGCTGTGTCTGCATAGTTATGTACATATATTTATTTAACATGCTGGCGCAAGAAAGAAGAACCAAAAACAGCAAAGGTTAGAGTTTGAATATGTGTAAATATGTGAGTGTGTATTCCATCATATGGTGCTGGATTGGTTGAAATGTAGGTGTTCAACAGGTGGTAAAAAGGGGCATTGAGTGAAGTGTTGACTTTGATATATTGAAATGTGCTGCAGTTTATATTGTAGATCTCTTTGTTCTGGTTTGTCTTTGGAACATGGCCTGAGTTGGTTTTTTTACACAAAATATTGGGTTCAGCTTCTGAATTTCCTGAGTTATTTTCATTGTTTTAAATTTACTTTACTCAATGCAAGGTAGTCTGCCTGTCTCTCTTATTTTCTCACTGTCTCTTTGTCTCTGTCTCTTCTGCCCTCCCATCCTCACACACTCCCTCCCCCATCCTACCTGGCACTCTCTCTCTCTTTCTCTCTCTCTCTCTTGCGCACGCGCGTGCTCTCTCTCTCTCTCTCACATTCATGGTCATAGAGTAACATAGAAAATGCTGCGAAAGAGCATTATCCCAGCATTAAGTTTTCGTCCCAGAGACTACAGTGTGTTGATTGCTGGCATAAGAGACCAGAGTATCTGTCCTATGTTGCCACTGTCAGTAATCTGTGGTAGTCTGAATCTCTGTACAAGGTGGGAACCTCTCTTGATTTGCACAGCCTCTCCAGCATTCCCTTTTTGAAAATCAGTGACGGTGACAAATAAATGCTGAATGTTGATTTGCTTTGACATCAGTTTGGCGAAAAATAGACTTTCATGTGTGTGGGGATTTTTTGCCCCTTGAAACCTTCAGATTAGGCGGTGTAATTAATGGATTCCTGTCTTTCTCCTCTCTGGGTTCCAGTGGAATTTAGGAAGATGAGGTTGATTGGAGATCTGAGTGTAAGGTCAGCTGGACATGCATTTTTGATTAATGCCTCAATTTTGTAATCCAGGTACTACTTATTTCACAAATACTCTTCAGAATGCTATTTTCTCCCACAGAATTTGCATGATCAGTGCAAAGGAAGTCCTCTTGCATGGTCTAAAAAGTGGTCTCAGTCAGATTGTATGGTTTACTTTCAGGTTAAAAAAAAAAAAAGGTATTTCATCAAAGAAAAAAATACTAAGGATAGCATAGTTGTTTTCCTTCTTTTATATTTTTTTTTATGCAAAGAGGTAAAGCAGTCAAATTTTTTTTTGTTTAGTAATTGTGTATTTCGTCAAAGAAACAAATATAATGATAGCATGGTTGTTTTCCATATGTGTTTTCTAACGCAAAGAGGCTGTAAACCAGTCAGTTTTTTTTGTGTGTTCAGTAATTGTGTGTGTTTGTGTGTGTGTGTTCAAGGTTGGTTGATTGCATATTTTTTTGTTTTATATCTGTTGTCAAACAGTTTCTGGTTGACAATCCTTAAAATATTCACATGAAAAGTCCTTGAAACAGCTGTTCTTGTTTAATTGTTCACTCAGTAATTTTATGCCTGGGTCGTTTTTGAAACAGTGCAATTAAGATGTGTTCAATGTTGTTCCAGTCATCTGCAAAAAGAAAAAAGTGAAAAATATAATGTTCAATTGTTGCCTGTGATATTGAATTAGCCCACACATTTTTGTATTGGGAAAGATATGGTTGCAATGAATTGTCACAATATGCTGCTGTGTTCATTGTTATTTAGATTGAGTGAATTTTAATAAAATGTGTTGATTATTTTTTTCCTCTGTTGATTTATTAGTAAGTTAGTTTGTCTCTGTTTTCTTTCTCTTATAATTGTGAACAAATATCATATGAATAAGAATTTGCAATGAAACTTTACACACAATGTCCTGTTAAAGCACTTTCTTTTGCCAAAAAGTCAGTTTGCCGCATTACAAAACAGATCACGGTTCTGCTATTAAATGCATTCGTCTATAACAGCAGAAGGGGAAAAAAACTAGTTTGTATTTCATCCTAACTTTATGAAAAGGCAACTTGAAGAATAGGTGTGTGATGGCCATTAGCTAGTTCACTAATTCAGTTGTTTATCCTTGATTCAAAATCTGTAACCAAAGCAGGTAGTTAACAGTTGAATGAATTTTGTGCTTCTATTACAGGAACCTGGTGATTGCCGTTATTTCAATTTACTAGCAGAATTTATTAACAAATTATGAGTCTGTATAAATGTCAATATAAATGTCAATTATAAATTCACTGTCAGATGAGAAAAATAATCATTTAAAAGTGACCAAAATTGAATGGATGAACTGGTAGGTCAAATATGATTAGTGATCCAGAAATCTTGTCTTTTATTCTCTCATTTCTTAACTGTCATATCACAGATTTCAACCATATTTTGAGGCAAACAAAAGTTAGGCCTTTGTGTTGTTCAAGTACACAAAATCGGAAAGCTGTCATGATTGGGATGGAGGGTTTTGTGAGTTTGTGATTTTTGTTTTTGAGGAGGATGAGAGTGGGGGAGGGGGTAATCTCATCTTCATCGTCCTCTGTGTATGATTACTCCATGTGGGTCATTTCAGCTTCCATATACACCATCACACCCGTGCTTGTCCTATTTCAGCAGCCCACAGGGAATGATCAATGGCAGGTCATCGTGAGACAATCCATTAGAGAAGACAATGGCATAGCTGTTCAGTCATTTCAGTAGTGTTCTGATCCAACATATGCAAGACACCAAACCCTGTACTGATGACAAGAGCTGCTAAGTCATGGAACCAGCATGAAAATGGACCTACCATATCCCCTCAACGATCGTCCCCAATAACTTGCAGATGCCATTAATTTGAATACAAATCAACCATGGACATAACAAAGGTGAGGTCACCATGAGAATAGGTCTGCATGAGGATGATGCTGTGGAGTTCCTTTCTAGTCTGAGACCTTGGCAGGGCTACACTCTACATTTCATGATGTGTCATGACGCCAACAAGGCCTTAGAAATACAAATACCTGTGTGAAATTTGTTGAGCAGAATTGTCAGAGATGCATCCAGTAAGTAGATGAACTTGACTGCTTGTGTGGTTGTGGTCTTCCCATTGATCCCAAAGTACACTTTTTGGGGGGCAAGAGGTAGCCAGGACTTTTAAATCCACATGCAAATGCGTCCAGTGGAACTTGAACCCATGGCCTCCCTGCTTTGAACTTTAATTTTTTCCTAACAAACACATGCAAAACATGTGCAACAAATAGATTTTTTACCGATTTGATAGCATCACATAGAAATTAATGTTTGTCACATTGGACAATTCCCCTTTTCAATGACAACTTTAAAGCAGAGAAAATCCATCTTAAAGACTAGCTCTGCTCTGGGCATCTAAGTGAAGTCACAAACAAGCAAACTGGGCTCTCGGTAAAGTAACCAGTTGAACATTCAAGCATTCCAATCCACAAAGCAATGGGAACTTACTCCATGTTATGTTTTGACAAAACTGAACAGAAGCGAAATAAAGAAAAGGATTTCCACATGAACAACTCCAGCTTCAGACTGAGGAACAACGAAACTAGGAGCAGCTTAACTGTTCAATAAGGTTGCTCAAGATTTTTAAACCAGAGGTTATCAAAAAGGTGGGTTTGTTGTAGCCCTGTGAGGGGATAGGTCTGTTTCTCTCTACAGCGTTCTAATGAAAAGGTAAAATTAGGCATAGGTAAATATGAATGTCAAAATTCCTGTTGTAACCTTGTTTCAGAACTTGAAGAGACCTTTCTTCAAAGACACTATCATGATTAATATTTTGCCTGGACATTCTACACATAATACAAAATATGTCATATGTGTCTATCACTTTGGAGCCTTACAGATTATGACCCTTATAGCCAGCCATGTATTCCCATGTGTTCCACCACCGGGTCTTTTAAACCTAATAAATGTAACAGAATATTAACCTGATGAAAACACAGGAAGCTAGATACAGCAGGTATGTGATGAATCAACAACAGTCATGGCTCAATGACCGGGATTGGCTTTATATCAGAAACCACAGTTGGTTCTGTGAGAGGCATTGTCTGCTAAGGAACTCAAAGTGTCGGCACAAGTTTCTAGTCAAATTCTTCAAATGCTTTTATACCCCTAGAAACTGATTTTTGTAGAATTCAAACGATAATACGGCTGCACAGGCACAAATTACTGATTTTCATGTACAGGTATACTAGCTACCTGTCCTGGTTCGCACTGATTTTATGCATACCTGTAAGTGGTACCTTTGTGAGCAGCACCCAAACAGTAAAATGTATGTGAAAATGCTCATCTCGAATCACAGTAATTGTGCCCATGAAGCGGACACGGTGATCTACTTTAAACAAGTAAATCATTCAATTTTGCTGTAACTATCCTGCAGTCTTCACTTGCTATAATGTGATTATTGGCTTAGTCTTCCTCCACGTAGCATCCTTCATCAATGGACTGATACTTCTGCTGATTTTTTTTTTTTTTTTTTTTTTTTTTTTTTAGGTCAAAGCGAAAAGGGTAAAAAAAAAAATCAACATTTTAACAACTGTAAGTCTTGACACAGCTACAGTAAGAAGCTGCAGCCTTAGCCAGAGGTGCTGTTGGTCTGCTTTACTCGTTCAGTAGAAAAAAACGATTCCTCACGAAATGCCATACCGCCAAATTAGATAAATTAATCAATTAAAAAAAATAAAGACTAAAGGTTTAACGATAATGAGAGAGGACACCCTAACTATGAGCAGATTAGGGTTGCAGGGCTCTGAAGTCTTGTTGGCAGTAGTTCAGTCCTACAGGGTTTTGGGAAGGAAGGATTTCTACATACATTGCATTCCGCAGGATGTACGGTGAACTGCTGGTTGTGTCTGTGTTGGTCACGGGGTGGCAGCTGGGCTCTCAGTCAGGAAGTCTGGAAAAGTCCATTTTTTAAGTTTAACAGCATCGCCAAATGCGCTGTTATTCTGTGTTGCTCCAGTGAGAGCTATATCCAATCAATCCAGCAGTTGTTGGATTCTGTATGTATTATGATATCTATTCCAGACATATGGAGCAACATAGTGCTGATTTTCTTCTGGCGTGGCAATATGTTTTTACATGGAATGATCCAATTCTGTGCCTGCATAATCTACCAGCAGTTGTACAAGTGTCTTGTAACCCTTTCCATGACAGATGGGGACCTGATATTCGAATTTCTCTAGATGAACCCCAGCATTTGCTTGGAGCAGATGTTGGTATAATATTCTTCTCTCATTTCAGGTCTTTCTGAATTCTCATTCTTAGATAATTATTATGAGTGTGTGTAAGAAACGGCAGTCAGAGTGTTGCCATGAAGTTAATGAGAATCATTGTCTGACTGGCAATGTTGTGCATGTTTCTTGGTGAAACTCGATGTCTAAACTGCATTTCCCACTTGGAGATCTTGACGATGTGTATAGTCCTGTGCACAAACCACAACATTGCACAGTTGTGTCCTCTACGAACTATCTTGCCAGTGACACAAGGTTCTCGGAGAAGTCATTAATATATCCTAGAAACAAACACGAAGCTACTACTGAACTCCTAAATACTCCTGAGAAAAGGCTGGCATAGGAAGAGTGAGTGCTGTCCTCCACGCTGCTTGGTATATGCCTCTATGGAAACCTTTCAATCCATTTGTTGGCTTCCTGACTTTGTAGCATTTAAGCTTATGAACGAGACTTTTTTCCCATATTTTAAAGAACTATTTTTTTCTGTAGTACTTTCTTGAATACAGTCAGATTTGATATGATGCACTGATATACACACCGTCATTGTGCAGGACATTAAATGTCTTCATTTTTGCAGTTAGGCAGAACACATGCACCCATACAAAAACAAATAAACCAGCTAAATAAATAACAAGCTAAACACAAGTAAAACATGCATGAAAAGCCAGTGCCCACACATTTCTTACGGACACGGTTTCTGGTTCAACTTTCATTGAAAAGAAAGAAAAAAAAACAGAAAAAGAAAAGGATGGTTGCAAACATCTTGATGAAGCCCATGATGAGTACGTCAGTTTAATTCTTCCCCCTCACCCATATTCTTCGATAAGCTCATCAACAAAATCAGGAATCTGTGTCTGGCATGATGGACCTCTTCTAAAATCGTGTTTGATCACAGAGGATTCCGGTCGCTCTCTAAAATGATCTATAACGTAACTAACAATCATGTTGTCGAGCACTTCACAGCTGACCCCGGTCAGGACGCTAAACGATAGTTAGCAAGATCACAACATTTGCCTTTCTTGAAAATAATCTCGAAGGCATCTCTCCACTAAGACAGGATTTCAGTTTGTGTGTGTGTTTTAGAACAGGTAGATGATCGCCAGTAGTGGGGATACTTCCACAGCCGCTACTGTCCGTACGCAGCCACCGACAGCTTCGGGTCTACCTACCTTAAACTAATTTTGATCTTTGTCAGGTTGTAAATTCCTGTTGCAGTCTTCTGATGTCCCCTGAAGTTCCCTCTTCTGAAACAGAACCTGCCGAGGAGGTCAGTTTAACCAATCTAAGACCTTAGGGTGGAAGGGTAGGTGTATAGAAAGGGTGGTAGAAAGGCGTGGGGGTGGGGAGAGGGGAAAAAGGAAAGCTGTGAATTAAAGCTCGACACTGATGTACAAAGAAAGTACTTTTGGCATGAATAGCTAAAACTTCATTACAAAAGGGATGATGATAATTTTAGATAACTGGAATTAGAATGTGAACTGGACTTGCAGTATTTTGTTCTGCACAGCAGTTGCATAGCATCTTTTTTTTTTTTTTTTTTTTTAATCATCCTTCATATAAGTAGGTCAAATATTAGAAATTCCAAAAGCACTAGACTTAAAACATTATTTTGTCCTGCATACTAACTGACAACCATTTTGGTTTGCCTCACACAGAAGAACGCAACCTCAAACTCAAGATATGTGTACAAGATGATGACGACGATGATGCCGACGGCGGCTACGATGATGATGGCAATTATATGTGTTGTGCCTTGTTTCAGTTTATGACGAAGCTCTAAACACTTTCAATCGGCACACTTATTCAATCAAGGCAATGCCCGCCTGGATGAAGCGAGTACGAAACTATTACTTGGCATTACCGGTAATCATTTGTTGTCAGTTTCCATTGTCGGGGCCCTGTATGTGTGTGTGTGTGTGTGTGTGTGTGTGTGTGCGTGCGTGTGTGCGTGTGTGTGCGTGTGTGTGTGTGCATGCGTGTGTGTGTGTGTGTACGTGTGTGCGTGCGTGCGTGTGTGTGTGTGTGTGTTGTGCGTGCGCGCGCGCGCGCGCGCGCGCGCGTGTGTGTGTGTGTGTGTGTGTGTGCGCGTGGGTGTGTGTATGTGTGTGTGTGTGTGTGTGTTTCAGTCAGTACTGCTATGAGTCAATCTGACAATACATTGGTTTCAATCAGTGTGTTGTGTGTGTGTGTGTGTAACCTGGGAGCCATCACGTATGAGTTTTCTTTTGGGCAGGATGATAGAAGGTTATTTCCATCGGCTCATCAATAATCCTCCGGAGTCTGACAGGAACTACAGAAATTCATGGGCGCTTGGATGCCGTTTCAGAGTCTCCTTTGAAGGACCTGTTTTCCATTTTATGACCAACCCCAGAGGAACAGAAATCGCGTTACATGGTCGTATTTCGAAATATTTTTGTGTTTATTTACCACAGAACAAAAATAAGTAAGTGGTTGACACAATTGCATCGCAAAGAAGATTAAAAAAAAAAAGAAGAAAGTAGCCTATCACACACATGCTCGCGCATACGTGCTACACACACACACACACACACACACACACCGCGAGGTCCTAACCACTAGACTATCATGGCCATTGATGTTCATATGTTCATAGCTTTGATAATCATTGTTTGATAATTATCCAACATTTTCATCCATTTTCCCTAAGCAATAATTAAATTTTTAAACACTTGTACACATTCACGCAAGTACCGATAAAAACACGTACGTTCATATCAAACTCTTGCATGCAGTCATCTCCTTCCCACTCTCTCTATCCCTTCCTCTCTTCCCCATCCTTTCCCGCCGTCTAAGATCACTTTTCGTTAACAGACGTTAAACAGAATAACAACAACAGCAAACACACACACACACACACACACACACACACACACACACACACATACAGTGCTCCACAATAGTTTTTGAGTGTGCTAATTTCAAATCTTCACCGCCAAATTTCTCTGAAGATTCGGTAGAAAAAGTCAATGATAACTCTCTGTCGGTGTGAATGTTAATTTCATGGTTAAATTGGACGTTTGCTTTCATTACGTTTGTTTGCAGTATTATTACGGGTGATTTGCGCCATAGCATTAACTCCATACTTCCATGTCTCTCACCTCATACACAGACCTTTTTTTTTTTTTTAATTATTATATGTGAATAGACGTTCAACTGAAGTACACACACACACACACACACGCGCGCGCGCGCGCGCGATATGCTAATGGGAGACAATAGAGAACTGTGGAATTGAAGGAAGGATGCGCTCCCATGAATTACATTAAGTTACGAAAGCCTTCATTTGTAAGGTGGAATATGATTGGTTATATGTGACGAACGAATTGCAACGAAAGATTTGATTTGTTGAAATTCGGATAAAATTGAGTTGCTCCCAGAGCAGACTGTCTTTCCGAGCCTGTGCACCTGGCAGAACGTGGTACTCTACTTGCCAAGTACGCTCTAGTAATCATTACGGTAAGTTAGTAAGGCTTGTCCCCTAGATCGTGAGAAAACAATGTTTTGACGCCTTCCTTCAATTTATTTCTCTCAAACGTCCAACAAATCTCTGATCTTGGGATTTAATGATTTCATCAGCTGAACTGTTTTGTAGTGAAATAATAGATTTCGCGCCATTTCATGTCATGTTGAAGAGAAAGCGAAAGTGGGGCATCTTAACTTTTTTTTTTTCTTTTCTTTCCGTTAAATACGTTAGTAGTTACTCTTGAAGTCTTTATTCCATAGTAGCTTCAATCGGTTTTCCTGTTTTAACATTGAATTTCGTTGATTGGCGCAGGGGAGGGGATGGTGGAGATGCATAGTTCAAAACATCGATAAAACAACCGACCGTTAATCGACCGGTGCGGTATAACGACTTGTTCAGCCACTTCCCATCCTTTCGGCCCGTGTCTAGGCCTTCGTATATTAAGGGTATTCTGATGAAAAACAACAGAGAGTAGGATAGCATTTGATCTCGATCCGTCCGTTAGAGAGATCGTCAGTCGCCGACTCGGTGACACAGCCCTGGTATGGCCCTTTGTGGTCGGCTGGGCTATGAGCAACGTTACCTTGTTGACTCGGTGACGTCGAGACAAATTGCAAGGGCAGCTTGATGCATTGAGTTTAATTAAGTGAACTATATGAATGTGATTATTTATGATATACACTGGTATGGAGTAAGTTATTAACATAAGTTAGTTTTATTGAACTTAGAAGTAGGGATACATCTTCAATCATAATTAAAATGTTGGCTGTCATATCTGCTGTTTATTGAATTATGCAAATAAGCACAATACGATCTGCTGAACATGACCCCAATCGGTATAGCCCTATTCTTTGTTAAACCTGGGACACCTATCTCCAATCCGGGTGTTACTGTCCTGCCCTCAATGCTTATTGAACCTTGAAGTCCCTCCAGTGCGTCAGTCATCTCTCCAGGTGAATGTTGAAAAGAGTGGGCGAAGAGTAAACAATCTTGCCTCACTCCAACAGTTTTCATGAACCAGTCTCCTATGGTGCCACCGAGGAAGCCTGCTCTGGTGGCCTTATCATAGAAGCATTTTAAGGTCCTGATAAGGTTGGCGTTGGTGTTGTACTGTCTCATGGCCGTCCATAAGGCTGTGTGCCACACCGTGTCAAAGGCTTTTGAAATCCACAAAAATGTGGTACAGGTCCTAGTGCTGATGATATCTAGTACACATCCTAAAGTTAAAAATCTGTGATGGTACTGTGACTTGCTCTAAACCTTGCCTGTTCTTCAGCAAAGGTCTTGACTTCTCTTCTTGTGGCTTCAGTCTGTTCCAAGTACAAGGTGACAAGTTGTAGATGCCAAGGTCAGGAGAAAGCCTCTACCATCCTTGCTGGCTGTATTCTAGACTTCGGCTCTTGTTTACCTTAAAACTTTATTTGAATATCTTGTTGGTTGGGATGGAAAGTTGTATGAAGTTTTGAGAATATGTAGAATGAATTTTAAATGGTTAGAGATGATGTAGGGGAGAGGAGGATGCTGACAGTATTGATTTTAGCAGTGGCAATAGGTGAATTTCAGTGCGTCTAGACCTTCCTGATTCTGTTTCAGGTCTTGAAGTTGCGTTGAAATTATGTGGATCCTTGCATATTCAAGTGTGTGTATGTGACTGTCAGCTAAAATTTCCGTCATCCAGTAATTTTACTGTAAACCAAATAAGAAAGAACAGACTGGAATTTTCTGTCGTTTTCTGGAATTTTGGTAGTCTAACATGAGTGAGGTTGTGGGGAAGGAATGTTAAAAGTTAAACAGCATTCAAAAAGAAAAGAGAGAGAAAAAGATCTGTATAAAAAATTTTTTTTTTAATCTGTCCGTCAAGACATTTGTGACCAGTGAGTGTTGATCATGCCCTGCAAGAGTAAGGACATTTACACCAAAACTTCTTTAACGATGACTGATGTTTTCTCTTTTCTAACATGACTGCCACTTGGTTGCACAGGAAACATGAATTTTGATTATGTTCAAGTTTAATCTAGCTCTTATATAGCCAAATTTTAGGCCAGTCTGTTCGCAAAGAAAATCATAGTGGAGCTTTTTTTTGTCCCACTTCATGTTTTCTAACCACATTGTCCAGGCACCTTCAGACCGGATGTGCTGCTTGCCTGAGGCAGAGGCATTCTGAGAGAGTTAAAGGCAACAAGGCACCACCGGATTATCCATGACCATATATTCAAAAGACAATAAGAATGCATCCACTAAAAACTTTTCATTTGATTCACCAAAAATCTGCATAGCAGGACTGAGCAGCTTTTGTCACAAGTCTCATGACTCATGACTCGCAAGATGAGGAACAAAGTGTGATGGTAGTCTGATGTTGCTGCCGAAGCATGCATGATGATTATTAGTTATGGTTTGCTATACTGGTGGTGTGTGTGACGAAAATAAGATTAAACCTGCGTTCTGTTTAACACTGTGGCCAAAAAATTAATGACTGCATTAGAATTGTCACAATTGCTGATCTGGACATGTGCAGAGAGCAGCTTCTTGTGACAGATCTCTGTGTGTGTAAATTGGAGAGAGGGTACATATACACGTTTGTTTTTTTTTTAAGGGAAAGGAGGTAGGTTATGTCTCTCATGATATGCATGCACATGTATGCTTCTATGTATTGGTATTTATTCGCTTGGGAATGTGTCTGTGCATATGTGCGTTTTCAGCACAACCTGACAATCGACTGGTTTCTGTGCATGTGTGTAATTTTTTTTTGTTTTTTTCGTTTCAAATTTTTGGAAACAAAAGAGTATGTATGATGAATAACATAGATTTATTTTGCAAGTGTATCACTAAAGCTTAAGATGCAGTTCTGGATAGAATGATTGTTAATGTTAAGCAGTTGAGATACTTGCAAGATGGCAAAGATAAATCGATGAACCAAATCGGAGGGCAAAGCATGAAACCAAATATAAATCAATCAACATGGTCTGTGGACAAAGCACAAAATGCTTGTTTGAAGTTTTAAAGGCTCACTTTTTTTCAGACCTACAGTGATACTGTGTAGTATGATACTGCTTCTAATTTAGACAGACATATCTATGCCTTTTTTTTTTTTTACTGATTCTTTGGGTAATGTATGATGGGTGACAAGATTTGGAAGAGTTGTGTGGATAAACATCATCCTACAGATAATGACACTGTATCAACAAGAAGTCCAGCTCTTAAGTAGATTATCCATCTGTATGAGGAATTGTTATTCTTGCATAATGTACCTGATTATTATTATTTTTATTTTATTTTATTTTTTGATGACTTGTGAGTTGATTTTAACGTGATGACAGCCCTGATATAGCCCTTTGCGGTCGGCTGGGCTGTAAGCAACATTACCTTACCTTACCTGATTTATGTTAACATTTTAATTCAGCTTCATCCATTCCGTAATTCGCCCTATTGTATCCAGCCCTCTTCCCCTGACCCCCTTCACCCCTGACCTCTACCCTGTATGTACCAGAATACTGCAGCAGCACAACTTGACAACTGAAGGGAAGGGACTGGTGAGGGAGGGAGGTGATAGACATGACACCTTTCATGTTTTCAGCTGCTGAAAAACTGGCTGTGGAAGCCAGTGAGCAAAAGCTTGGCAGGAAGGAAGGGAGAAATATGAGGCAGGGATGAGTGACATACACTGCAGTTTGCCATGTCCTTTGACAAGTCCCCAGCTGACAACAGTTATTGTTTAGTCATGAAGTCTGTGTGAGCAAGAGATGCCCTCTGGAGGGTGCAATCACATTCATCCAGTGATAGTGTCTCTCAGCTTACAGATACTGATTACTTTCACATTAACTTGCCACAGGTGTAAATATAGAGAGGAAACTGAAATGCAGTTACAACAGGAATAGATCATAGAAGGCAAACAAATTTGACTTTTTTTTTTTTTTTTTTTTTTTAGATGAATGACCTAATTATAATATTCACTTGGTCTGTGGATGTAATTTTACAGGACAAATGGTTCTATATGAAAATATATGCAATACAGTTTTTAAAAGTTAAAAATTATCATTTGAAGATCTACAACAAGGCGCAGTCTGATACTTTGATTTGCTTTTACAGAGTGTGGACAATACTAAGCTATTTATATGGTTACTGTAACAAGACAGCCCTCAAAGAGGTGTATACTTCGTTCACAATGGCAAATGGAATGAAAATTTTGGCAAGTGAAAATTAGCAGAATGCGTTAATCAGTTATTGCTGGTAAAATAGTGTTGGCTAAAGTAGAGTACTGAAGATATTTTTTAACTGCTGGTCTCAGCAACCGGTTTACTGGCATCAGCAGTTAAATAAGAACAGGTTGTGTCAGAATGAAAAAATCCTTACATTAAATTTTCAAGTTGTGTTAGCATCATGTCAAAACAAATTTCAGATCCATCACTTTGAAAATAGTTGCAGTTTTTAATCGGTTCATTACATCACATCAAGCCTTGGATCAAAGCTGCCTGCCCTTCATTCTTCAAAAAGACAGAACTGCAGTCAGCCATAGACAGAACTGCAGTCAGCCATCATTGAATCTTTGGGATTTAAAAAAAAAATTTTTTTATCTGATCCATCATTATGTGAAAATATTACCAAAATCAGTGCTTTCCTGCTCAACAAACATGAACAAAACTAAACTCTGACTGTGTGGAAAATGTACAAGGTTCGAGTCTCCCATCAACAGCCTTGCCTAGAGCCCCCTTTCAGTGTACCTATGTTGCGTGTTGTCATTGGTTTTTGTGTCTGGTACTCGTTCTGACACTTGTTACTGAGTGGCATTGCAGATATGTCTGTGTTTGGACTGGCTTGCAAAATTCAAAGCGCAAGCACTGTTAAATTCCACTTGTCAAAGGCAAGCAGGTATCAACAATCAAACTGTTTTGCATCTCTCATGACATCATTTTGCATGCATTCTGATCTCCTGTAAACAGAATTTGCCTGCATATTCAATATATTCTGTCTTGAAATCACAGGTGTGCACAATGAAACCCTCGAAAGCATCAACATGTAGGGAAGAAATGTTTGCAGGAAATTTTCCAGTGAATGTTCAATTGATATGGAACAAAAATGAGAATGTGATGAAATGACAAAAGACACATACAGTAATGCATGCAATCTGAGGTAGGGGCTTGTTTGTTGATACTTTGTGGGGGGGGGGGACCCAACTCTGAAAAAGGTGCTTCATAAAAAAGAAGAAAAATAAGAACATGAAAAAGATATATAACAGATTTTATGCACACCTCCATCTCAACATCCCCATTTTAAATCTTCTTTAACAAAAAAATGTCCTTCAAGGAAAGGCTTTTATGGCTGACATACATTTGGAAATTATCTGCTTCTTTTATTTTCTTTATGCTTGTTGTCATTTACATATATCAGAATATGCTAAATATCATCACAAATCATCCAGGTGTGACTCATGCTTTTGTGCTACAAATGAAAGCAGTGGTAGGTCTGTTTTACCAGTATTTTAAGATATGCATGTGTGTGTTTATTTATTCTCAAAGTTCTTGGAGTACAAAGTTGAATACCTTACAACAGAAATGACTTGCAGTTTTGGTCTGTTTTGTGGAGTAAAATCCTTCCCCGCTGTACAAGTTGACAGTATATTTCAGTCAAAGTTTCATGCAGGTTTAGACTTCCTAGATGGAGAGCAAATTGGAGCATTTGACTTGTATTTATAACTATCTTCGAATGTAATGTCTGTTATTTTGATCAAATGTAATGTCTGTTATTTTGATTGTAAAATATTGCTATTTGTTATAGGAACAATACAGACTTTGTTCAAAAAGAATTTTGTTTTGCTCAGATTGTGCCACAAATTCTCAACTTGTGTCAGTCTAAATGTGTAACAGTTTAAAAAGTTCGACTTTAATCCCATTTTGTTGCTTGATAAAACTATTTGAATTATCAACTGATGTGAAATAAGAAAGGGTTCATTTCAACCTTCCATTCTTAGTATTGTTTGAGCAAGTAAGTTTTTATATTTGGCTGTTTACATTCTTGAATGGCTAGCCAAAGGCTAGTAGGCAAAAATTTTCTTCAGATCAGCTGGAGATACATGGATTATATGTATAATCCTGCACATGTGGGTCAAATAGAGAAAAATTCAAGCAAAGATGTAATACTAAAATTCAAGCAGTGGCTTTAAGTCTAAATTTTGGAGCATCAGAAGTGGGAAAAAATCGTGTGTATCCTCCAACCATAGTTCATTCTGACATGTGAATGATCAGCTTTCAGTTGATTTGAAATCAGAACATGCAATAAGAGTTAAACTTGAGGAAGAATAGAATAGTGTCCCTTCAGCAAATATCAGCATGATACATGCAGTGATTATTGCAACAAGCAGACTGGCAGTTGCACAGCCAGCTATCAAGAGGGTTTGGTTTGGTTTTTGTTTTTTAATCAGACAATACAGTTTGAAAATACAAAATTAATAAATCTTCCTTTATTTTTATTAAGTGATATTTTTGGTCTCCGTGCCTGTCTGTGTCACACACACACACACACACACACACACACACACACACACACACACACACACACACACTGTAGTAGTCTACACACATTGTCCACAAGGTGAACAGTAATTAGCAAGTTTGTGGGCTAATGATTGGTAAAATCTGCATGAGGGCTATGAGATATCCACTTAAAGTTTGTCATGCCTTTACTTTTTGCCTTCACTTTGTAAAACTGGCGGGGTATATGTTTCCCATGATGACTGGAGAAAAAAATTTAAAGCTTTTTGTTTACCTGTACAATTTGTCATTTTATGAGTGACCGGACAGTTTTACCTGTTGTGATTGTTTGCTTGTTTTCTCTTAATTTGATAGTCTTGTTTGTTTCTGAGACCTGATCTTGTTACTTGACATGGTATGTCTTGGATGGAGTTAATGGAAAAAAAAAACCCACTTCTACTCCATCAAAATACAGCTTAACAATACTAGTAGTGAATATTGAGAATGCTGAAGTATGCAGAAACACAAGCACAGACTTCATACATTTTTTACTCTGGTGTGGAGGGTTAAAATGAATGTTTGACAGTATTACAAGGTAATCCTGCCTTTATTCTGTCATGTCAAACTTTGAAACTAGGAACGTTTGTTTCGGTATTGTTAACTTTCTGAAGCTGTACCAGTTTTGCTGCTTATAGAGGTGGTATGACCAGTGGAAGACTTTGCTGATCAGAAATAGGTGGTTTGCATTATAATGTATAACGTGTGTAGATACAGGTTTCATTTTTTGTGTGAAGTCAAAGTTTGGTTTGTACCGGTTTGTTATCTAGACTCACCTGGACCATAAAGGTTAGAGAACCTTGGTGTTGACAAGGTCTGGACAGGAGTGGCTCTTCCGTGATGACAGCCCTGATATGGCCCTTTGAGGTTGTCTGGGCTGTAAGCAACTTTATCACTCTCTGATGGGAGTTCTTGATAAACTGTCCAGTGCAGTGACTAGTCGGTCAGTGACCTAATACCCTTGGTGACTTCTTTCTAAAGAACGAAATACCCTTTCTGCTTGTGGATGGAGACTGAGTGGGAAAGTAACCCAGTAGATGGAGCAGATTCTAGGCTGGGAATGCAAACTGGGGCAGTTTTTCATAGCATGTATGTCAATCATGGCTTTGTTTGTCATGCTGGTCGGTTTGTACTGGTTGGTTTCTTATCTGCTTTGAACTAGGTGATATACTGTCTACATTGGGGCTGGCAGTTGTGCCTATGAACTGGCAGTGGCTTGTTAGCCAGTGACCCATTGCCTTCATTGCGTTGTGTCTGTGACTGACTTTGCCATTTTCTTTGTCGGAATCATGGTTTAAAAACTAGTGTGGGGTTTGTCAGGCCTGATTGCAGGAGAGTAAAACAGAGGTAAGCACAATAGAACAGTTCCCACTGGTGTTGAAGAATTTATTGGTTCACTTTTCTCTTTAGGTTTAGGAATACTTCTAGTATTCCCTCTTTAACAACCTCACTTATGCTCTGTAATTAGTAACTCCCCATTCTCCAGCCATCTTTTCTTTCCCGTGGGTTTTTTGCTTGTATGTTTTTTTGTTTGTTTGTTTTATGGCCTTTTTTTTCCCTTTCTGTTCCCTCACCCCAATCTCTGTCCACACATTCCCTCATCCCCCATCCTCTGTCTTTCTGCTCGCTTGCTCTCTGCCGCTCCCTCCTCCCTTCATCCTTCACATGTTGTCTGTGTCTTGTTCATGAATTGTGTGACCAATTTGCAAGCCTATCTCATCCCTTCTAGATAAAAGTCTTGCGTTAATGATTATTGCTCAGGTACTACTAATAATGATAGTGGATTGTAGGTGCAGAGCAGAGATGTGGCTATAGTTTGTTATCGACATATAGGGTTTAAATTTCATTCAGCCTACTTTGTAAATAAAACTATATGATGCTTGTAAACTAAAAATTTTCTGTGCCCAGTGTTTTCAGTTTAGTTCAAGTTGTGTATTATTGCAACATGTCACACACACACACAAAAGGAGAAACCTATCCATCATTACTCTTGTCTTTTCAGACAATAACCATTTTATGTTTTGTAAGATCTTAGCGCTATTGATTCAAAGAATTTCCCTTAATTATGAGTTAAGAGTATAGTTGTGAAATTGGATTTTTTTTTTCATATCTGGCAAGTGACTGGAAATATCAGAGGGGAATACAAAATAAAACCTGTGAAACAAATTAACTAGGTATTTTCTGCCTTTTTTCCCCAGTGAGCTGGATATGACATTATGACTGAATTGTCTTGAACCAGTTCAAGTCTAAAATCCTTGTGTGTTAGTATAAAATAGGAGTTATCCATCTTTCTTTAAGCTGTGTTTCTTTGTCAAGGAATGGTCTGTAGAAGACCGAGACTGACTTTCAGATGTGGTTAAAGTGAACTGAAGTGTTTTAGTAGATCTCTTTACGTCAGTTGTTTAGTTTTGGTTCACTGCTGATTTATTATTGGTGCAAATAGTTGCTGAGACATCTTGCATGACTTGAGTATTTGAACTACAGAGACCAGCTTGGAAGCACATTGCTAAGCAAAAAAAAAAAAATCAGTCATTAACTGTCATGGTGACATGTGTTGAAGTAGGGTGGAGCAGATATTGATCAATTGAGTTGTAATGAGGGGTTCGTGGTTATTTGTGAAGGTCAATCTATGTTGCTATCCTGGTACCATTTTTTTTTAATGAAATATGAGATGATGTGGAAACTGTAGAGTTTGTATGAGTTTCACATTAAAGACAAGTTTGTGGGAAAATGAGTCCCGTGTCAACATTCAGACCTGCTGCAATAAAACGGCTAATATGAACTTCAACTTTTATTTGATAGGAACCTTTTTTTTTTTTTTTTTTCAAACTGGGATTGGAGGCATCCAGACTGAAATCTTTGTGTATATATGTGCACTTTTTTCAGTCCTGCCTAAAGAAGAAATTTATTGAAACTAACGAGTTGTGAGAAATGATTTGGGATAGTGGAGCAGAGGAGCATGACAAATGCTTTGAAAATGAGATGTTTTGATTATTTCCTGAACAAATGGGTGAATATGTTACAATTACTTTTGTTACAGTTGATGAATATGCATCTGTGGTGTTCTTCCACACTTGACACTTTCACAGTTTCACTTTGTCTCCTTGCCGTATTAGTAAGGGTGCTTGAGTCACAAGAATTTGTTTCCGTGATTTACTTTATTGTCACAATGTTTTAAAGCCAATAGACAAAATTGGAAATGACTACTATGCTGACATCCCGCCGCCGCCGCCGCCGCCCCCCCCCCCCCCCCCCCCCCCCTCTTCCTTCACTGAAATAAAATGTAACTAGTAAAGTATTTGTATTACTGATGATCTGTTATGGTTTTACTGACTTCGGAGATCCATTAGTTTTTTCTTCAGATTTCAGTGTTGACCTACAATATTGATGCTCATTGGTTGTTGCAGGTAGCAGATCCCAGCTTTGCTCACAATGGCTGATCGTTTTTGGCTTCAAGATGACATCAAGGACGATGATCCTGAAATGTTCGAGCTCATCCGTGCTGAAAAACAGCGCCAGATTAGGGGTCTGGAAATGATAGCATCAGAGAATTTTGCCAGCAAATCTGTCCTGCAGGCACTGGGTTCCTGTCTCACCAACAAATACTCTGAAGGGCAACCAGGTCAAAGGTCAGCAAATTTTTTTGGGTTTTGTTTTGTTTGGTTTCGTTTTTGTTTGTTTTCAAAATTCAGGCGGCAGTCTTATGATAGATCAGTTTAAACAGGAAAAATCTACCCGTTAAGCTTTCATGTTCACATGCTGCATGTAGTAAAGAACTGCAGGATAGGATTTTTAAGGTAAATATTTTGAAATGATATAGCGATTTGTATTTATGTGTGATTTTTTTTTTTTTTCCCCCCAACAGATACTATGGTGGCAACGAGATCATCGACAAAGTAGAGCGCATGTGCCAGCAGAGGGCTCTGAAGGCTTATGGTCTGAATCCTGAGGAGTGGGGCATCAATGTGCAGTCTCTTTCTGGATCTCCTGCAAACTTCGCTGTGTACACAGCAGTAGTGGAGCCACACGGCCGCATCATGGGGCTCTATCTGCCGGACGGGGGTCATCTGTCCCATGGCTTCATGACGCAGCAGAAGAAAGTGTCTGCTACTTCTCTGTTCTTCGAGTCCTTCCCATACAAACTGGACCCTGCCACTGGCCTGATAGACTATGACAAATTGGCAGAGAATGCCAAACTCTTCTTGCCGAAAATGATTGTTGCTGGTAAGTGGTCTTGATGTTTACATATTCAGGTTTGTTCCTTGCCAGTCTTGTTTGTAAGACGAAATGACAAGAACTACAGTCATATGTCCTTTCAAGGACAGTGGCTGAAGGCATTGTTCTTATTCCAGATTAAAACACTGCTTTACGTAATTTGACACAGGATCCATGTTTTTCTATTGGAAATTTTTTTTCTATTCATTTATTTGTTTGTTTTCAGGTATAAGCTGTTACTCACGCAACTTGGATTACAAGTGTTTCCGTGAAATCGCCAATGATGTTGACGCCTACCTGATGGCGGACATGGCTCACGTCAGTGGTCTGGTAGCAGCGGGAGTGGTGCCCAGTCCTTTTGAGTATTGTGACATCGTGACCACAACTACGCACAAAACTCTTCGTGGGGCTCGCTCTGGCATGATCTTCTACAGGAAGGGTTGGTTCTGAATCTGATCTCGGTCTGAAAAGGAATCTGTTCCAGAGCATGAAGAGCACAGATGACTTCAAAGCTCATCAAACATTATTTGATATTTGCTGGATACAAACTTGCTTGATAATTTATTCAAGTATTTTATAACATGTAGCAGCCCATACAACAATGGAGTAACAGGGCTCATTAGTGGTTGACAAGCTTTATGTTCTGATATTCTTTGTTGTTCATTATACGTCACTTGTAGTTCATTATACGTCACTTTCAAAATGTACTAAAAAAAAAAAAAATTATTATTTGATATTTTAGTCTTAAAGTGATGTTTCATTCTTTTAGAAAATGAAATAGTTAAAGGGATGGTGAGGTGAAAAGCATTGCTTTTTGGGGGGGGAAAAAAAAGAAAGAAAGAAAATAACAGTGGTTTGCATTTTGGGGTTGCATTGTTTTTGTGCCTTTTCATGGTAGCTTTGATGATATTTTATATAAATTAGTGGTTTACTTTGTGCTTTATTGTTTAATGCAACAGCAGACAGTTGAATACTATGTCGATTGTTGCAGGTGTGCGAAAGGAGTCGAAGAGTGGAGAGAAGATTATGTACAACCTGGAGAGGAAGATCAATGAAGCAGTCTTTCCTGGTTTGCAGGGTGGTCCTCATAATCATCAGATTGCTGGTAACTATTTGCAGTGATAAAGTTAAATGGCATAGAGGTTTGCCTTACATAATATAAGGAAGTACAGGTCATGTAACTGTAAGATTTAGTATTGTGGATTTTTGTTGTTGTTATTTTCAAAGAATGCTGGATTGTATTACTTAAGCAGTAGAAATACCAAGGCACACCCGTCTATTGAAATTGGATGTTTTAGTTCTGTAAAAGAATTAAATGAAACAAGAAAAATCATTTTGTTTATATGCCACAAACCCATCCAGTATTCCCTTTTTGTTGCAAGTAGAGGTGTAGAGTAGCATTTGTTTTCTGTGAAACTTTGTTGACTTGACTTGAGCTTGGTCATGCAAAATTGACATGGCCATTGTGATGGTAGCTTAACTGGAAATTGATAGAGCATTCCCATTTTGATTGTTGCTTATCATGAAATGAATAGATCTTTGAATGAATGTTTTTGTGCGTTTTCAGCGGTTGCAGTAGCCCTGAAGCAGGCAGTGACCCCAGAATTCAAAGTTTACCAACAGCAGACCATTGCTAATGCTCAAGTGTTGGCTAAGGGTCTGATGGACCGTGGCTACAAGATAGTGTCTGGTGAGTGGAAAGAATATCCATATCTGCACTATTAGCCTTCTGTGGAACCCTTTGACAACTGTATTGCAAGATGAGTGATAAAAAAAAGTCTGTATCTGAAGCATATTTCAAGGTGATGAGTAAAAAGAATCTGAATACATTATTGTCTGGGGAGTAGAGAAAATATCCAATTCCAACACTGACTGGTATGTTTTTGTTTGTTTTTTTTTGTAACTTTGGCTTCATAATCAGATTCGAACTTTCGGAGTATTTTTGCAAATGGCAGGACTTTCGCATTAGCAGCCGTCTTCAGATTATGCATCGGATTATTCAAAGCATTCTAAACAGACTGAATAGAAGTGAAATTTAAGATCACTCTTGATTAGTGGATCAGTAGGTAAATGGGTGATGTACTTTTCAGATAGTGAATGAACTCTTTCATTCTTGGTCAGGTGGTATCGGGTGGAAGTAATATCAGTGATGTAATGTCAGGTTGTAAGTCACCTGGCCGGAGAGGTGGTGAATTGCTTGGCTTTACTGTGCCAAGAGCAAGGCATTATGGAAGGTGGAGCCCAATCTCCTCCTCCTTATCTTCCCCTGAACTGAATCAAATACCCATTTATTCCTGGGTGGACAAAGTTTTTAACATGTAAAATTCAGACCCAACAAACGGTTAAAACTGGAAAGCTGTCAGCTCTGCTACAGTTTGATAGTGGAGAGTTCCTGAATTATGCAAAGAAGATCATGATAGTAAACAATGCGGTTAAATGTTTGTGTGTTAAAGTCCAATGTTTCTGATGGTAACTGTAAATAATCATCATGCTGTTTCAATCTTTGATTGATTGGACTTTGTTCGAACAATAAGAAATTCACAGAAAATAATTGTCCAAAAAGAAAAGGGGGATGGCGTGAGGGAGAAAGGGTGTCAATCAGTTTTAGTCTTGTTGAATTTGATTTTTAAAATTTATATCTTTCTAATGTCAAATGGAATGATTGCCAAGGTACATGTATTAGCAACAGAGACAAGCTCTGGTTTCGTGTACAACGTAACTATGGCTCGTATGTACTTTGCTAGTTATTTGCTTGATTCAAGAATGCATAGATAACTTAATACAGGTGGCACGGACAATCATCTTATCCTCGTGGACTTGAGGCCTCAGAAGCTGGATGGTGCTCGAGGGGAGAAAGTGCTGGAAGACATTGGCATAGCTGTCAACAAGAATACCTGCCCAGGGGACAAATCTGCCCTCAAACCCAGCGGCTTGCGCCTAGGCACCCCTGCTCTCACCTCCCGCAACTTAAAAGAGGCTGACATGGAGAAAGTGGTTGGGTTCATCCATGAAGGTGATTTGTTGTGTGCATGTGACTTTGCTTTTTCCATGGTAACCAGTGCTTCTGCCGATGAATATGTGAGGGGGCAGGGGAAGCTGCCTCAAGATAAAAACCACATGTACGCATGCTTGCACACGTGTACGCGTGCGCACACACACACAAATTAAGTTCATGTTGTGTTCATTTAGGAGGTACATGGAAAAAAAATTTACATTTTGAAGCTTTTTTCTGTCTACTTAGAGTTTATAAGAAATGAGACTAGTCTGGGTTCATCTTCTACTCAAAATGGAGTTAATTTCCAAACGCAATCAGAGCTTTCTGTGTTTGCTGTCTTTCTACATGTCCATTTCTTTACAGCGTCATTTAAAGAGTGGCCAACTACGGAGTGTAGACAAAAGGTAATGATGCTGTTAGGATTTGTTTTGGAAATATGAATGTAAAGCGAAGGGAGCATTCTACAATCTTCTGGGTTTTTTTTATCTGTCGCTTTTTGTTGTCTTCATTTTTGTGTGTGAACATCAAGCCATAGGTTTGGAGCTTTTTTGTTTGTTTTTGTTAGCTGTACTGAGAGTGATTGGACAAAATATCAATGCCAGCCACAGTTGTGAAATGATGCATTAAAATTGGAGAATTGTATGTAGGAGACAGCAACAATTTGTGTTGTAGAGAGAGAGAACATGTAAACATGTTATTTCACCTGAATTTATACTGCTTTGATTCTGTTTATTTTGATTTTACTGAAAGGAAAAATAAAGTAATGTGTTTGTTCAGACAGATTTACACATCTTCATAGTTGCGGTTTCATTTGCCAGTGACTTATAGTTGACAGCTTATCAGTAACATCCCATTCTACATCCCAACAACCGTAAAACACAAGGTGAAGTTAAAGTGCTATTACCATACTGAATAAGAGAAAAATTGAAAACCTCATAAACAAGTTCCTGTATGTAAACACACACACATGCAGGTATTCTTTTTAAAGTAAAATTGAAAGTGAAACATTTTCCCTCTCAGTTCCATCTACACCGCTGAACTTGAAAGCATTGGCTTGGGGCTTCAAAGGGTACCTAAATCAAAGCAAAAGACTCATTTTCTCTGTCTGCTTTAGAAGCCATTGCTGGGCATAGCCACGAGCACCTCCCACTGCTGAATGTTATTGAACTGTAGACTTTTGGATTTTGATGGTTACCATATAGTTTTTGCATGGATTCTTGTTCATGTTGCCATTCAAGGCAACAAGATGGCTGAACTTGCCAAGAATGCCAAAAATAATTGTTCAGATATTTCTGTCCCTCACACTGATCTGAAACACAAAGCCCAGACTTTTGCCAGAGATCTGGTAGGAGGACTGGAGCATGCAGATGGATAACAAAGTTCTTTCAGATCTGTTCAAACCTGTAAGAGATTTTACCATGTACCTCTGTTGTCGGTAGAGCATAGGTTTGTGCAGATTGCATATGGACTCGTTTTACTCCTAACAGCATCCTTAAAAGGTGAAAAAGCTTTGTAATGCATGCCAGTTTCTATATGATGTACATATATATATTTGTATGTGTGTGTGTGTGTATATATATATGTGTGTGTTCTTAAAGACTAATTGCGAAGTGGTTCATGATTATCTTTCATATGCAATGATGCTCGCTCAGATGTGCGTACTTGTATCCCTAGGCATAATCATATGTTGATGCTCGTTCAGATATGCATACTTATATCCCTAGGCCTACATGTAAACATGTTTTCGTTGCACTTCTTTTATCATGGGAGCGTCATGTCTCTAAATCAAAACATAAAGGCTTCATCATTCTATCTGACTCCCTTTCTGCCTTGGAGTCCATTGCTGGCTGTAACTTCAGGCGCTCTTACCTGCTGAATTTGCTTGAAAAGTATACCTCTCTGAAATCTAATGGTTACTACATAGGTAACCTATTTGCATGATTTTAATAGAAAAGTTATTTCTGTGCCCAGCCATATGCAGTACATAATGATTAATTACAAAATTAAACTTGCCTTACAGCATCGGCGTCCAATTGACCTGGCTTAGCAATGTGCGCCAATACTTGTGTCACATCACCTGACTTCGCCTGACTAAGCAACAGGCGAATGATAATTAAAGAAGATATTAAAAAAAATCGGTGACTAGATCGTGAAACTGTCCAGAGCACTGAGATAGGAGCCTGATAAGACCATAGGGTTCTCTTCTCAGAGGCTGTACTGAAAAGGAAAAGTTGCCTCAGATAGAAATATGTTTGAAAAAACTCTATTTGAGATTAAATCTTGGTTGTTGTTGTTGTTTTTTAATCTTGGTTGTTGTTTTTTTTCAGGGACTTGGTTCAAGTAGTTTGGTTTTCAGTGTTATATTTCAAGTTTATTCAGAATGTTTAGTGGTTGCAGTGTAGATGGCAGGATCACTGACAGACTGCTGTCAGAGCAGTGTTGGTGTTGGTCATATTTGTAATTGTCAATTTATAGAAAAATGATTTTGTATCCAATCACAGGTAATACAAAACCATTTTTAAAAGAACAAATCAGTGAAGAAGAAAAAATGTTTATTGACTGGAACTGGGCCACCACACTGTTGAAAGGCTCAGATGAGGAGTCTGATTAGCCTTTAGAGATCTCGGCACAGAGGCTGGACATAGAAATACTTGCTTTTGCTTGAAAGGGATTAAAACCTATCACAAATAGACTAACATTTCCACCATATTGGAAACATTGTTTACCATTAAGTTGTGACAATTTTAAATAGATAATCATCCTTTCTTGGTGGCACTGCCTGCTGATTTCCTGCTTCAGAAATGGATTTCTTTGGAGAGTTGTGTTGTAGGTGATGTTTGAAATGTAAATACAGATATCTGACACATTTCCTGTCATGTGGGGTCTGTTATGATTATGAGAAAACCTTGGGAAAAGAATCTGCCTATAAGTTTGTACTTATGATTCATGCATGATTTTCCTGTCATTAAATAGTATCTTGATAGAAAGGTGTGAAGAGTATGTGCCCATATCTGGGTTACATTAATAACAGATAAATGTCTATAAGAATATTGCTTTTGTCTTCTGTTACAGCCATAGAGCTTGCAAAGGAGGTCAACGCAAACTGCGGGCCACTGTTGAAGGAGTTCAAGGCCAAGCTGGAAGAAGATGCATTTAAAGGGAAACTTCAGGCTTTGCAGAAGCGAGTTGAAAATTTTGCTCTCCAGTTTCCCATGCCTGGCTATGATGATTGGTAGTGAAATGGAGATCATCTTTTCCAGCTCAGGCTACCAAGTTTGATGTTGCAGGCAGTATTCAGTGAACAGCAAATGTCATGCTAATAAAACAATGTACATGCAAGGGTAAATTTGTTGTTAAAATCTATCCTGCAGGATGATTTTGGACTAGCGGGGAAAAATTAAATGCATACTGACCTTGATACCAGCACATTCTCTTGTAGCAACCTTAATCCAATTGAGGGAGGAATTTTCCTTTGGTTAAATACGAATCAGCAATGATGAAATATGTATCCAGAAGGTGTGAAATAGCTAGTAACCCTTTCATCCCTATTTCTAAAATGATTGGTAAATTCTGAAATTTGATAAAGGAAAAAGATCCAGAATTCCTAAATTTTGTTACAAAAATTTGCGGCTTATGGACGCTTTCAGAAAAGAATAACAAAATGTAGTGTAGCTGGTGTTCAGTGAATGCAGCAACTGCAAATGGAAGACACGTTTTCTTTGTAAGTCCTCCAAGCAGTTGCCTGACACCTGAATTTGAACATGGCAGCTACAGCATAAGGTAACCAACATTTTATCTTGAAGTCTTTCTGCCTTATCAGTGAGGTGGATGTGAAAATGAAACCTCAACTAAACACAAATAGTTGGTTGACTGCAGGACCTGGATCAATAAGACAACTTGCCTGGGGTATGGTAGCAGGTCCTTGAGGAAGAGGTGGATGAGGGCGCTTCGCTTTAAAACCTTCTTTGCCCATTTCTCCCTGCCCACTGTCACCCATTCCCACTTGTCCCTCTGAGCAAAGAAGGTTTTAAACCGAAGTGCCCTCATCCACCTCTTCCTCAAGGACCTGCTACCATACCCCAGGCAAGTTGTCTCAACTAAACAGTATCTATATTTTGAGTGCTGATGCTATCCAGCTTCCTCTTGGAGGGATTTTCGGTTACTGGTTCCTTTTGATCTTACTGCTTTTAACCCTTTGAAGATAGTACAGGTGTTCTTCTAAGTAGCTTCTCTCTGTGCATTTGACATAAAAACTGTTCATGAAACACATATACTACATGCACACAAATGGGTGAAAGTTTCCCAGGTAGAAAATAAGGAATGGGGGTTGGGGTCTAGGGGCTGCCCAGGTCCTGTTAGGATGCAGGGGCTTTACCCCTTTCAGTGGGTATGGGGAGTAAAGTCACGTAGAAACTGAAGAAAAATCTCGTATTCGAAGCTGTTTGGTAGCTACTTGATGTAACCAAGGTGCTTCAAATTGTCTGCCCTGTGAGGTTCAATGACATGGCCCTGAAAGCTATTTTTCTTCACTAGATATATTGTGAAAATTACTGAAAATGTACTCAAATGGAACAGCAACAAAGCCATATATTTCTTATCTTGAATCCTGTGTGAGAGAGAGAGAGAGAAAATAAGTAATAACTGCAGTCACTGACAATTTCTAATCCAAGGACTGACAGTAATGTGAAATCCCTGTGTAATTTTCCAATCAGATTTGGCGTCTTCTCTGGCCTAGACTGTTTTGTGGTCCATTTTCATTTCCTCAAAAGCATGATGCTTCTCATGTTATATTGTGTGTGGAGAAACAACTCAAATGAAAAACGCTGACCTGGAAAACTTTTTCTGGTCCTTGTTATTTGCATGATTATGTAGTTGTCTCTTGCTGATTGAGCTGTAAACTTGTGATACAAAGAACAGAATCCAACTTAAAGCAATCCTTTTGCACCAAGCAGAATAAGGAACAAATCAGGGCTTTTCAGCATCAATCATGCCCACATCTATTTCTTTTTAATACCTGCTTGGTTTATCTGCATCAACAGCGGCAGCATCCCTCTCCTCATAAACAGTATGATCCCCGAGTCATGAGAAAGATAGCAGGCAAATGAAATTTACTTTGGTTCCATTTTGACACCAGAAAGAAAATTTCCTTCAAAATAAGGAATTCCTTACTTGGCATTGTCCAAATGTTTCTGTTTCAGGTGGAAAACTTTCACCCATGCACACCTACATGCCATTTTACCAAGCTGATATCCATCTACTGACTTCCATTTAGGCTCAGTGACAATATTATGATCTTTCAAAATGCAGCTGTGCTCAGATGTATTGTCGGTTGAAATCTTTTACCTTATCAGTGTATTTCAACCATTTTTTTTTAGATCTTGACTATATTCATATGAAAACAAAACTTGCTTTTTTTCAATAACAGTGTATATTTCTGTCTCATGCTCCTCTTCAAATACAAGATACTTTTAATTTGATGACATATTTGATTATTGTTGATTTTTACTTGATATCTATCAGTTATAATATTTGACCTTATATCTGCTTTTTAATATGATGAATGATTAGTCTTGATTTTGTTCAGTCTTCTTTTGTGATCAAGTGGTTTTGAATATTATAACATTTTATTGATTCTTCCGATTTCCTTTGAATTTTCAGTTCTCTTTTGTGATATAATTTTCTGCCTGTGTTTATTATTATGTAGTTGTTTAACCTTTTTTGCTCCTTTGAGATGGCACTTGTGGCCATCTGGGTGTTGTACACAGAGGTCTATGTCATTGTTTTGGGCCATATGTCATGGCGAGTTCAGTTTTTTTTGTGGGGTTTTCTGTTTTGCTTTTTGAGCTTTAAAAAAATGCTTTCAAGAGACAAAAAAGTATTGAGAATACAAACAGCAGTAACAACAAATGGATGTGATTATCTTCATGTTCATGTAATGTACTTTTTGTTCCAGGTTAGTCATTTATCCTACCTGTGTCTTCGAAAACAATGTTGGAATAGCTTTTGGAAGTGTTCTTGAAGTATGGTTTGCCATAGTTAATTTTGTAGTCTTGTTCTTGGCTGCATTGTCATACAACTATGTATAATTCTTAAATATTATTCTTAATGTCGTATAAATGGAAGATTGTAATGCCTGACTGACAGCACAAAACTAAACTTGTACCAGTATCCCAGGGCAACAGTTGAGCTAGTAGGCAGGAATGCCTCCTTCAACATTCCTTTTCTTCGCAAAGCTCATGTTTGCTTGAATATTGGTGACTGGCCAGCTGTTCTACTTCGAAGCAATCTGTACTTAACATTTCAACATCAGATACTGTAGATGAAATGCACAAAGGCTTTTTTTCTTTAATCCAATATGAAATGCTTTTTTGAAGAAGTTTTCTCTACTGTAGATTAAATATTTCGGCTTAAGTGATGTTGGCCACCCATATATGGTGATGTCAAATGTAGGTAATCATTCTTTAGAGTAGGAAACTGATGAAAATGTTTGATCATTATCAGTCCTGTAAGATCTGGGATGCATCTATGCAATGGGAGTTTACAGAGAGGGGGAAAATATCTGAATTAATCAGAGGCTTCAGGTGTGTAAGGTGTCAAATTGAATAAGGTGAAGCAGTTGATTGTATGGAAATTTTACAAATAATAATAATAATAATGAATACTTATATAGCGCCTATTCTCGGCTAGAGACCAAGCTCTAAGCGCTTTACAATCAACACACGCTTACACAACGGGCTGCCAACCTGGGTAGTGCCGACTGAAGAGCTGCCAGCTGGCGCTTCATTCAGTCGTTTCCCGTGTCATCCAGTCAATATCGTTCAATATCGTTTACTCAGTTTCTTTACTTGCTTCATTCTTTCCATTTCTTACGCAGGGTGCATGCTGTGTGTAACGTGTCATCCATACCAACGGCCAAACTGGCCTACTCTTCCGAAAGTTGGTGATGGGATTTTACGTGTGTGCAAGATATTATGCGTGCGTTCACACACGGAACCTCGGTTTATAGTCTCATTCGAAGGACTGTATGGGAAATGGAGTCAGAACTAATGTTAACTCCGAGGGAAAAAATCCCCCTGTACCGAAACGCCCCGGCGGAGATTCGAACCCGCAACCCCAGGATCACCAAGATTACGAGTCAGGCGCTCTACCAACCGAGCTATTCCGGCTCCCCATGGATACTGTGAGGAAAAAACTCAAGCCAGTTCCGGAAAGGGTAGGCCAAAAAGTTGGGGGGTTTTTTACAGAAAGGTGCCTGTCTTTGCTTTGAGGATTGTGAAACAAACAGGATCAGCAACACTGTTCATGAAAGTTCATTGGTCTGCCTCTGATTTAGTGACATGAAATCTTTGTTGACTCCAGCATCCAAAGCATTTTCATGTGGCAAAGATGGTGGTATATGAGGTAAACTGAAAGAAGTGGCTTAAGTACTTGAGTGGCAAACTTCACTGGAATGTAAAGTGAAAGAAAATATCTTGTGATTAAATGACAGTTCTTAGCTATTCAAATGGGAGAGTGAAACCAGAGAAAGAAAAATGGTCAGTGCTGTCTTTGGACAGTGTCCGTTTTGGTCCCAAAACAAGATTGAAGCTTACAGTGTTGGGATGCATCTATTGTAGAGTCAAGCTACTGTTTTCTGATGATAGTATGAACAGTCAGAAGAAGATAATTCTTTTTAACTATTTTCTGTCTGTAGTTGCCAGCCAGTGCCCAGCTGGTGGCTGGTACTTTCAAGAAAATTACGCTTCCCCAAGTCAGCTTAGAGATTAGTAAAAACAGAATAGAAATTCCTTCATTTCTCTGACCCTCCACCAAGCCCAGGCCAGAACCCCATTGACCACCTGGGGCAAGTCCTCTAAAATTGTGTGAGAACTTCATTCGCCACATCGGTACTGTTGTTATCTCCTGAGTGTGTTTACCACTTTCTGGAATCAGCTGTTGCTTATCCTTATTACTCTCTCCCTATGGGTTGTCAGTATGTGAGGCTGAAAAAACTTATCACCAAGTATGAGCAAGTGAGAAGGACATCTCACCAAGTTAGGACCAGCCTGAAGGTTAGAAAAACAAGTTTAAAGCAGCAGATGCCAATTGCTATACTACGAATTGGAAGCGGCAAGTAGGGAAAAATGTTTGTTGTTATGGCTTTGGAGTTGGCTTAGATGTGACTATCGTTATCCATGGGTTTTTTGTTTTTGATGTGGAGCAGCAGACTGACCCTGGCATTCTGTTTTATTTGAATCCTCATGGGGATGCCAGGGGCTATCTCAGTTCGTGTAGCTTCCATGCATTCTAGAAGTTCTGTGGTAATATTTTCCTCTTGTCCCATCACTTGCGTTGATGTTCCATCTTTTTTTCTGTTATAGATTGTCTTCCTGTAGTGTTATCTACGGTTCCTCTGACCACGCTTTTGTCCTTGTTCTGGAAACTCTTCTACACTTATTCATACTTGCAACTAATGACTTGTCAGCTTTTTTGTTGTAATCTGGCGACTAGGGAAAATTGTACACACTGTCCACGGTGGACTCTTAATTGTCCATTCCGCAGTACCTACTGGCCCATACAGCTTGTCTGTCCTTTTTTTGTGTGTTTTGTGGCATTTAAATTTTTTTCCTATTCTTTGTTTTTTTCCTGATTTATTTTAATCCATATTTAATTTTAGCATTTCAATGTTTTTCATGATCGTTGTATTTTGTTTGGTTTAATTTAATCTCAGAATGAGAAATTAAAGATTCTAGGGACTTGTAGAACAGCATAGTTGAACGTGCCATATGGTATCAGTTGTTTAGCTGCTATGTCATTTACTGCTTTTCTTGTTTCTTTTTCACGGTGTGATCTTTTCCAGTGATCTGACATGTTCAGGATGTGACTTTTTCCTGTGTGCAGGGTAGATACCTGTGAAAAGCCTCTGTGTGGACGGCTGGGCAAAAAATTAAATTGCCTTCACTCTCGTCTATGGTTTTTCATCCTTTACAGACCTGGTTTCTGCCTCTTGTCTGGAAACTCTTTCACTCTTCTTTTTTCTTGGTCACTACTTGTGACAAGTCAGCCTACGTTGTTCTTGTAATCTGGCAGTTAGATTGTGAAAATTGTGCATGTTATCCAGAGTGGACACTAGCTGTCTGTTCTGCAGTGTCCATCTGCGTAGATGATTTTTTTTTTTAATGTATTCTTTGCTACATGCAGTTAGTTTTGTTTGTTTAACAATTCATCTTACTCTAGAAGTGATCAGTCAAAAAGAATGACAGGTACTTGCAGCAAGTCTAATCTTATTTGCCGCTAGGATGTCAATAGTTAAGCTACCAGGTCATGAATTGCTCATGTTTGTTTCTTTTTTTAGTATGTGATCTGTCATGATTTGACCTGTTACGGCTGTGACCTTTTGTTTCCCATATGAATTTGATGACAACCCTTGAAAGGCCCTTATGATTGGCTGGACTATGATAATGAAAACCATAAAAATAATGTTCTCTGTTTGGATCCTCCTTTTTTTATGATACATATCCGTCAGTAGACTTCTGGCTGGTGTCTTGCATAAAGGGACTGCATGCATGTCTTGATTATTCAAAGTTGCTCTGTGTGTGTGCATTCACTGCAAATGTTGGGCAGTTTACTGTTTGTACCAAAAAATCAGTGCCTTGTTTTGGGGTCAGTGTTTTTTTCCATGGTAATCATTGTAACGAAAATTTCAGTTTGCAGGAAGGCAGCATCATAAAAGCTCATTTAGTTTGAAAAGTCCATTTTTGACTTGCTGAATTGGGGGATATCTGTTGCTGAAAGTGGTGTTTGAAATGTTTAGATCTGAAAATCATGATGGGAATGTGCAAAAGCTGCATGCATGCAATTGTTCAGATTGATATGTATAAATAGTCTTGTTCAAGCATCCAGTTTTTATGCATTAATAAAATATTTAACATCCTGCTGTGTTCTGTGATGACAGTTGTGCAGTCTGTAGCACATATGAACGTCGACATTGGAACTTCGAAGAGTAAGAGTGAAAAACCTACCAGACGTTCCCCTCCATTAACCCATGAAAATTTCAGTGAATATGGAGAAGTGGAATGCAGTACAACCATCAAAGAATTCCAACAAGATTTGAATTAATCTCACAGAATCATGTCTTGACCAACACAGTACAATAGATTTTCATGTACTCAAGGGAGTTGAAAAATGCTTGTTTATTATAGGTTTGGGTATTAGGGCAGGGTAAAATGAGGCTTTTTTCTGTTGCATATATGTAATCAGATCCTTCTGAATCATCAGGTCCCTTACTGATAGTGTGAAGATCTGTCAGAAATGGACGCTGCATACCAATTTTATATGCTTGTCCTATAGATGCATGGATGTAACCATGTGTATCGAACGGCTGGAAACGAGAATTCGGACTGTTATTAGCAATGCTGGATACAGGAGTGACAAACAGTCAATGAGGAGAGCTTATAAACTGCCTTCAACACCAATTCATAATATTTAACTGAATTTGGGGAAGGGGCCATTAGGCAACTGTTGATTTATCTTTTTACAAACAAATAGGGTAAGTCTTGCTCCCATGATCAAATGCTGCTAATGACAACAAATTGTCTAGCAAAAGTGACAACCCAGAGCACACAGAAGAAAAGAGGATACCTTTCATTTTATATACTGTTTACTCTTCTCTACCTCGTCTAAGATTTCCTTTGATATTTGTTTTCATTTCACCAAGACCAAAGTTGCTTCATTTGTTATAAGAAGGAAAAGGAGAGGGTGGTGGTTAAGTTTCTCTGACATGGATATTTTCCAACTTGTTTTTCTGACAAACTGCTCAAAAGTCTAGTGTCCTACACTGAAAGATCTGTCGGATTTTACCAAAGATTCAAACCAAATAACAGCACACTTAGCTTGGAACCAGTCCATTACAAATGAAACTAACATGTTCCAGAAATTGATGAGAGGAAAGTAACAAAGAAAAAAAGTTTAATTATAGTATTGTTCATGCGAAATACTCAACTTAAGTTTGATGATCACCATGCTCGTGGTATTCCTTCGTGGCAGTAGGTAATCAACTTTGGGGTACTTCATTCAAAATGAAAGTTAAACTAAGCCATTCATCGGGCAGTTTCGTGCACCACTGTATAAAGTCTTGTCACCATGTTGGCCACAGAGAAATGATGATCAATAAATGGGCTTAAAAAATCAGTGAGAAGGTGTGGGTTTGAGTTCCACAGAGTCTCCCATCAGAGCTGTCGAGTACTGTATGGTCTTCAATGGCAAGACACGTCTTTTTTGGTCAGGGTTACACCATTTTTCAGCAATGATTGTATCTGCTTGACGCTGCAATTTATTCAGGTGGGGGAGTAGGAATATCCCATTGTAGGTGATGTTTTTTAATCTGTTGATCAATATTGGCCAATAAACCTTGAAGAATAGGCACCGCTGCATGGATGTGGTAGGTTTCATGACAACTTGATAGTGATTGCTCTCTGTGGACTGCCACTAGGGCAGCGATTTTTTGATAGCCTGTGTGGCTGTTCATAGAAGAAGCAGAAGGGGAATAATTAAGAGTGATAGTACCACTAAGAGGACAGATTTTTATTAATGGAATGATTAGATGACTGTGGTCTGTGAATTTGTGTACAGGTTATGTGGGAGTGTGTATGTGTTGGGAGGGAGGAGGTTGGGTTTAAGATGATCGAAGGTGACAAATCATAAGTTAAAAAAAAAAGAGATTTATATGGCGTATGCTTAAGAGTGAGCGCATGTTCATCGGATACAATTCTTCTATGCATGTACTGTACACATTTGCATTATTTCAAACACACAATAAATATAAAACATGATCCAACAATTCCAGGCATCTTACCCGCCCCCTCCCCCCCCCCCCCCTCCCCCCCATATGTGAGTATGTGCATTTATATGCATATTTTTTTGACAGATTTGTATCAAATGAGAAACTTCTCAAGGATACAAATACATGCGCCTGCACATGCATATGCACACTATCAAAGTTAAGTATATAAAGATGCACAGACATTGGAAAATGTTCATACACATCAATATTGAGCTCATGCACACACACACACGCACATACATACAGCACCTTGTTCACATATTCATGAAACCGATGATTTTCATTTGCTGTCAAATATTGGTTTATTTAACAGTATATTTGATGGATCCAATCTGATGCACACCTGTGGCGTGTATATGGTTGGTCCCAGTAAGCTTGAGTGAGATTGCATTGGGTCAGATCAGCACAATACCCACCTGGATGCTTTGGGATCAAATCATTGTTTGGTAACATGTGGAGCATGCACGGTTAAATAAAGCTAAACTTCCATGTGAGCTCTCCCCACAAGAAATGTTAAAAGCACACACACACACACTGCCCTTCAAAACAAAAACAAAAAAATCAACCATGACTTTTGACATGAAAATGCAACTGATTTTCACTGAAGGTTCTGCTAGGGCATTATCACACAATCCTCATCAATGCTCCGGTTGCAATTTCTTCATGTATCTATGTATCACATCCATATGATGCAGATTCCTATGACACGTCACATTTTGGAGGTGTATTTGGCAAGGACCATGCACATTCAATGGATCTTTTGAAAATGTCTGATCCTCCACACATCCATCAAATGTTCTGCAATGGATCATTTCTCTCCCTAAAATGATCCTTTCCTGAACTGTCTGATGATCACTTGCAAATTGCACATCCCATGCTTTGTGAGAGGAAGGCACAGGGAAGGGAGTGGGAATGGGTGGGATAGAGACTGATGGCATATTTCACTCGAAGGAATAAAGATGGAGGATTTAGAGAGAAAAAAAATTGAGACAAATAGACCAAGACTAAACGGGGGGGGGGGGGGGGGGGGGGGGGTTAGAGAAACAGAAACTGGGAGTTTAAGACATACCACCAGGAGGCAGAAACTAGTTTGAGACCAGGCAAGAGACAAAGATGACAGTAAATGGCGGAGAGAGGTTGAAGGAGAATGCCTAAAATAAACAGAAGACTTGGAGAGTGAGATCGACCAAGGAAGAATGGAGGCGTGTCACACACAGCACGCATCACTGGCATGGCAATGGGCACAAAGAGCAAGGTGGCCTTTGTCAATCAGGACCATATGCCAGAAATCTGCAGTTCATCAGTGACGCTCGTAGTTTTCAGTCCGGCCAGACACACCAGATTTTCTAAGACACAAGAAGAGGGCTTCAGACACCAGCCCCAAAACAACCGGGACACCCCCTCCACCCACTTTGATGTTGTGCCCAATTAAACTCTCCAAGGTAGGCAGCAAACAAAGCAAACTGCTCACCAAAATATATGAGGAAGTCAAAACTACCTAAAAGCAACGTCAAAAATACCCCGACGCAGCACCTACCAGATAGGGCATGAGGAGGGAGGCACCTACCAGTTGGAATGGCCGTGACGGATCACCATATACTAAATGGACATTCCTGTCTGCTCCTCTCGTATCACTACTGAAGATCTTGCGGATGGATGTGTGATTAGACTGCCACAGACACGTGCCCACATTCTCCTGTCCTGTCCCATCTTTGACACCCTTTGGCAGGGAACGTAGTCTAGAACATGTGAGAAACTATTGGGACCAGCAACATCATAGATGCAGGATTCTTGTTTAGAGTATCCATTTAGCATGGCTGGGAATGTTGAAACTATTGGGGCCGGTGACGCCGTTGAGGCAGAGGAATTCGCTCAGACTATTCATTTACTGTCAGATTAAAAACATACACACAAACCAAAAAAAAGGTAAAATGATCTGTAAACTTTAAAGTCAAGTCAAGTAACCATTAAAGCAATTGAAAATGTCATGGTGTTCGTTATACTGTGGACTGAATCTTTCTTTCTTTTGCTTTTCCTTTTTTTTTTTTTTTCTTTTTTTTTTTTTTTCTTTTTTTTTCTTTTTTTTTTTTTTTTCTAAGGCAACCTGTGTCCAGTCACTGTTGTTTGCGGACGTTTCTTGACTGCACAAACTTGAAAACGCCACAAGGTAAATGAGCGAGCTTGGAACATTCTTTTGGGAGGGATGTCGCCTTGTTTGTTCTGTGTGCTCAACGTCACATTTCTTGACACCATAAATTTGAACAAACCACGGAGTAAATGGCCAGGCTTGTAACATCCTCTATTTGGGATGTTTCTTTGTTTGTTCCATGCGCTCTGTGTTGGCATTTTTGCTGGGCGATTTGCTGTCGTAACAAGCATTCGTTTGGAGTTAGGGTTGTGTTAATATTATGGAAGCTATAGTTAACCTACATGTTCATTATTTATTGACTTTTCGCTGTCTCATTTATGATTTCCTTTCAAACCTCATGTATTTATGTGAGCATGCTGTTGTATGACATTATTAGTTGGGTTGGCGAATGAACTTCACACAGGTAAAAGGTGAGGGGGGGGGGGGGGGAGCAGGCGAGAGGGGGTGGGAGTGAGGTGGGAACATTCCATGCAGCCAAAGCACAGAGGTAGTACTGTTTTATATGGTTCATATGTTGCCGAAATTGCCATGGTTATTTCGCAGTCACAGGTTGCAAAATTTTTATACAGATCAACAAGTTTGTGTACCACTAGGATATTTTACTTATGTAAATATGCATATACAATCAGATGTGGGTTTTAAAGCACTAACACGGATGATAGGTTGAGTGTGAAGTTCTTAGTTTTTGTTTTTAAGTAAGTGTCTAATATCATCTGTCGATGAAAAGACATTAAAAAAAACCACTGACTGAAAGCACAGTGGTAGGATGTGGGTGGGGCGAGGAGGGCGGCAGTGTGGGCAAGTCCACGCAGCACGGGTGGACAGTTTCGGCAGTGGCATCGGTGTAAGATTCTCGTACGCGTTGGAAGATGTGATGGTGCAGTCACAGCTTTCATTTCGTCTTTGTCGGCTCCAACACATTCTTCCGCAACAAAATCCTGGACAAAACGTTCTCAAATATCCACAATGTGTGTAAGGTTTCAGTGACAGTTTTTAGAACGCGAACAGGCCTCGGGAGAGGCCTAAATCGTCGATCAAGTCAAGTCAAGTCAAGTCAAATACCAGTCAAGAAAATGACAATTTACAGGAAAAACAGTATCTCCCACGCAGTTTACACAATACAGTAACTGTACCGTACATCGCTTTACATGGGGCTTTTTGGCCCTGACAACGAAATTGGATGATGAACGCAAAGGGATGGAGTAGGGTAGGGGTGGGGGAATCAACCAATCAGAAACTGCTCCTGGATAAACATTAGTTAGCTCCCTTGTCGGGAATGTCGTCTTTTGGGTAGGGAAGTTGAAGCGATTACCGACCAAGAATTAGTTTCTTAGTCAGTTAGAAGTGTGCAGCTGCAGTAGATGCACGAATGAAGTAAGTAGTTAAATAATTGTTTACATGCTACAGTGACAATATATCCCATAAGTGGCATTCACAGAAAACGCTGCACGAAGCATTTATGATATCCACCAACAGCTCCAGTCAGGCCAGTATGGAAATGAATGGGGGTGATTAGTTGTGGCTTGTCATATTTATTTGGGGCCCAGAGTTAGAATTTAAGGGAAAGCACACGCGCACCTTCAAATTTGATTTTGTTTTCTTCGTTGTGTTTTGACTCCGTCGAAGATCAGAGTGTCAAAGTACATTTCTGAAAACGCCATACTGCCCATAGCTGATCTAAAAATGTAAGTTAGTAGCTGGCCTTTATAATGCCCAAGTGAAGAGGCCCCCTTTTGTGGGTGGTGTTTAAAAAAAAAAAAATCATTACAACCATCAGAACCAGCAAAATGATTACAGTTAAATAGCTGTAAAGGTCCCTCAATCTGACATTTGAGAAGAAAGAATGATTTTTGTAGGGATTGAATTTCTCCCCCCCCCCCACCCTCCCCCAAAATAATAAGTTGAAATATACTTTAAAAAAAAAAAGTTACAGTCTATGAGTTGTTTTATAAGTTGTTTGACAGTGTCTTGAGTTTAATGCACTCCTTTGTGTCTATCTGGCTGGCTTCATTTGTACAAATACAGAGTGCTGCGCAAGTGCATGCGGCCATACATCTTGAGAGTGTTTCAGATAGTTACAGTCAAGCATTTCTGATCGTACAGTCCTCCTCTGAATTACATGACAGTTACATGGTCACACTTTTCATACAACAAATATGAAAAAAATAATATTCCAATCCATGCTTTAAAATTGGTCGCAAATTTCTTAGGTTTATGTAGAACAATGATGAATGGCAAAGTTTAGTTCCTTAAAAAAAAAAAGAACGCATAGGTCAGTAGAGACCCACAATGTATGACAAGACTTTAACCATTCAGAAAAAAGCATGGGTCCCTGTATACCTAAGATGAGGGCAGTGCTTTATAGTTTATTCCTTCAGAAAAAAAAAAGCATGGGTCCCTTGAGACCCACATAGTATAAAAAGGCTTTATTCCTTGACAAAAAGTATGGGTCCCTGGAGACATTTAACATAAAGTGTGCATCGTTTTAGGCAATATAGGGCAAAGGTAAACTGAGGATGACTTCAAGAGATCCATGGAAATGAGCTGACTGGATTCACAATGGGTGTATTTTCAAAAGTGGATTTTAAGCAACTGAGAGAAACAAAAGCTTTTAGCACCTACAGTTATGTAAGTCCCTTGGGTTGGTTCTAGGGCTACCACCCGGCTGTTGCAGTTACCTGACCATCAGAATTCCAAAGGAACGTTGGACTTCTATTTTATGTTTTTAAAATGCCTTGACTCTCAAACTCAAATGGTTTTTCATATGTTATAAATGAGGACCAACAAGATATGCCTGAGAGTATACAATTGTGTTTTTGTAAATTTCTTAAGAGATCTTTTTTCTTTTTGCACTCATATGCACCATATATGTCACTCTGTGCCTGCAAGTGTGTGTGTGTGTGTGTGTGTGTGTGAGAGAGAGAGAGAGAGAGAGAGGGGGGGGGGGGTAGGGCAGGAGAAAGAATTTGCAGTCAGTGTTACATAATCATTGAGCCTGCTACCATGATTAACTGTATTTTCCTCTTCAGCAAACAAAGAAAATGAAACTCTGACAATGTGGAGAATGTACAAGATTCATGTCTCACATTGGCTTTAAATAATAGATCGAGATAAAATATATGCTTACCCTGGAGCCCCATTGCAGTGCATTTTGTCACTGATTTTCATTTCACTGAGACCAGTTCTGATACTGGTTATTGAGTGACAGTCATTGGAAGTCAGTGCTGGGACCTGCGAGTAAAATTCCAAGCAGACATGACCACTGGTTAGAGTGACAATGCAATGAATTGTTAATGACGTCTGTATCATTTGATTTTGGTGCCTTCTGTCCAAATTTCAATATTTGGGTAGAGCTTTCATAAATTTAGGCCTATGGCCAGAATAGCTTCAGATATATGGATGCTAGCTTGTTTTTGTGGTTCAGAAGTTCTGGTTCCTTTAAGGGCTTTGTGTGTTTAATTTTGCACAGATTTTGATTTGAAGTGTTGTTGGATTTCTGCATTCAGAATGACCAAGGTAAGCTAAAAGTAGCATAATCATGGACACACTTCATAACACATTTTTTTAAAAATATACCAGGGGGAAGAAAAAGAAAAGAAAAAAAGAAAAAGGGTCTCAAAATGAGAACAAGAATGCCAGGTTTGAAAGGATATATATATTATGGAATGGTTGATAAAGACTATATTACAGGTTATTGTGAAAGTTTTTCATTATATGCCATGAAACCATTCTCATTGGTGCTACCTTATGTATTTGCTATTTCTTGAATATAATTTTGAATAAAACTTTGTAATGCGAGTGTAACTTATAGGTAACATCCTTCAGAAGTTCAAACCAGGGGTATTGTATGATAATCAAAAAACATGTTGAAGATATATGATTGTAATTCACACCTAGTCTTATTTCATAAATTTACTTACAAAGAGTACAGGAACAAAGAAGGTACTTCGATCAAAATAATTACACACAATAAGAAATATGAATAAGAAATGATTCAATTTCATCTCAGGGTGTGTGACATTGTTGATGTTTTAAAAAGCTAGTGCATTTGAAATTGTGAGTTGATATAAAAACTAGGTGGAGGTATCCTGTAGTAGTATAAATGTGGAATGATGAGTCACCCTTCCCCCCCCCCTCCCAGCCTCCCATCACCCCTCAAAAAAAAGCCTGGAAAAGAGGGTAAAACAGATCACTCACATACATACATGTATGCATGCACGCATGCAAGCACACATGCATCCAAGTAGTGATATGTCCTTTGTTCTGTCTCTCTGTCAAGTAAGGAAACAACATAAAAGGAATTGCAATCAGTACATTAAAATCAAAGACAATAACAGGCTCTGCAAAGTAATTAATTCATTGATTTTTGCATATATTAAAAGGTTTACTAAGAGTTGCTTTATCGGATTTATTCTTGTTATTATTCGTCGTCACTTTATGTACAGTTTAGTTTCTCTCTCTCTCTGTTTCTTTCTCTCTCTCTGTCTCTCCATGCATATATAGGTGCGTGAGTGTGAGCGCACTGCATACAAAAGCGCATACAACCCAAACAAAAAAATCCGAAGAAGATTATAATCGGAACAGAGAATGCCATATGCTGACAACAATCAGAATAGAGAATAACCCCCCCCCCCCCCCCACACACACACACACACACACACATGAAGATGCACATAAGGATGCAGCTAAACATTACAGTTGATGAATAAAGAAATACAAAGTGTTAAAATCCAACACATTTATTTCCAGACTGACAATTTCAAGATGGAGCGATTGACCTCAAGGGCAGGCCTGCAGTGGTTCAGACAACTGACTCGGCTCCATAATTGTACAGTTTCCATTGCATCCAAGTACTCCTCCTGTGGGACATCACACATTAGATTTATTGCTGTTGTTGTACCATATCAAGCACGACCAGCAGCTTTGCTTCAAAGACCTCAGATAACCAGTGGCCAGCAGAAGCATGCAGTTCCGGTCCCAAGGGCTCTGAGAAGATTTCATACATCAAGGCTGGATGGCGTGAGAAAGACTGCGTATTCTAACTTTGGCCACAAGCGAAAGCCACCTTCCAAGTGGTCATATTTTTATTGTGCATTTATCCTGACTGGATTTGTTGGTTTCTTCTGTTTGAATGGGTAAGTGATCTGTTTCTGTATGATGAGAATAGTATTACTCATTTACTGCTTATGAAAATAGTTACTGGCATCATCAGTTGGCATACAGTTCAGGTTTTTTTTACTTTCTTTTTTTTTTTTTTTAGTGTTTTTTTTTTTTTTATGTTTTATCAAATTCATCTGTTTTCATTTAAACTGTTTGCATTGTATTTTATTTAAACTTTGGAAAGTAATGGTAGAATATAATTAAACATGTAAGAAATCATTTTGAATAGTGAGGAGAAAGGAGAAGAGAGATGAAAGGGTGTGTGGAAAAGGGGTGAATGGGAGTATTTGTTCCTGTTACTGCACATTTGATTTAGGTGGGAAAGAATTAAAAGGATAGCCAAACCTTGAGGTGTGGGTTGGGTGGGAGGTTCATCCTTTGAAGCCAAAGTATTTACCATGAATAACGAACAAGTAGGGTAACTCTTGCTCACATGATGAAATATATACATGCCATTAACTCCAAACAAATGATGCTTACGACACCAAATCACCTTGCAGAAATGATAACACGGAGCACACAGAACAAAGAGACATCTCCAAGCTTGTCCGTATACCCTGTATACAGACATGATTTGGAGTTACTTGTTTGTAGTTATTGGCATGTATTTCTTTCATCATGGGAGCAAGAGTTATCCTACTGTTTGTTATTTACTGTTTGTGGTGTCCTGCCTCATTTAAGATTTCCTTTGCTGAATTTGAAGGTTCATGCAATTTATATCAGCATAGTATTGCTCTAGAGGTGTTGGAAGCAGGTATGATAATAATGTAAATATTATAAATAATAACCTAAATTCAGATTAAAACACGAAAACAGAGGTATTAAAACAAAACCCAAAGATTTATTACCAAACATTTGAAGAGAAATTAAAAGTTTGCACTTATTTTATATCTGTATTTTTATTGTAAAAATGATGAGTTATATATGTAATCTCAGGATAAGAAAATTTCTGTCTTGTCTCATCCCGGCCCCCTATCTTTGCTCCTTCTCTTCTGTATCTGCTTTTAAACAGATGTGATTCAGGACTTTCAGTTTTATTGTCTCACAGGTTTGTTCATAATATTATATGGTTTTATAATGTTATTCATAGTCTAAAGCATATTTTACCAGAGCAAAGTACAGTTGTTGGAGCTTCTTGATTGTTGAATTTTTTTTCATGTTAATGTTGGAAAAGATGATCATTTCCATGTTTCCTCATACAGATTGTGGGTATATGATTTACAAAAGATGTGATGGTAATTTGCTTAATGATATTGACATTATTGATTTTGTAGAGTTCTGGAGATGAATGATGTCATGCTTGTTCAGGTTTGAGTGGCTGATGAAAAAGATGAAACTGGATGCATCATCTGCTGTTGAGCCACAAGGGGAGAAGGAAGATGGCAGTGAAGAAGAGGAAGAGGAGGAAGCTGAGGAAGGGAAGAAAAAGAAGAAGAAAGTGGGATTTAGAGACAGGAGGGTAAGCTGATTATATTCTGATGATGTATGCATCAGAGATTCTGCTAGACTGGCATAGCACCGTTTGTTGTTGTTTTGTTTTGTTTTGTTTTGTTTTGTTTTTTTTACTAATAAACTATTCCCTCTATCGGGGAAAAAAAAGCACTGGTAGCATGTACCAGATGCCAGACATGAGTCAGCTGACTGGCATGATCTTTCAGGCAAGTTTACTGAAAAACGGTCCCCACTCATGCATTGTCCTAATCAGCCTCTTTCTGTTGCTGCTGATTAGAACTATAAAAATTAAAACACAGCTTCCACTTCCACTCAGGTCTTATCTAAACCATGAAACCCCGCCACACTGCCTTACCTTTTATCCCTCCCTTCCATCTCATCGATCCATTAAAACAGTGAGTGGCTTCCACAGGAGGTAGTCACATCTGAGTCCTTGGATCTGTTTAGATCCAGGCTTGCTGCCTGCATCTGATATGATTTGCACCAACCCCAAACCCTTCTCCCCCACACTCATCCCTTAATCTCCATCCTCCCCAACCTCTCCTCCCCAAATTTCTCGCAGGAATGTATCATTCAAGAGAGTTGAAGCTGTTTTGAGGACTGCTAGGGTAGCTGGCCAAGTTTAGCTACAGGGGCGAAAAGGCCAGTGCTGCTCCATTCCCAATCCCTTCACACACCACACACACACACACACACACACACACACACACACACACACACACACACACACCTTTGCAAAGTTGAAAACCAACCTTGTCAGTTGTGTTCTGTTAGCTGCTTGTTTTTCGTTTTTTCCTTGGTGGATTCATTGCACCTCACACACAGAGAATTGGGGAATGTATTGGCACAATCTGAATCAAGATCGGGTAAATGGAGGTTGAGTAATCAAATCTAGAAGAGTCAGTGGTGTTAAGTCATGGTACCTTGCCGACCATGAGGTGTACTTCTCTTCAACTCCCTGTGCACTGTGTTGGCAGTGATCTGATGCAGACCATGCTTTGTTAGGGGAGGGAATGTGAACATCATACACTTCAGTTAGGATGGGCTGGTAGACTGTATGTAACAGATTTTTTTTTTTAAAGTGCTGTTACCATGCACCATTAGTTATAAGAGTTGAGCAGAACCTCTTTGTACATCATAGAAGACATATTGCCAGTGTATCCCATTCATTTCTCCACAAGCTTATAAAGAGAAATGCCTATGTGCTGAAACTAAAGTGAAAGGAACTATCCAAATTTCGTTTATACTTGTACATTTGTACTTTAATATATATATATATATGCTGTACATCTTGCAAAGTTACTTCATTCATGTATGTAATAAATACACAAAGGGCTGACACTTCTAATGCAGACATGTCATGTTTTAACACACATTTTATGTCAGGAACTCTCAAAATTGGCAGTTACTGTATACTTCTTCCTTCATTGTAAGAGACAGTGAATTATAAACTACAGCTTTAATGACCAGGAATATACAGTTAACGAAGCAGTCCACAAAGTATTTTTAATTTTTCACTGTTTTGCAGATCATCGGCTATGAAGATCGAATCCGTGCTTATTCGACTCCTGACAAAATCTTCCGGTATTTTGCCACACTCAGAGTTGTGAACAGTGGGGAAGTGCTCATGACTCCAGAAGACTTTGTACGCTCCATTACTCCAGGAACAAAGCAACCGGAAGGTAACATATATGTCAGTGCATCTCCATCTCTGTCTGGTACCTCTTCCTCCCTTCAGTGATCATGCCACAGATTTTGCAGGCCTCATCTCCTCATGACTGCCACCGAGTGTTAAGAAGACAATCAGTAACGGCAACAACAGCAACAACAAATTCTGGTAGTAAGGTCCTTACCTCCCCTTCTTGCATCTTCCTACGAATAAACAGAAAAAAAGTAGCTCAGGGTGTGATAGTCTGTGCCATTCATGACACAAAAAGCAGGAATTAAGTAAATTATTTTTGTCTGTTCTTTTGCATAGATTGACATCGTGAAATTAAGATGCTGAACCAAAAACTTCAGACATGAGGATGATCACTGAGACAAAAAAAATCTGGTGATTCAAAAATCATGACACTGTGATTTGAAGAAAGAAAATTACTGTCCTTGTCCGCGTCAGTGTATGAATTTCAAGTTGCATAGAATTTTTGAGATGTCATACCACATACAACACATATATACATACAGACACCACACCATACCACACACATGCACACACACACACACACACACACACACGGACACACACACACACAAACCTGCACACACACCACACACTCATACATGCATGCACACAATGTTAGTGCGCGCGCATGCATGCACGCACACGGGCGCACACACACACACACACACACACACACACACACACACACACACACACACACACACACACACACAGCTGTTTCATTGTAACCGTATCACATACAAGGGTTAGAAATATGTTTGATATATGTTTTAAGCTTCAATACGAGCTTGTTCTGGCAAAACCCAGTCTGTACTAGCATTTTGATTTCTTTCTGAAGGGCTGTGGCTAGTTATAATGGCTACTGCTCTTTTCCAGGCTTGTTCTCTTACCCATGTCCATTTTATTCTCTGTCTCTGTATTTAGATCTGCACATGACATTGCTTCTGACTATCAGACCTTTTTTTTTATTGTATGAAAAGGCTTGTATGTGCATCAGAACATGCATAATCCATTTTTCACCACATGTATGCACACGATCATGCTCTATCTCTGTCTTCTCTCTCTCTCTCTCTTTCTCTTTCTCTCTCTCTCTTTCTCTTATGAGACTTTTTAGGTTTTAACCTGAATTCAGGCTTTCTGAAGGTTTCTGGGGCCATTCTTGAGATCTGCAGAAAAAAGTAGTAGGGATATGTAAGATTAAAACCATCAGGTTTCAAGTTCACAGTTATGTCCATTGTTTTACTCCAGTTTGTCTTATCAAAGGTTCTGCCAGCACCCCAACAATTATTAAAAATAAAAAAAATTTAAAAAAAGTTTCAAAATGTTCCAAAGGCTGAGAGAAAAAAAAATATTGACAAGACTGCAGGCATGAAAAATTATTGCTGTAATGTAATGTAAGATACATGGAACACACAACTCACAATAGTTTGCAAGTCCGGGGGGGGGGGGGGGGGGGGGGGGCTTCAGGGGGCATCACCCTTGGTCCCCTTGAGGCCACCACTCTTGGAGCTCACATGGGGATCAAGCATGGGCTCCTTAACTCTTGGGACATTTTCAGGCTTTTTCCACAAAATCATGTCTCATTTTAACACACAAGTATATCCAGTTTTGAATTTGCAACATGTCCATATCCCACACATTAGAGTGTGATTTGAAGTATCTTTAAACATACAGAATTCTTGCACTCGCATACGAATATGTATTATCACTTTTGACAGATCTACATAGCATTGTAAGGAATTCAACAATGTTTATTTTGTTTTACATGGCCGCCTTTTGTGATTTGTCCGACATATTTCCACGTACCCCATCACTTCAAGTTTCCTGTCATCCTCTCTCTTTATCTATCCTTGGTGCAAGCATTTACCATAATCTTTGTTTTGAAATTTGATACAGAACAATTTTCTCATGAATTACTAGATGTCGGGTTTTTTTTTTTCTTTAGGTCTAGGGCTGGACAGCTTCAAGAAATATGATCCACAGGTAAGTTGCTTTCAGATGTATGTAAATATTTCTGTTTCATGAAACTATTGACTGACAAGGAATTCGTCTTAACTGTGATATGTTACACAAAAAATGTTTATTATAATGGTATTTGGAGCAACAGTTGGTAATGTGATTTTGAAAGCTCTTTCAGAATTGGAATTGGGGGGGAAAAGAAATGTATTCCAATTTATAAGTATATTTAACAGATTCTGTTGTGTATATTTAACAGATTTTTTTTTCTTTCGTTCTTTTTTTAAGAGAGAGATGAGCATTAAATAGTGCTTATCTTTGATAGCACGATTGATTTGTGACTACAGAATGTATCCTGATTATTGTAGTACAATACTGTAAATTGTACATGTATATATACAGAGAGAGAGTGTGTATGATAATTAGAAAAGACTGATGTTGTGGTAAGACCACTTTGATAATTCTTGTAAGCTTGTAAGTATAATCACTTCTGATACTCTTGTAAGCTTGTAAGTATAATCACTTCTGATACTGTCATGAACATATTAAACTCAAGAGCACACACACGTGTGTACAAACATGCGCACACACACACACACACACACACACACACACACATGGTATGCATATACCTTCGCGCACATGCACACTTGCATGCATACAGAGACATACACACCTGATGTTCTTCAACCAGATAGATTTGATTTAAGTGGATATTGCCATTTATTTTCCCTGTATTGTGGGTTGGCTAACTACATTTTGACAATACTGGACAGGGTGTTATCAATAATAAGTAAGTCAGCCAAGAAGTATTGCACCACAGATCCACACCAGAGTTTAATGGGAATCATTCTTTGGCCACATTCCATCTTTCCACCAGCTTCATTAAAATCAATTCAGCAGCAGTTGCGCAAGTTTGCAGAGTGTCAGATGGGGATGAAAACGTAACTGTGGTTGAGGCAATAACAAGGGTTGCAGTTATGATATTTGCACTGAAAGGTTTATATAATTTGTTTTATATTTCAGTAATTATTTACTTCAAGTGGTCTGATTTATGTCATTCCATTCTGTACATTTTCTGTGTTTACCATTCTTGTATCTGTGCATAAGCTTTTTACCCCACAGAAGATATTGTCTTTGAATGTTTAAAGTAATATTAAGATAAGATAGATTATTGTATTTGTTTGGTTCAAATCATTTATGATCATTAGTTACTGTTTCTTTGTTTGAGACTAGTTGTGCATGTAATTCAACAGATTTAAGATTTTGCAGGCTTCAGAACATCTTTTTATTTTGTTTTGAAATATATAGCTGTCATCTTTTTGGGTGCTTTAATTTTCTGTTTATTTTCTTTCTTTGTAGAAAAGACAGTTCTGAGGAAGGAAAGAATATATTATGGTTGCTAAATATTTAAATGCCACAAAATATGGAGCAAATCAAACTGGCCTCCTGTCATTTTCTTTCCTCTCCAGTGTATTATTCCTACAATTCAAAAGTGCATGTTCTCTTTCCTTACTCTTTCATCTTTTTAACATCTTTCTCTCATGGGATGTGGTTACAGATCAGATTAAGTGTTGATACTTACAGAACATGTTAGTTAAAACTCGGAATTCGAATGATATTAGTTCGTTAGAATGGAAGGTTCGTTATTCTTTTGGCTATCGTGTGCATAGGTAGTTTGTGCAGTCTAGTATTGGACTGCAAGCTGCTGCTTTTTTTTTTTTTTTTTTTTTTGCAAGATGAACATAGAAGATTGGATCATCAGCATGCAAAGTTTTATATTGAAACATGATAAATGAATGCAGAGAAGCCTTGGAATATTCTAGTCCTTTAGAAATGGTTGCCTTAGCAAGTTTGTTTATGTTTATATTGATCTCAGTCAGGTATGTTGGATCCCAACCTGACCTCAGACTTAGTGTAACTGTGAACCATGAGTATTTTTTTTTTCAGAGCCAGTGTCTGGCAGTGTTGTATGATTTTTAAAGAGGTGTGCCAAGTACTGTTTAAAGTAAATTTCAGTCAAGTACTCTGTTTTGCCTGATTTGTGACCAGCAGATTGATTGCATTGGCAGTCTGAAATTCTTTTGATGCTTAAGATGTAAAGAATGTAGGTTTTATGCTTGAGAAGACAGTGGTTTTAACATCACACAAATGAAGAGGTTGTTTTCTGTATGGTAGGTTAAAGAGTAACGTGTGAATTATATGTTGGAGAAACGTCAGTTGCCTGTATTCATCTACATGCTATCAGTTCAAGTCACTGTCATGTTCTTAGGACCTGTGATTGATACCAGTTGCCTGTGATGGAAGATTGATTTGTATTTGAATTTTGATTGAACCGAGTTTCAAGTATTTTGTGTGTGTGTGTGTGTGTGTGTGTGTGTGTGTGTGTGTGTGTGTGTGAGAGAGAGAGAGAGAGAGAGAGAGAGAGATTCAGTATATCTGTATTTTAGGGCTACAAAAGAAGTAAGAAATAGCCACGAATCATCTACTGCATCAATCAAAATAATTGACATATAAGGTGGTGTGGTGTTGGAGATGTGTGCAATGAATGATAGCATGGTCTCAGACAGTTGTGACTGCATAGCATGTTAAGTAGATTAGCTGTAACTCGGACCATGTACTACCACTGCATTTGACCTTCTTTTTAGTTTTATTGACTGATCTGACATCCTTAGTACTTGATCAGTTCTGTACGTTGACTAAAAGATGGTAGTATTGTTTTTCCCACTCAGGGAAAATATATTTGTGAATGTAAAAGACAGTTAAACATAAAAAAAACCTGATCAGGTAATGACTCAAAACATTGACCCGTAATGAAATAAATGATGTATGTTGGGCCTTTAGGTTAGGATTGTTTTTCCAGACCTGCCAGGGGTCAGGTAGGCAGAGTCAGGTAGACACATTTTTTAGTGACCCCAGGTAAAACCACTTGCTCATCGATCAGCTATGACTTTAAATTCTGTGAAGTACTAAATGACAAAGAAATATGAAGACACAATGCAAGCAGCTTTAGTTTCAATGCAAAATGCCACATCTCTCTCTCTCTGTCTCTTTCACAGACACACAAGCATGCATGCATGCGTATGCATGCTCATACACATACACACATATCTTCAAATTTGTTCTCACAAAGATTTTTTTACAGGCACCAACAGTTACCCTAGGGATTAATTGCTGTAGCGTCTTTGAATGCGTTATCTTTTTAGGCGGATTAGAAATTTGAAGAAGGCAGAAAAGAAGGACAGCTGTCATCCCTGTAATATGCTGCATTTGTGCTTTGTTAGAGAGACTTCTTTTTTCAGTTGACTGTCATCTAACGTTTTGTCACAAAGAAGCCAAAACTAGACGACCTGTGTGCTCCATTCTGATCGGCCAGTGTCTTCTCACTCATGTCAGACATTAAGTGCAATAAATTACGATGTGGATGTCATAACAGGAATTTGATATGGTAGTTTTGCGAAGTGAAGCAGCGGCTGTTGTGGTGATTATCCTGCATCAGCAAAATAATACTTAAGTTCTATTTTTCCGCTGCAAATGTTTGAAAAATGCTGTTTTTGGTGGGTAGGTGGGTTGCAGCTTCACCACATGCCATTACTGTCCTACTATGCTCTTCCCGCCAGATGCAAAATGTGCCTGTCATTGTACTGTCTTAGACTGAATAAGACAAAAACTTGCACCATGTATCGGTGTTCTTGTCATCACCACTTCACTCTTACCCTCATATCAGTCAGTATCATGACATGTCGAGGCTTGGATTTGGGTGTGGGTGTGTTGTGTGGGAGGGGGGGGAGGGGGGGGGGGAGGAGGGGGGTTCTCCATTTTGTATTTTTTGTTGTTGTTTTTTTGTCCCTAAGAATGCCTTGGACACCTGCCTTTTATTTTTGAAGGGTGTGTGTCCATGGTGTGTTTACTGTGCCATGCACGTTCCATTTTGACATTTATTCAAGACTTCCAGAACAGTGTTTTCACATGTACATCAGCACACACAAAAATGTGGAATGATATGAGTAGGGATTCATCAAATGTTTGATTTCAGAATACTTGGATGGTGGTGTTATCTTTGGAATGTGTTGTTAACAGAATCCAAAACAGGCCTGTCTAAATAGTAAAATTAAGTATGCATAGTTTTATCTCGGCACGTGTGGTTGCACTGTGTGAATATATATTGCTCTGTCATTAATCAGAAGACTCGATAATGAAAAGATACAGTTTTCCTCTATAGGTGATATATTGATCTTCAGCTCACTGGTTTATTTATTTGTTGTTGTTGACAAAACTGTATAGCAGTAGAAAAGACACAAGAGATGGTGAAAACCAAGAGCCTTTTAAAATGGATGGAAACTGAAAAACGTGTTGAATTCAATCTCACTCTTTCTCTGTCTGTCTGTCTCTGTCTTTCTAACATCGCTTTGTCTCTGTGTGTGTGTGTGTGGGTGTGTGTGTGTGTGTGTGTGTGTGTGTGTGTGTTCTGTCTGTCTGTCTGTCTGTCTGTCTCTCTCTCTCTCTCTTTTCCTCCCAAATATATTAGCTGGCAGGAGGATGTGAATAATCATTTTGATACAAGTCTTGATGTAATGAACACCCTCTTTATGTTGTGCTCACACAGTGAAACCATGTTGGTAACACTTGATGACAGTTGATGTTCAGACAATGTGTGTGTTCACCTGTGCCAAATGTGACTCAGTCTCACTCACCTTCCACATGTTTTCCCCCACCATGTAGAAGGATACCCTCAAAGACTTGGTGAGTTAGTCTGCCTTCTCCAACCAGATCTTAGCTGATGCTCTTCTCTTCTGAGATGTACAAAATTCAGATGCCATTTCTCTACCCTCATCCCGACTGCCCACCAAGACTTCTCTAATGTCCCTTTTGTGTGTAATCTGACAGTAGTGTTTTTCATAGAGGTGTTTTTTCTCAATCAGGATTTCTAATAATAACTGTTTAAATCATCTTCACTTTTCTGCTTTCTTTTCTGTGTCTTGTTTTTCCCTCTGCCAACTTTGTTGACATTGGTGCAGCTTTATGCATTACATGCTCACTATTTGCATGTTCTTCAATTTGTATTTCCAGCCGTGTTAATAAAAGCTTCAAGTTCACGGTATAGTTCACTGAGAAAAATGTACAGAAATACACATGATCTAGGGGAAAGGACGTTTTGGGAAACAAAGCTTGTATGCCACAGCTAAGGTCTGGCCAGGAGAAGAGAGTTCTATGAAAAATTTGTGGTGCAGTATGTCCTTCCTTTTTGACGTGTTTTCACCATTTGTGCACCTTTCTATTCCTCCTCTTTGTCTTATACAAGGCTTGTACAGGTCATTATCATCATAGCTCCATTTTTATTGGTAGCTTTTCACATATAGTCACAAATGCACAGCAGTGGATTTTTTTTCTTTTAATATAGTGGTCCAGTTTACTTTCATATGCATTCGTGGGGTGAAACTCCCACAAGTGTGTCAGTGGCTTTAATGTATCTGTCCATTTTACCTGTACATTTTGACAGCAGTATACACCAGTCCATTGGGTGGAAATTTTTTATGACAAGTGCAGCTCATCTGAACACCGAAACTTTCTTGGTAGCATATGAGTCGGTATGTTCTACTCGTAAAGTTACGTTTTAGAAAAAGTTGAGCTTTGTAGTATAGAAGCTGTTTGGTGTTTGTGAAAGTGTACTTAGCAGTATTCAGTTCAGTTACAGATAGAGTCAATGGTAGCTTGTTGCTGTCAACTTTATGGCATATTTGAATAGTTTGAAAGCAGAGCAAATTTACAAACAGCATAATTCATTGTAGGGAAAGTTTATTCTCTTTTTCAAGGCATGTTAAGTTTGGAGGATGTTGTCTTTTCTTATCGGCCGTTAAAATGAAGGTTTTCTTTTTCTTTTCAAAATGGTTTTCATTTCTTATTTCCCTGTAGATGGTTTTAAAAGTGACAGTATAAAAACTACATCTACTGCACCATCTTCTTACTCACTACTCAAACTCCTTGTTCCCCATACCCTTTGCCCTCCATCTTTCACTCTTTAAAGGTTGGGAAAAGAACAATCACCACCTTATTCACTACCGTAACGCCTTGTTTACCCATACCCTCCCGTCACCTGTCTATCATTCACCCTGTAAAGGTTGGGAAAAAAAAAACAATGAAAGAATAAAACAATCACTGAGTGTCAGAAATGTATTAACATTATTATTGAATAACAAATGTGAAAGAGAAATTTTACTAGTTTGGAAAAAAAAAAGCTGTAGTATGCATCAGTAAAGTTATGGTGTTCAGTGGCTGCCAGAATTAAGAAATAGAAAGAGTAGAATTGATTAATAATGATAAACAGATTGCCGAAATGTTCATTGGGAAGCTCTGGGTGATTGTTGTTATGAATTTTACATTTGACTTCAACAGCATTACAGAACAGGAACAGGTTTAGGTGGTTTTAATGTACTACCATGTCATCTGGCAAAGATTATTGCATGCTGAAAAAAAAGTCAGATAAGTAATAGATAAGTGTTTAAAATAAGCATTAAAAGAATACAATGAATTTAGCAAAGCCGCAGCTACCGAGTTAGTTCAAAGGATTGCCATTGACCAGGGTCTGTTGTGGTTCATTATATTCGGTTTGTTTTCATTACTGGCTTACAATATGCTTGAGTTGTTGTGCCTAATATTACTTTTAAAAAAAAGAAAAAAAAGAAACCAAACAAATAAACAGACAGACAAATAAACACTGTAAGAAAAAGATTGTACACTGTGATCATGCTGACAGATGAATAATGTGATAATTGTATGCTGAAACAGAAAATTTGTCACATTGAAAAATAAGTGCAGATTACAAACAGGTCCAAATTGAGATTTGTACATATTTAGATATGTGTAATTATCTGTGCTCAGAGTTATGAATTTTAGCTGTGGGTTTGATGGCTGGCAGCTATGTAACAGTCACTCCTTTAGGGGCCTAAAGTTCTTCATTGTCATCACCCTGCCGTCAGCATCGATTTGTATTCAGTTAGAATTTATGTTAATTTATTCATCACTTCCCCAGGCATCTGTTAACATTTTCAGTACTAATGATAGATCTGGAACAGGATATGTATAGCTTGTGTGCTTCACTGTTAGTGGTCATGTTTCATTAAACTATAGTGCTGTTCTGTAGTTATAGGAGCATCAAGTGAAGGTCAGCTGTGAGATTATCAGCTGAAGGACAGGCAAAGAAGCACATGTCTGTTGCTTCAAACAGCTTACTCATGCTTTTCTTACACAGTTTGTGACAGGTATAGTTTTGCAGTTTACTATTGATACTTGAAGCTTAGGAATGATAGTGGATCTTCTCAAAATGCAAAATCAGTTATGTTAATTAGACCTTTAAAGATATGGCAAGTGTCAAAAATATTAATTGACTGTTTATTAAAACAAAATTAGGTAAAAGACAAACATTTAGACTGTGGTTCTGTGTTTGGGTGTGTGTGAGTGTGTGTGTGTGTGTGTGTGTGTGTGTGTGTGTGTGTGTGTGTGTGTGTGTGAAATCAGGTTAAGAACAAGCTAAGTTGAATTGAGTCGAGAAGAGTCACTGACTATTGTGTCTGTATCAAACGCTGAAATAGTTGTATTTTTATAAGTTTGAGTGAACTTTGGTTCTTATTAAAGAAAAAAAATCTAAATACATGAAAGGCCATGTCAGTGGTTCACCATCCCCAACTCAAGTTGTTAAAGTCCTACTTGAAATTTAAAACTAAATTCCACTTCAGTAGGTTTTTTTGTTTTGTTTTTGTGTGTTTGTTCTTTTGGTCCATGCACTCTAAAGCAAAGATACAAACACACAGTAACAGCAAAGCGTGCGTACCACACACACATCATTACACATACAGGACACATTTCGCATAAAAGGTTAAGAATATGTACATGCTTTAATACTTTTCAATGGTGCATATGCTACACATTGAGGCTTACAAGTATCCAAAATATGAATAATTTGTTGGCAAGTATTCAGGCTTTTGAATATGTGTATGTACCTCTAACTGTATAATAATAAATGTGGCCCATGCTGAGGAAACATGTAGGTGTTCAGTGTAAATATGTTTGTACAGAGCATAAAGGGAGAGGAACCACCACAAGAGTGTTTTTGCATTCTGCAGTTTCATGCTGACTTGGTGTGCAGAGCATTTTGTGAATTAACTGCAAAGCTTTAGTGTGATTGTGCTTATTTTGTTTGATTGTATATTTCTTTTGAATGTGTCTGATATTACAGGGGGGAACAACTACTATTTCCTTTTGATTTACAGAGATATAGAATGGTGAACATAATGCAAAATTTAGATAAAATGAAAAATAGAATCATGGAAACAAAACTACAAACAAAAGGTACAGTTAGAAAGCATGATATTGTATAGTCATTAAGAAATGAATATATATCCATGTAGACATTAGTATTATTTGGATTCAGAGTTTTGAAAAAAAAAAGTGATGCGAACAAAGATGAATCTAATATGTCTCAATACATACACTACAAAAATTATGTGCACACACACACACACACACACACACACACACACACACACACACACACACACACACACACACACACTTACACACACACACACACGCACACGCACACATACATACACCAGTAAGTACGATTTTTTTACTTTTTCATTGACACATATAAATGGATTAATAGTAAGTGACAGGCAAAATTATATATTAGGATTGCAATGTTCATCTCTTCCTTTCATTGAGCTATTTTGTTTCTGATTTGTTTTTAAGCAGCCAGTTATACAGTGTTTTTGAGAATATATGTTTTCAGTGATCTGGTATGCATTCAGTGGTTCAGACTTCTTTCAGCTGGAAACCTGAAAATACTGTCGATTTACATCCACCCTGATGCCCCTCTTGTTGCCTCCGAATACTTTTCATTATTTGATTTCTTCTGTTGTGATTCTTTTCTTCTGTGTTCTTTTTAGTGTATTCATGGGAAATGAATGACAGAAATTCTGTTGATCTTACCATTAGAGAGCTAAGTAAGGTTTGTACTGAGTGTGTGGAGTGGAATGGTGGTGACCAGGTGGACAGGGCTCTCACCTGGGAAGTGAGAGTCCCAGGTCCAGGGTTTTAGTATCACACATATTTTTGTTGTTGTTGTTTGATCTTCCGCTCTGTAGGTTGTTGTTGTTGTTAGAGATTGTTGTTGTTATTTTGTGGTCTTCCTCACTATCAGTTCCAAACTGGTGCTCTAGACAGCCAGATTTGAGGGTGCATGAACTTAATACTAAGAAAAGAAACCACTGTAACAATGGAGTTGTCCCTTCACAGGGGGCCGGAATAGCTCAGTGGCAGAGCGCCAGACTCGTAATCTTGTTGATTCTGGGGTTGCGGGTTTGAATCTCCGCTAAGCCGTTTCAGTTCAGGGGGCTTTTTTCCCTTGGAGTTAACATTAGTTCTGACTCCATTTCCCATACAGTCCTTCAAATGAGACTATATACTGAGGTTCTATGTGTGAACGCATGCACAAAATCTTGCACACACGTAAAATCCCATCACCAACTTTAGGAAGAGAAGGCCAGTTTGGCCTTTGGTATGGATGACATGTTACACAGAGTATGTACCTTCCCTGAAGTTGTAGTATGGCTGCCTTAATGGCGGGATAAAAAAAAATGGTCTTACACACAAAACTCCACTCCCTTTGTTGGGTAGATGGGATTAATCCTTGCCTGTCTATACAGGGAGTGTCCACAGGAGTGTCGGCCTGCGTACGCAGAGAGAGAGAGAGAGAGAGAGAGATGTCCCATCTCAAAAGTCGTGGAAAAATCCACTTTCAGTGTTAAACATGTTTAGGTAGAATAGAATCAAACAGATGCTGCTGTTATCATGGCAATGTGTTAATGTGTCCAGAGAGCAGCCAGAATTTCTTGCACTTAGATTATTGACTGAAGTTGTACAATATAATACAGTCAGGAAACTTCATGGTCAGTAATGATTCTGATGGATTCTGCATGTTTGTTTTCTGAAATATAATAGTGGAAATTGTTTATGACACCTTCACCATGGAAGTGTTGATACAGTTAACCAGAATTTTGCCAACAGAATTATTTGCATGCTCTTTGATTATGTGAAAGTGTTCATATAGTTTACCAGGATGATAAAATTTCTCCCCTTTTTAAACAGTAACTCTAGGATCATGCCCTGATCATGCTGTATTCATTCTGTTTTGTTAGTGTGAAATGTTTGATGTGTTGAGGGCTTTTAACACACTTTTGTTTTCTAGCCTTGTTACTTGAATCCATATTTCCACCCTTTCACTAGGGTAGAAACATAACACATCAAACTCGGAATCTGCCTTGTTCTGACTGAAGAGTAGTTGCTGTAACTGAGTGTCTCTGAATGCTTGCATGTGTGAATGACTGAAAACTAAACACTACTGTGAGCCTGTCTGTTGTGTAGGTACCAGATCCATCTCCATTTGAAGTCATTTTGAATGTTCAATGCCAGCACATTCACAGCAACTTAATACTGGAACTTTTTCTTTTTGACAAATCTTAAATAAATGTTAGCGAACCGCCCAGAGAACGTGGACAAACGAGTCACAAGACGAAACACAACTAGTTTCGACCTCTTAGGTCTTCATCAGGTGAGACATTAACGAATAAAACAATGAAAATTCACTTAGCTTTGATCGCTTCAGATCACTTGGTAGGGTTCAGCGCAAGGAAGAAGGCGTTGAATGCCTTCTTCAACGCCTTCTTCCTTGCGCTGAACCCTACCAAGTGATCTGAAGCGATCAAAGCTAAGTGAATTTTCATTGTTTTATTCGTTAATGTCTCACCTGATGAAGACCTAAGAGGTCGAAACTAGTTGTGTTTCGTCTTGTGACTCGTTTGTCCACGTTCTCTGGGCGGTTCGCTAACATTTATTTAAGATTTGTTTAGATTTCCGCCTGCAGTCCTCTCGCTTTGCAACTAGATCTTTTTCTTTTTGACTCGCATGTGTAAACAAAGTGTCTATGTCATCACCCAGTTTGTGGTTATGTGTGTGTGTGTGTGTGTGTGTGTGTGTGTGTGTGTGAGTGCATGCATGTGTGTGTGCATGCCTGTGTGCATGTATGCGTGCTCATGCATAGTGAACTGATTATACTGGCATTTTTTTCAGCAGTTACAAGCTCTGGCTTTTAATATAACCAGACATGACTAAACAGTGAATACAGTTGAGACCATTCCAGCCATCCTTTGCATATAAATGTTACCAAATAGTAAGGACTGTAAGTTTGTGATAATATTTTCAGCTACATCTTTGATATTACAAAATTTTCTTTGAAATTTTGATCACTCACAGTCATTGCTCCATACACTGATAAAGGATATGTTAAACGATATTTTATGAAAATATTGTAACAGATGTTATAGTCTGTAGTCAAGATCAGACCATTTAGTGCCCATTCTATCAAGCAGAGGGGAAGGTATACAAAGATGTGTTACTAAATGCAGTTTTAAGACAGACCACGTGTGGAGATATTTTGCAGAATGTAGATTTAGTCATTATGGTGTAAGTAAAGAATCAAATAGAACAATTTTTCTTGTTTCAACAATAACAGATCTTTACATCAATTGTAGGAACTCATGGTAAATGTTACATTGTTGCCTAAGTGATCAAAGTAGGTGTTTTTCAAGCGAATGTCCAAACTGGTACATCAAACACAGTCGCATGTGTTTGTGTTGCAAGACAATATTACATCATACATCTTCAGTTTACTGAAAATGCACATTTGGAATACCTGTATGATTTCACAGTCTAATGTAAAGAGATCTCTGGTTTGAACTTTTCATCTTGGAGGAAGAGTGTGCAGGTGTTCATTGCATAATAGCCAAATAGATCATAGCCTGTTAAGGTCAGGGCGTCTTAGCCTGAAGTTAATAACAGTTAAATGGTGTGAAAGAAGAGAGAGAAGAAGGGAGCAGGAAAAGGACAGGTGAATGGGAAAGTAGTGTGAGAGGATGGGGAGGGGAGTGAAGAGTAAGGATGGGGTTGGAATACTATAGGTGATTGAATGATACCGGAGAAGTAAATGATAAGGAAGATTTTCTCAGAAGTTAGAACTTCCGATGTTGTCTGCTATTTATAGTGCTGACCATCACATGCACGTTTAGTGTTTGTTGTGAGTCGAATTACCAAGAATCACTGTAATAACACAAATAGTTTTAGTGGAGATGTGAACATGCTAGTTGGACACATGCAACTTTTTTTCTTCTTTTTTACTTGCTCAACTATTTTTTAATTTGAGACTTACTTCAAAATGTGAAATATTTGATAATCTATGCCTTGATCTTGATCATCATACAAAACAAGTTGTAGTTGGAATTGTATCTACATGCCCTTTGCCTTCCTCAGTAGTCCCACGCACCCTTTGCCCTTCATTCTACTGTGACATTGAGTATTCATTACATGTCAGTCAAAAAGGCAAAAATTATTGCTGTCTGTTTTTGTGTGTGTAGTGTAGTCAAAAAGGCAAAAATTATCTCTGTCTCTTTTTTTTAAGTAGTGTTCTAGCAATGCAGTTTTAATTTTGCTCTTACCTGTTTCAGAAAATGGGACATAGATGGGGAGTTTGTGTTATACTCCCTGTTTGGCTAGTATACTTACCATGTCAGACCATAGCATTCAACGGCAGTTAGCCAGCTCTGTCAGGCCGAATTTTTTCCGTGGCCAATGCAGTCATAAGACAGTCACGTGATGTCACCCCACTTCCGGCCCCGGAAGAAGCCAGTGTCAACTTCCTATAAGTCATTCAGCGAGGCCTGGTGTATGGTGACCCCGAGAACCTTGGCGCCAGAGGGGAAGGTAGGGAGGGAATTAGAGTCTGACATGGTAAGTATACTAGCCAAACAGGGAGTATAACACAAACTCCCCATTTTGGCGTCATATACTTTACCATGTCAGACCATAGCAGAATTTAAAGGAATCGGAGGAGGGCGAGCGCCCTAGTGGTTCTTGGGGTTGACCGATATGGCTGCATTGGCCGCCACAAAGGAAATCCCCTTAGACCCATCAGCTCTGGTCATGCGGATATCCCTCAGGTAAAAATTAATGAAGGGATTTTCCGAACGCCAGTAGGCTGCCTCCAGCAGGTGGCGCACGGGGACAGAGTACTGGAACGCTGTGGAAGTGGCCAGTGCTCTGACCTCGTGGGCCCTGGGTGATAGGACAGGGAGATCCTTGTACGCCTGAGCGTAGGTAGATCTCACCGTCTTGGAGAGCCACCTGGAGATAGTTCCCGCCGAGATATCTCTAGTATTGTTGGGGTTGAGGGAGATAAGGAGTCGTCTCTGGGAGGAGCGCCTGGGGCGTGTGCGTTCCCAGTAGTACCTGAGACACCTGGAGGGGCAAAGGTCCATGTCTCCATCTTTTTCTCCCTTTCCCAAGATGTCAGAACTCCGGAAGGAACTTGAGAGAGACTGAGCCGTCCCTGTGGAAGGCGATATCTGTGGGGTCACCGCTGAGGGCGTGAATCTCACTTCGTCTTCTGGCCGAGGCCAGGGCGAGGAGAAAGGTGGTCTTAAAGGAGAGGAGGTCAAAAGGAATAGAAGCAATGGGTTCAAAAGGGGTTTTTCTGAGGGCATCGAGGACCGTAAAAAGGTCCCAGAGGGGAATGCGCCTAGGGGACTGAGCTTCCCGTAGAGCAACTCCTCTAGACACCTCTCTGAGGAGAAAGTCATTGTCAAAAGAAGGGCCCCCCAGTTGACGAATGGTAGTGCAGATAGCTGATCTGTAGCCCCGAATGGAGCCAGCCGACAGCTTAAGGGAAGAGGATAGGTGGGAGAGGAAATTTCCTATTTGGATGTTGGAGGGGCAGTAATGGGGAACAGAGTTATCTGAGCACCAGGTTATCCATCTCTCCCAACGGTAGTTGTAGAGGGATTCGGTGCTGGCTCTGCGAGATGCCGAGGCGAAGTCCCGTAATCCCTGAGAGGCCCCTGCCCCGGCTAGTGTGTCTAGGACGGACTGGGGTCTCTCCGAGTGGGGGGTAGATGCAGATGTTCGCAGTTGGGCTGGCATAGAAGCCACGCGTGTAGGCGAAGCATCTTGGGATTGGAGTGAGGAAGACCTGACCGGGGTTGTCTCAGCATGTCCCAGCGAGGGCTGAGCCGGAGGGGGGGAACGTGGGTGAGGGACTTGGGGTCCGGGAACCAAGACTGGGTCGGCCACCATGGCGTTACGAGGATCAGCCTGGGTCTTTCCAGCCTTGCCTTCCTGATCACCTTGTGTAGGATGGGGAAGGGGGGAAAGGCATACGCCAGTAGGCCCGTCCCGGGGAGGGATAGTGCGTCGACTGCATCCGCCTGGGGATCTGGAACGGGAGAGACGTACAGGGGCAGGTGATGGTTGAAGCTGGTGGCAAACAGGTCGATCATGGGCACAAACCAATGGTTGCGCGACACCAGCGAAGGAGGGCCTCTTGTTCTGAGGGAGAGGCCTATGGAGCGGGCCTCTCCCCCTTTGTTGACATAGCAAGCTACCGACGTATTGTCCGTGAGGAGGAGAACAAGTCGGTGCGCGACCTTGTGCTGGAGTTGGAGAAGGGCTAGCCTGATCGCTTCCAGCTCCCACTCCCCGAGGCGTGACTGTCCTCCACGTGGGCCCCCCAGCCCAAGTTGGAGGCGTCTGTATAAAGTTCCAGTGGTTGGGTTGGGTTGGGAGGGAGATGGGGACCCCGGTGGAGAGAGTGGCTGGAGTGAGCCGCTCCTCCGTCGCCGAAATGAACCAGTGTCCGAGGGGAATGACCTGGTCCCAGCGGTCGGAGGTCTGTGACAAACGTCGGCGGAACTCCCTCTGAAGTTGGCGTTTGGGGACCCGCCGCAGGGGAATGAGGGGAGACAGGGACTCCATCATTCCTAGGAGGGAGGACAGGGTTCTGGCCGAGGTGTGGGGTGCCTGTGACAGGCAGGAGATGAGGTCCACTATGCGTGCAGGCCTCTCCGGGGTCTGCCAGACGAACCGTAGGAATCGTCTGTGGGCCGGGTGAATCAGGATCTGAAAAATAGGCGTCCTTCAGGTCTACGGATGTGGCCCAGTCGCGATGATGGATGGAGTCTCGGATCTGGGTGGGGGTCTCCATCTTGAACTTGGTGGGCCTGAGGAACTTGTTGAGGGGCGAAAGATCTAGAATGGGCCTCCATCCTCCCGAGGCTTTTGGGATCACAAAGAGTAGAAGCCGGGGTTTGGGTGGGAAATCTCCGAGATGGCCCCTCTTTTGAGGAGGTCTTGGACTTCCGTGCGAAGAGCTTCTGCTTTGGCGGGGGAGGGTTCGTTGGGGGAGGGAGGGGGAGATAGCATGAGGGGGGGGACGCTCGTGGGCCCAAGGAAGGCGAAACCCTTCCTGTAGCACCGCCACTATCCAGGGGTGAGGCGTATGCGTCTCCACTGGTGGGCATGCCGGGAGAGGCTGCCCGCCAGGGGGGGCGAGGGTCTGGGCTGGTGCTACCTGATCTAAGTCCCCCTCGGGCTGTCTCCCTAGTCAGCTCCGGGAGCGTGACTGTTGGCCTAACCGAAAATTTTGCTGATGGGGTTTTGGCTTAGGCCTTGGGAGAAGATTAGGTCGCTTGGCGGGCCGTGCGGTGCGGGAAGGCGATTGTCTGGGATAGGGTCTGTGCCTGGGGAAGGAACGAAGTGGGGGTCTAGCAGGGCGTGGCGGTGGCCTGGGCGCAAAGGACACAGCCTGCTTGCGTTCCTCAACTGCTTGTGCTATGACGTCAGCCGAGTAGTCGCCAAAGAGCGACTGGACCTGGCCCGGGATGCATCGCAGGGCTGCCTTAAGCGTCGGGGAGAGAGAGGTCCGCGCCAGCACGGCCTCTCTCGCGACCAACAAGCAGTTGAAGTGGCTTCTGGCTGCGCTGTCCGCCGCAGCCGAAAGGTGATGCGAAATCCTGTTAACTAGGTGTCGCATGAAAGGATCGCTGAACAAGCGAGGGTCAGGCTCTTGGTGCGCCTCAGAGCCCGGGTCCCCCGGTACTGGGATGGCACCATCGTCCTCCGGCCATAGAGCCTCCGCTCGCTGAAGGGGCATGTCCAAGTAGGTGTGTCCCGCCGTGGTGTGGAGGATGCCCATCCTGGCTACTCGGACCCATTCCTTTAGGTTCTTAAAGGAGATGGCGCCGGAAGTAGGGGGGGGGGCAGGTGGGGGATCAACCGACGGTCCGACTGGGAAATGCCCATCTCCCTGGTCACGGGATTGTCCGTAAACAAGGAGGCGACTGAGGGGTTCTTGGGTAGATTGGTCTAGATCTCTGGGCCGGGGGAGAGGGAGAGAAATTCGTCAGCGGGTGCGGCCTCCCTCCTAACGAGGTCTGGTCGCCACCGTTCTATCGTGCGGACATCGTACAATGAGGTGGGGGCTAGCTCCTCGTCATCGTCCGCCTCAGGGAGGTACTGGTCCTGAGAGGGTTCATAGCACCCGTCTTCAGGAGGTAAGTCGAGGGGTGCCTGTAGTGTGTCCCCGGTGGCCCTATAATCGGCGGCCGGGACATCGTCCTGCCGATAGGACAGCGCCCGAGGAGGGAGACCAAGGTCGACCCAGGTAAGTGAGGCCGGGTGCCACATTCGACCATGTAGCTGGTCGTGCTGGGTGTTGGCGTTAAGCCACTGGTCTCTCTCGGGGGCATAGAGCCACCGGTCCCCGGGGAGGTAAACGGGCTGTGGCGGCCCTGGGGAAAAACCATGGTAGGTAGGCCGCACTCAAGGTCTGACCAGCGCGTTGGGCGAATGCGTAGGTCAGACATCCGCCGAGTCGTAGCCACGAGACCCTCTTCTTCTTGTAGGCAGAAAGTCCCCGGGGACCCGGGTAACCTGAATCACTGTTGGGGGGGGGCTTGAGAGGCCGTGGCCTGTCGTCCCCGTCCAGGTCCGTGCACTGCACCATACACGTCCTTGGAATGGGCCTGGGAGGGCCATAATGGTATGGAGGAGGATGCGGAAGTCGAGCCCCCAACCCGCGAAAGTGCGGATTGGTCAGGATGCGGTCCCGTGTTCCTCCCCCTGGAGGAATATGTCAGGTTACCCTTGGTCCCGCTGGTAGATCCTCCCCCGGAGGAGCGGGACCGCGGACGTTGCCCAAATGGGGATCCGAAAGGTCGGTTCCCCAACGTCCAATACCCCTAGGGAAGAAGGTGACGTTCGATCGGGGTAGGTCGACCGTCCTTGTGCATGGGCACGGCCGGGCCCATGGCGCGGCGTGCCCGCACGCCCAGGATTATGGACACCACCGAGGTCGTGCGTCGGGGTGACCATAAGGCTGCTTCCGGAGTCGAAGCGCTCCTCGAGCTCAGGTGTTGGCTGCACCTGTGCCCGGTGGGGCTGAGCGCTATGAGTGCACGTATCAATTTGGGGGGAAAAAGAGATACGTGACTCATCAAGGCGAGTGACGGATGGTGATTCCATCCCAGATCCGTCACCCGTGCTGGTCCGCGGCTCGGCAAGGTGCCCCGGGGGCCGAGATTCGCGTGACTCAGCATGATAGTTAGAAGTCTCCGAGCGAGTCCGTAGGCTAGAGGGCAAGCTGGCCGATGGAGAAGGGGTGGGGGAGGGCGAATTCCGTTGGCTAGTCTTTGCTCGGCCGGGCCCCTTGAGGGGAGCCTTGCCATTAGACTTTCTGGGCAGCACCTTGAGGGGAGCTTTGCCCTTAGACTAGCAGGCAGATCAAATGAAAGGCATTTTGAAATGGTGGCCGCTTGCCTATCAGCCTTGGGACGCCGCGGTCGTGCGTCCGTCGGTTTGGTAGACGAGGAAGATCACGCGTCCCTTCCGCGGAGAAGTCGTCTCTGTCTACCCGAACCGTACGTTCATCAGTGCGAACGGATTGCTCCGAGATGGAATCGACCCGCGGGTTCTCCGGGAAATTGAGCGAACTCCGAGCAGTGGAGTGGCTCGACCCGGCGGTGTCCTTCACCATGTTGGGCACAGGTGGATAGAGCAAACCCGGAACACACGACCGCAAAGAGGAGACAAGGTGGCCGATCGAGAAAATCAATTAATCTCGATCGTCCGTGTGGTGTCGTGCAAAGTGCTCGAGAGATCGACTGAAAACTCGAACTACCCGTACACGCCACCGGTCGTGTGACTGGTATGGCTATTAATAGCAATCTCTACACGTGGAGTATCACTGTGTATAGGTGTGATAGTTCTTGGGCACTAAATCTTAATAAGCAGATCAGTGTCACACACCCTTACTCGAACACGTTCTACCTGTGAAGGGTAAAGAGTACAGGTGTGATAGTTATTGAGCCCTAAACCTTAATAAGCGGAACCAGCACAAAATGCGTGCTGAACCCGAGGCTCGGCAATATGGTGGGGGAACACGACCGGCGAGCGGTGCCGACGATCGCGAGTAACAAAGTCGCGAGAGTGCCGGTAAAAGAGACAAATCTTTAATAAATACGCTCCCGAGAGTGCCGGTAAAAGAGACAAATCTTTTAATAAATACGCTCCCACCAAGAGCCTCACACGGCAAAAATACTCAGGGTCTAGTGCAAGCCGGAACCAGCACAAAATGCGTGCTGAACCCGAGGCTCGGCAATATGGTGGGGGAACACGACCGGCGAGCGGTGCCGACGATCGCGAGTAACAAAGTCGCGGGAGTGCCGGTAAAAGAGACAAATCTTTTAATAAATACGCTCCCGAGAGTGCCGGTAAAAGAGACAAATCTTTTGATAAATACGCTCCCACCAAGAGCCTCACATTTGCAAGCCACAACTGAATCAAGTATAGAACAAAACACAGCAAGGTTAACACAAAGGCAAGTATAGGCGAGACAGAGCACAAGACTTATCTTGCTTTGACGGCAGGCCGAAGATGAATGACTTATAGGAAGTTGACACTGGCTTCTTCCGGGGCCGGAAGTGGGGTGACATCACGTGACTGTCTTATGACTGCATTGGCCACGGAAAAAATTCGGCCTGACAGAGCTGGCTAACTGCCGTTGAATGCTATGGTCTGACATGGTAAAGTATATGACGCCAAATACTTTTTTCCCCCCAAACATACTGAGGGAGAACGATAGAGTGATACATGGAACATTTGCATGTTTCCTTGACTTTGTTGACAGGCTCTTTTTTTCTGTAGCAGGATCATAATAGGTAGGGTTTACTTTTGCTGGATGTCACAGTGATTATTCCTCTTTAACACTCAAAATAGTCATGCCCTAAATATAGCATTAGTGTAGCTTGGCCTAATCAGTGGGTATTGTTTGTTTATTGGATGTGTAATGTGTTTCATAATAATTTGTATATCATTTACAAGGAGGTATGGTGTGCTTAATAATAATTTGTGTATTATTTACAAGAAGGTACCATAATTTCCCATTTTCACAAATAAGAAATCATTGAAAGAATATTTATTTGTATTTACTTTAGAGTGTTCTTAGAAAAAGGTTCTTGGTGGAAAAATATCTAAATTGGTATAATTTTTCTAGAAATAAAAGTGCTAAATTGTTTCACCTTTTCTTTTATTTTTTCTATTACCCTTTTTTTTTTTTTAAGGATTCATGTGTATGTATGCATGTCTGAACAAATATGGGTGCATGTTCTGTTCATTCTGTTCATTTTTTCTTAAGTTGCATATAAATAAATGATAAACTTGGGCAGTTATATACATAAACATGTTATTTACTAGGATCAGATTCTTCTATAGAATATATAAACCATTAGTACGTGAGAAGAAGCAGAAAAGGCATCTGCATTTTTTAATGTACTGCTGAACAGGTGAATGATACTGCTGTTTTTGCTTGACGTGCATGAAGATTATGTTAATTTTCATCAGGATTTTTGTTCTTTTATTATGGCCATTAAACTGAACCATAAAACTTGATTTTTTTGTTCTTTTATACAACACAATTCTCTAGTATAATTTTAATGAACAGACTTTGGAATTGTGAAGTAGTTCTTTGCACCTGATATTCATTCCTGGTATATATATGGAACATGAATCTTTAAGATAAATAAATTCTGTGTTGCTGATTCTTTTTTTGTGTGCAGTCTTTCAGAATTTTGATTTGTCTTTTATTATTGTAGAATTTACAGTTCTGCTAATAATGTTAATGGCAGTGTTGATAAGCTTAGAAAAAGGATGACAGATATAACATAATGTTTGAACAAGGCTTGGCATTTAGGAATGTCTGAATCCTATTCTTCACCATCAGTTTGTTTTTAACAGAGAGATTGAGCAACTTTCCAAGCATTAGAAGTGATATGTAGGTTTGTATTCCCAAGACCTACACAGTATTCCATTGATCAGGATCTGATCAATGTTGTCATGAATGAAGTAAATAATTTCGGTAGGAGTCAGTTTGAAAGCAGTGTTCAGTGACTGGCTTAATGATTACACACAGCCAGTCAGAAGCCCCCATTGTTTTGTAAGATAGTATAGTCATTACATTGGTTTGAAGAGCCAGTGTTCTGTTTTGTCTTTTGGTGTGTGTTTAGGAACAAAAATGAAAAGGGAGAAACTGATCGGGAAACTAGAAAAGTTTGAGTATAGTGAACAGGAAAGGGGAAATTCCCAAGGAAGATGCATCAGATGATTTCGCTGGATGGGATGTATGCTAGAAGCTTCTCAAATTGCCTTTCTTTTCTGGGACCTGTTGGCTTCTTTCTTTTCTTGCTCAATTTTTTTTTATTTTGAAGGTAAAGGGGAACACTTAATGTTGTGCTTGAATTAATTCATCCACAGACACAAAAAAGGTAAATAGAAAACAGAAGATTCTTATAAAGAATAAAAAAGCTTTAAAATTTTTTTTTTTATTGTTGTTGTTAATTATAATAATGTGTGCCTGATGTTTTTCAGAAAACCCGAATTGAGACAGACACAACAAACATCAGTCAGGACAGCATTTTCTACAAGCTGGGAGAGCATGGCCTCATCTCCTTCTCAGATTACATCTTTCTTCTTACTGTGCTTTCCAGTAAGATTTACTGTAAATGCATCAGATTGATATAGTATTATACTGCCGATGGGTACATGTAGTTTTACAGATGTTTAGTGATAGTTTGGCCAGCTCAGCATATTGATTGTAGTGTCAGCAAACTTAGTAATACTATAGCCACTTAACTTGGCTATGTTCTTTTGCCCTTGGCTGAGATTCTATGGATACATGTGTTACTGTGATGTACCACAGTGAATGTTCAGATGCACAAATATGTTATCGTGGTAATACTAAAGATTCCTGAGGAAAGAAAATTTCTGCCAGCTCTGTCATCTTCATATGCTGAGAATGGAATGATTTTCTTCTAGCATCAGTTATGTTCATCGCAACAGTTACTTCATGTTTCTCATGATTAAAGATAACATGCCTGTCACCAAATCAAGAAAAATATTTTGTTTCTTTGTTTGCCTGGATTAAGTCTTATAGAATTCCAACCCTTAAACAAGGCCACATTCGACAGTTTCATTGAGGGCTCTGACCTCCTCTGGCATCTGTCAGGATTCATAGCTTTAGTGTCTGTTCACTGTTGCAAATGTCTGTGAGATAGACTTTTATTGGTCCCACAGTAAAACAGACGTTTTCTTATGTCTGTGAGACAGACTTTTTTTGGTCCTCAGTAAAACAGACATTTTCTTAGCTTTTCCTACTTTGTTAAAAGAAAATTTCTGCTGAATTATTAAAAAAGCAGACAGATTAAGTTGACAAGAGTATTACTTTATTTAAAAAATTACTTTCAGTTTTGATATCCTTTAATATGTGTGCATGTGTTCTTATGTGGTCCATAGCTCCTCCAAGAAATTTCGAGATTGCCTTTCGTATGTTTGACATTAACGGTGATGGGGAGCTGGATTTGGAGGAGTTCAACAGGGTAAGATTACTCTCCTTTTTTGTTCTTGTAAATAGTGCTAGCTTATGTGCTTACTTACGCCCTTTACCACCACCCCCACCCCTGAATGAGGATATGCCATTGATGAAAAGTTCTTCAGTGAATAGTCCTTCCTGCATCTGTCCACTTGGTTTAGAAATAGTGCTGTTTGATGAATACTCAGAGCTGCCAGGGTCTCAAAAGCATAAAGTGTAGCATTTTGACATTTTATGTGTAACATTCCAGATTTAAGCAAAGCACTCGTATGCAATGCAGTATGTTAGACGTGGTAGTACTTCAGTTGTTTTACTTTAAACCTGACAGATTGATACTGATAAGATGTGAAAATTGCAGTTGTCATTACTGATTTTTCTTCCACTTTTTCTCTGTCTCCTTATTATTAACCATTTTTTAGAAATTAAGTCTGCGGTCAAAAGATCTACGTTGTCTAGGTTCCGTTTAAGCTGTAGCTAAGTCTGTGAAGCATGGATTTGATATATATATATATATTTTTTTTTTTTTTGCATAGAATTTTGTCACAAAGTGTGGCAGTGTAACATTGTCAACGAACTTGCAGCATGCTAGGCCGAAAGCGCAGTACCTGGCAGTTTTGAGTGTTTACTTCTTTTCACTTTCCACTGACTTTTTTTTGGCTGTGGGTTTTGTTTGACAGACCTTGCCTTTTGCGATTCTTTGGATACAAAAAAGGATAAGAATGGGATAATTCAGGGTCCAGGTATTTTGATCACAATTAAATCAGTTTGTATAGTCCCAATACGTCCTTGAAAGTCCTTGAGGTTTGAACTCCCTTTCAGGGACATAAAGTCCTTGAAAATTGTAGTTTAATCAAGGTACTTGGAAAAGTGTTTTTTATATATATATATATATATATATGTGTGTGTGTGTGTGTGATGTGTGTGTGTGTGTGTGTGTGTGTGTGTGTGTATAAGCATTTTTTTTGTTCTTGTTCAGCAAAATTAGAAGAAATGGGAAATCTTTCACTTCAGGTGAAGATAGGAGTCCTGAAAAATGCCAGGTTGAATTTTGATTATCAGCATCAGTTCCTATTGATCACTAATCTCACTGTTCGTTTGTTGGTGAAGTGTGGGTCAAGTCAAGTCATGTCAAAATTTTATTTTGAGATGGTACATTGATAAACAGGATATGCTTTTTTCCATCAAGCCATCTGCAGAACTAAAGAAAATGAATAGTGTGACCCCATGAGTCAGTGGGGTATGTATGCCCTCCATCATAGAGCACATTGTTTCTGTCTTTTCATCTTATTGAGTTCCTTGACCAACAGAACAAGGATCTGCAAAGCCTTTGAAATTTCTTTGAAAAATGATTTGAATCCTGTGAAAGTAAACTTTTTCCAAACGATTCACTGTCATCTCCAGTCTTATTGTTAGCTGAATTGGTTCCTTGGGCTGTTTTGATTCATGAGGCTTTGGAAGTACTGTTGATTATTATCATTTTTATGTATTAGCCCTCTAGTTTTGCTTTAGTTAGCTAAAATCTCTTCCAAGTAGATGAAAAATGTCATACTTTTTAATCATACACTAGGCCATAGCTGTGTAATGGCAAAATTAGCACCATTCTTCCTGTAGTTTAAATGTGACAGGTGGGAAGCTACATTCACATGGGCTGGTACAAGCCAGAGTATAGTATATGATGGAAAATCCTGATCAGGTCTGAGTGACAGGCAGTGGTGGTTGTGATGGGTATAAATAAACATGGGTGATTTCTTGTCAGCAGGTTGTGGTGGGATAAACTGTAATATCATTATCTTTTTCCACACCTGTCACCCATATATGGATGGCAGCTCCCTTCACAACACGCCACCCAGCACAGGGTAGCACAGACTGAGTGCTTGGTAACCCATAAAGCATAGTGTATGTGTTTATTTCCCCATTCATGGTTTAATTATTTTCATGTTTGCTTCTCAGGTGCAAGAAGTGATACGCAACCAGACGTATGTTGGCATGCGTCATCGTGACCATGCTGTGACGGGCAGTGTTGATCATGGGCTGAGTTCCTCTCTCCAGTGCTATTTCTTTGGCAAAGATGGCAGGAAGAAGCTGACTCACAAGGAGTTCCTGGACTTTCAGCGCCATCTGCAGCGAGAGATCAACCGCATCGAGGTAGGCTGGATTCGCTTGGTAGAGAGTATTATCTACTGATATCAGTAAGGAAGATGACATCGGAAACAACTCAGTCACCAGGAAAGCGAGAGAATCCCTGTTGTGGTTTGAGTCTTGCACTTGTTTTTTCATCCCCTTTCTATGAGATCCTAAGTGATGGTCAGGATGGTAGTCTTTCAGAGGAGATGATTAACAGAGGTCCCATGTGCAGCTGCATGAGGCACACATGAAAAGCCCCACAGCAGCAAGATAGTAGTCACTGGTAGAATCCTGTTAGAAAATCCACTTTTATAGGGTATTAACAGAAACTTACAGAATCCTTCCCTACTGCTACCACAATACTACCACCACCACCCTCCCCTGCTCTGCTCAATATATCACCGTACTTCGATGAAGCATTCTCACCTGATAGAACTGCCCAAATATCTCACAGAAAAATCTGTTGTGACAATGAGCTTATGGAATCATGTATAACGTACAATTCATTTAGTTATAAACATGGAAGACAAAAAAAGATTTATCAAAAATGAAACATGGAAGACAAAAACATTTATCAAAAATGTTATTTGGAGAAGATCTTTAAATTATAAGAAATTATACAGTCCAGTATAACAGTCAGGTCATAAAGCCTTTAACAGTGAAGACATGAAGACTTACAGAAAAAATATAAGAAAGAAGAATATTTGAATTTTTAGAAGTTATGCTAACCTGTACAACAGTCATTATTTTCATAAAACCTTTAACATAAAAAAAAAGAGAAAAGACACATCGAATTAAAAACAATAAAGCTATCCCATAACAACAGTCAAAACATAAAAGCATTTTATTCAGAGAAAAAAGTCAGAGAAAAAAGACATCAAAAAGATCTTAAGAAAAAAAATCTTCGAATTTTAGAATATTTCATTCACTGCCAATAAAAGCATTTATTTACTCTGCACACAAACTCATTCATGTACACACAGGCAACAAACGTTAGAGTCACAAAACAAGAAAGAAGGATGTTGCAAGAACAGTTTGAGGTAATATAGCAATTGAAATCAAACATAGTAAAAAAAAATGGCAGTTAATCTGCAGATGAGTAATAATTGTCTGAAGATTTTGATTGCAATTATATGTTGGACTCTTCATATTCTAATGTACAAAATCAGTTTTTGAATCCTGAAAAAAAAAGTGAGCAGACATGTGCTGTTCATAAACAGACATCATCAGTAGTTGGCTGCCCTTCAGGTGACCTGGGTATATTTGTTGGCTGTTTCATTTGCTGTAGCCCGTGTGTTTAGAAAGCTAATGTAGATTTTGACTTTGATGGAGACTATTTCAAATAAGTTCATCTCAGAAAGTAGTATAATTTGCATTTTGTTATGGTTAGTTTTCAGTATGTGTTTTGATAGGAAAAAAATCTCAAGATATCAGCCATCATTGTCTGTTTCTCTCTTGTACTTTCAGTTTGAACGCTACTGTGGAGATGACCGAAAGATTTCAGAGAAGGACTTTGGCAGCATCCTTCTCACCTACGCTGGCCTTCCATCCAAGAAAATGGCACGCATGCTGAAGCGTGTTAAAAGGAAGTTCAACGAGGAACCCAAGGTATGGTTCTTCCTGTGGTTCTTTCGCTTGTTTGTGACAACATAGCTTTTAGCTGTCAACAGAAGACGTCGATATCCTATTGGAAATGTCTCAGTTTTTACATTGGCCATAGAGGTAGGTTTTACCAGCCTTTCTTTGTTTGTTGTCTGTCTCTGAACAGTATTTGAATCAAGTTTGAAAGAAATTGCGTGGATAGATGGAACATAGCTCAAAGACAGTCCCATTAGGTTTTTGTGCAGGTCCAGATCAAAGGGAATCTTTTAAGAGTACTGTTGGCTTTGACAGAGGTCTGTCCATTCCTGTTCCATTCTCCCCCCCCCCCCCCCCCCCATTTTTTTTTTTTTTTTAACTGATTTTTGTCTTTTTAGATCACAGTAAGTATTATCAAGAGCATGCCTGTGCTCTGCAAACATTGAATAATTCTTTGAAACTTTGTTCATGCATTCACACTTGCACACACTTATACATGACATGTTTAGACGTAACAGTGATGCAAACTTGTTTTTGTGCAGACACATACACAATCACTCAATCATATATTCACCACCAGAATTGGAGAGACATGTATGGCCTAGTGATGTTCCTGGGAGTGAGTCTGAGGGTCTACTTCATAAAGACAAGTGGATGTCATAACTTATGAAAACTGAATTATGGTTCAAATTTGAATTGTATCAGTATTGTTAACGCCACATTCAAAAAGGTAAACTGTGACGGTTTATAAGAAAGCTTAAGAATATTGATAGTACTTTAATCTTCTATTGCAGGAACTAGTAGATAAGGAACTCTCCATCTGATGCGCTGAAAAGAATTTCCCTTCTGAATGTTATGTCTAAATTACTGTGTTGTGGCCAGCTGGCTTATCGAGTTAACACACACATCCCTACCCTCTACCTCCTCCAAGAAAAAAAAAAGAAAAAAATGATGATGTAAACAATACTCTCATTTGTTAAAAACATTTTTTGTGCTAGTCAGTGGGACATTTTGGAGGTATATTGGGCTTGCTTATGAGGAAAATATTTTTAGTGTATGTGCACTTTCGATTAAAGGGTAAAATAAAGTGGAAAAGAGAAAGGGGGGGGGGGGGGGGGGGGGCAGAAAAAAGAACAGTTTACAAGCAAGTTGTATAGAAGTGAAATGAATCGATTTGAAACATGAAAGAACATCACTTGCTGGCTTGATCAGTTGATTTGCACTGGACGTTACATTTGGAGCTACTGTGCACAGTGACTGTTCCCTTTTTGCAACCATAATATGAGCTTTGTAATAGAATGTCATTGTTAGGTTCCTGGAATGCGAAATTACATTCATGGTGCTAAAGTGAACTCTGGGAAATGCTAATAAGCAGTATACATAGTAATTAATTTCAACTCTGTTTATAAGCCCATGAAAGATGATTGGATGCAGCTTGATATAAACATGGGTGACCATGCCCAACTGGGCGAAATGTTTCTGTCATTTTCAAGAGCACTTGGTCCAGCTTTTGATGTCTAATGCTGAGATGAATTCCTACATTAGAACCTTCCAGCTGCACTAGATTTAAGATCACTGCATCAGTGGTCTTCATAGTTTGAAAATAGAGTTCTCTTCCCTCTCTGGTGTGGCCAAGCACTCGTGTCCTTGAGCAGCATGATGCAGGAGCATGTAGTGGAAAGCACCAGGGCAGGAACAGTTTTAGAACTGGTCCCAGCGATTGATGTCACTTGTGGTCAGGAGCAATTTCCATATCTTTGGGGTTTTTTGTTTTGTTTTTATGAATGTGAGGTCCAAAAGCTCCACCTGAAAATTCAGTTTGTAAAGACCAGATGTCATTTTGTGTGTGTAAATAAATGAATTGATATTTTTGGTCTAAGATGTGAATCTGTTAACCATTTGGAATCTGCTAAATAACAGTCCATTGGAATAGTTTCTTTATGTCGGATATTGATTTTGAGAAAACTGACGAACTTAAATGCCTTTTGCATTTGTAGAGCATCCTTGATCTTTAGGAGGTGCTTTGACTGCTTTTGCATGTTCTGTTTTTTTTTTTTTTTTAAACGAAATTGTATATGTACATGAAAGTAGTTATGGCATAGGCAGTGGCAATAATATGATTTCTCAGTTAGGGCATTGGTTGTATAACAATAAGCCTAATGCTATAAATTTGCAAAATATACATAATACATAAATGCACATGCAAGAGTTCCCATGGAGATAGTTGGGGCTCTTTGTACACAAATAATATCTCAAAGTTATCACATTTTAAATGTAAATATTATCTCCGCCCCTTGTAAGTTCTATCAGGGTTTGTACACTCCTTGCAGTTTGCAAAACTTTTTTTATAGGTCTCAAAACCAGTTGAAATTCACAAAATGAATCAATGAATAAATCTCCTGTAGTTGTGATAACTGCTGGATGATTTATATGACAGTGAGCAGTGCACAAACACATGAACATCTAAGCACAGTAGAAAGTCAGCCACAATTAAAGTTGCTGCTCATTTCATAAACCATGCACTATACACATAACCCTCCTACTTGCATGCATAAGCTTAACAACGTCCAACCTTCATATTCCAGTTGTTAGAACACTGGGAATTGTGGTCAGAGTGTCACTAATACATGACCTCTTTGTGCCTGTAGGGGATCAGTTTTGAGGAGTACCTTGCATTCTGGAAGTTCCTCAAAAGCATCAATGATGTGGACACAGCTCTCAGCTTCTATCACCTAGCAGGGGTCTCCATCGACAGAGGTAAGCTGTAGGAAAACAAAAGGATAGTAGACAAAGAACAACAGGTCTGTACCTGAGGAGGGGAATGAAGGGACAAAAAACATAAAAATTATCAGGTTTTGGTATCCTTACTCTTTACCTTGGATAAATAGAAAGGACTGTACAATCATTACCTCGATTTAAAAAGAAAGGAGGAAAAAGTTTTGTTTGTTCATTGTATTTCTTACCTGTGGATTTTCTTTTGCCTCTTCATTTGTTAAAAGATAGAAATGTGTGTTAAAAGAGGGGGTGATTGTAATCAGCACAAAACTGTGTCTTTTCTGCAACCACCTATGGTAGATGGATATTCTTTAAGATTTGGATGGACTTCTGGTTTTAATCCCGCATTGCCAGTGATGGATCCCAGATGAATGAACTGTTGAACAGTTCTTAGTATCTCTCTATAGACAGTTCTGTCAGTAGTGATAGTGGTGCTGTAGCTGGCCTTCAGCTTGGTCTTCTCGCTCTGATGACTTTGCCATATTTTGGCAGCATTTCATCCAGCTTTTAACTAGCTTGGCAAGTTTCATCCAGTCTTTTACTTAGCTTGACAGCTGGGCTTTAAAAAAAAGTCTGTGATGCACAGAACTTGAAATGTTCCTTTTTAATGTGAATATATATTATAGACTGAAGTATAATATATAAATCGGTGTGCAGATTAAGTCATTGGTAAGCTCTTTCTCTCTTTATTTTCCTTCGAATTGGATTTTCTCTCAAGTTCTGCTATACAGAACTGAAACGAAAATTTGTTAACATGTATTATTTACCAGCCACCATGGCACAGTGGTTAGCGTCACAGATTCTTGGCTGGAAGGTCATAGGTTTGATTTCCATCCACTTAACCCTTTCGCTGCCTAGAAATTAAGCTTAAAGTTAAATCCTACTTGCCGTTTTAAAAAAAAACAAAAACAACTAGTATATATTTTCAAAAAAAATCTACTGACTTTCTCACTGGCAAAAAAGAGATTACCAACTATCAATAGAACCTGGAGACTTCACCTCTCTGAAAATATCCTCTGTTTTGAAAGCAGTATAAATATAAAACGAGGAATATTCGGGACTTCCCCATGACAAGTATACTCAACGGCCATGGCAGCGAAGAGTACACGCCCTTGCCGTTGAGTTATCTCGTCAAGTTAGGCACCGAACAGGTTAATGGATGTGTCTTTGAGAGAGTTATACCAAATTTACTGACTTATGCTGCAGATACCTGTATTTCTAGGGCCTAGTCTCTGCCTGGAAAGATTATGTAGGTATGTGTAGTGTACAGCCCTGTCATGCAGTCTCCTAATGCAGTGGAACTTTATAGTATCATCTTCACCATCCTCAACCTCATCAATCAGTTCAGACAAATTGTCTCAAATTCTGTGGCCATTCATGGTCTGCTTTCATGGTGTTCTCAGTTTCCCTGATGGTGCCCTCCAATAGGGAATGCTCATTTAAGCTGGCTCTGCAACTAAGCAATTATTGTCATCAGTAAGGGACTTCATAGGTAGTGTCCTGCATGTGTTGGACTATCACAGGCACCACTGAACACCGCTGGAAAGACCTGCCTGCAGTGCACTGTCTTCTCTGGTAGGATGTCACATAACAACTTTGACATAGATTGCTCCATGAGGAGTGCCAGGACTGTGCAGGAGAAGCCAGGGGTGGCTGTGAAGGTGGAGTCAGATGAGCAGCATGGGGGTAATGCCACTGAAGTGGCATGGAAGGTGAGATAGGAAAAAAAACCACCTCAAAAATGAAAAATTTCTATTCTTTGGTCTGAAATTACATCAGTGTCCTACAAGATCCCACATAGGAAAGTGTATTTTCAGAATAAAATATTGATAATCATACACATTAATAATGTGTTTTGTGGTTTAATACAGATTAATATTTACTATTGATTTAAGTATTCTCTACCACAATAATTGCAGCTTTTACTTTCTTTTTTTTTTCAGAAACTTTCAGACATGTTGCTAAAACAGTGGCAATGGCTGATTTGACTGAACATATAATAGATGTGGTCTTCACACTGTTTGATGAAAATAGTAAGTACACACTTCAGTTGGTATGTCTTGTACATTCCATATCTTTGTCTGCCCTAAGAGAATAGAACATAATATTACCTACTTCATTGGCATGACCTAGTTCCATGTTGGCATGCTCAGACATGCCAAGTACAAAGTCATTTGAGTCACTGTATTTCGATTTTCAATTTTCATTTGAGTTGCTGTATTTCACTTTTTAATTTTCATTGAGTTACTGTATTTCATTTCTCACTGTTGTGACATTTTGTGTGTGTATGTGGGGTCCAAAACCTCTTTTGGGGCAAGCAGAACTAACACATATCACATTACTTAATCAAAAAGCATTTGTACCTTGTGAACAGTAATCAAAGGCATTTGATCGCAGTCATACATCAGTCTTTCTGATTGTCTGTACTTGAATATCCACCAGTTGGAAACATAGGTATTTACTTTTACTTATATACTTTTGATAAATATAGAACTGGTGAAATGGAGCACATCAGATGACCCTGTGTCCGTAAGGGCAAATAAACAGTGTCTTGACTTTATGCAAAGCAGTGCTAGTCCAGGGAAGCTACATATGAAGATACAACCAAGTGCTTAAAGGAGATGGCACATATGGTTAGCACTGCCATGGGAAACACCATGCCTCCAGAAGCTCCAGCAATGAAGATCTACACAGCAGAAAGCCACAAATTATGGTGTGGAACAGCTGTGACAACAAATGCTTGGATCAGTGTCTTTCTATTCATGGTGTTCGTTCCACCATCCTTTTTTGGCATTTGTCATTTGGCTTTTTTATGTGTGCTTGAATCCTGATTTCATCGAACGAATAGTGTATGGCGGATGAAAACACAAGAAGCCGACAGTTTGCGGGGCACGATTCAAATTACCACCTTATCACAGCTCAGTGACTCTGGTGATGTTTTAGTGGAGGCCTGAATGCAGATAGGTTCGGTTGATTCTGTGAGAGGCGTCTAATGGTGAGCTTGAAACCTCAGTTCAGGTATCCAGTTTGAGGTTCCAGAAAGTTCTCATCACTTTATGTGTGTGTGTGCTTTGTTGTTGTTACCTGTGTAAATTGATCTTCTCAGAATAAAAGTGACAACACAGCTAAATGGACCCAAAATACTTCTTTCCTGTACAGGTAAATTGTACTGGCTGACATTTATGCAAACTCTGCTGCCACTTCCATTTATTCAGCAAAGTGTTAATTTAAAAAAAAACAACAAAGCTTTAGCACATCAGTTGTTTCTCCCATGTTTAATTTAATATTGCAGACATTTATGAGCATTTCTCTTCATAAATTGTCATTCTGCAAATGTGACAAAGTAAAGCTTAGGAAAAAAAAGTTGACTTCTGAAGATAGAAATAAAGTGTGAAATATTATGAGAATGTGTTGCCCATTTCAAACTAAATTCAAGCTCAAACCGAATGGTGTGTTTTTCAGATGATGGCGAGCTGAGCAACAAAGAGTTTGTATCTGTGATGAAGAGACGTGTGATGCGAGGACTGGAAAAGCCGAAGGATACAGGTTTTGTCAAGCTCCTCAATGCAATGTGGAAGTGTGCCTCCACCACAACCAACTTCCTTGATTAGATCTGTCCGTATTTCCAACAAGATAGACTCACCAAGTAAACTGAGAGATTATTTATTGTTCCTATTAATTGCTTCAGAAAATCTCCAATTCATGTCACTTTCATATGGTCAAAAAACACTGCTGGCAGCAATCGCCATGATTGAAGTTGTGTTTTGAGAGCAAGGGCAGGTGAAAACCTGATTGTTACTTGATGTTTTGGTTTGGTTTTTGAGGTTTGTTCAATTTTCAGAGTTTTTCACAGGGACTGTGAAGGTGATGTGTTTTCCACTTTATAGACTGGTCCCTGCACCGCTACCCCATTGCCCGTGACTGAGGACAGGTAACTGTGGAGATGCTGCCCACACATTAAGCATGGCAACCACTGCCACTTGGAATATTTAAATAAGAGTTAAACTGTCAGAGAAGGAATTCTGTAAACTGAACAGATTTGAAAAAGTAGTCTGTCAATATGATCTGTGATCAGAGAATGAATGTTCGAGAGCGTTGATTCATCCTTCGGACATCTGTTCAGTGTGTTTGTTTATTTGTTTTGAGAGAGAAAGTATTCATGTATTGTGGATTGGGATTGTTTAAAGTTATTTTGTACCATCCAGTTTTCAGGTGGATTACTTGTACTATCCTAGTGGTACAGTTCATGACATGAATGTTGTTTTTATTGTTGTTGGTGGCTTTTTTTTACCCAACTTCTGTGATTTTTTTTTTTTTATTGATGTGCTTTTTCCAGCATGACTTAAAACTAACACTATATCCAGACTGTATTATATTAATATTTAATTGAAGGAGTTCCTTACATCAGGAAGATTTAAGTTTTTTTGGTGTCCGACGTGTTCTGCTTATAGGGAAGAATGTCATGCTACTATAGAGTGTTTTTATAGTAACTGATTAATTCACCCACTAGTTAGTTAAAGGCACCGTTTCATGTCAATATTTCATTAAGTGTAACCCTCTTGAATCACCCCTCATGTATTCATTCCTGCACCTGCTATGTCACAAGAGGGATGCATTTTTCATCATTATGCAAAACAGCCTATAAAAACAATGCATGAATCAACATTTTCTTCGAAAGTAAGCAAATTGTTAATGCCAGTTTAGACACTACATAGTGGCTCCATTTCCAAGGAAGAGATTGGAAAACATGGCACCATCTTTCTCATGTATTTATAAAAAAAAGAAAAAGAAAAAAGGAACAGATTTTGTGGTTCAAACAATTCTAGAATGAGAGTAAATTCTTACTGATGGGGCACATGCTGCATAAACAAATGACCAGCATTTGTATCACCAGTAAATGTGAACGGCTAACCAGCCGCTTTTATTCTAAAAAAAAAAAAATGCATGACCATTGGATTTTTACAATTCATATTCTTGTGACTGTACAAAAAATAAGATGAAGAGGAAATCTCAACTGCAGGACTTGAAACAGGAGGGAAAAGGATCAAACTGACCAGAATGTGGTAGCTGGTCCTGAAGGTGAGATTTGATTTCCCTACGTTTCCACAGTTTATGGGTGATACTTAATGTAGTTACATTTAGTAAGATATTCAAGTGAATTGTCATGGGAAGTTCAGATAGGAAAGTATTTCTCGACTCTCAAATACCAGTCAATGCAGCATGTTGGCCTGGGATCGTTTACTAGAAGTACAGTGTTGCCGTGGTTTTACTTCGATAATGAAACAAAGAAGAGACAACTGCATACAATATGCGGGTTGGTCCCTCAGATTCACATGTACAGTAAAAGTATGAGTGTTTAATCTTTGTCTAATTTGATTTTTTCAGGTGACAAATAGGACAGTGTATATTTGAAAAACTTGTGAAAAATCTATAGACAAATAAATACTGGGAAGTTTCTAAATGAAATACAGTGTGAATGCAGGAGGGTAAACAGGAGTAGCAATTTTATTCCTTGCACATGTATAATATATGTAGACCTGTTCACCCAGAAAATGCTAATTGGTGTACTTTTCAACAAAAATGAGTGTATTTTTTTTACAAAAAGTGTGTACAAAATTTCAAATCTTTGTAACAGAAAGGGTAGGGGAAGTGCATTCATTTTCATCTGCCATCACACCGAGAAGGCCTCTTTTGAATACTAACCACCTGATTTTGCATTTATTAAAGTAAAAATAGGTTCTTTCTAACTCAAATTGTCTTCCAAATCTGATTCATCAGCATACTTTGGTACAAACTTGTGCTGTCTCACTGGTTTTTCGATGTTTCAGGGCATGTTGTCAAAGAAGCAGACACAGCCCGAGGCAGTTTCGCTTGCAGAAGTTAGCAAGAGTTGTCACTCTTTGGTCAAAGCCCTGCTGTGGTTAATCAGTGCCATTTACAGCTCAAGAACTTCATCTCTTTTTTGTTATTTGTTTGAGCCCTTTTCTTTGTTTTGTTCATTGTATTTTCACTGAACATGTGTACTTATTACAGCAAAATGGAGTGGGTAAACAGGTTTGTATACGCATCATGTTCAGGACAACTTACAAAAGTTATTTTATCCAATAGATTCTCAAGTAAAAACCTGATGTACCCAAAAATCATCATATTTAAGGTTTTTCTGCTAATCATTTTTAACTAGTTGCACATTGTCTTTTCTTTTTTTGTCATATTTTTTAAAGTATCTGGCAGTGAAGACATCCACGAGTTGTTGGCAAAGAATACTGTTGACAAATATTAACTACAAGAACCATCTGAGAAACAGTCTGGCAAAAGTTTGCTTAAAAAGCTTCTTTCATGAAAAGAATTGAAGTGAAGTTAGCTTATTAGATTATGAGTATCTTTAGCTGACAAGAAGCAACCAGAAACATCTTCTTTCCAGACACTTTGAAGATGTAGCAGGGAATGGTCCGGTATTACCACCATACTTTCTTACTATATGCCTTTATTTCAGTCTGGTTCAGTCACGTGCTCATGCAGATGACCAACCACTTCCAGACATGAAAATAGTTCAGTTAGCCGAGCTGCCCTCTCAGGTAACCAAGTATATTATTTTCTTGTAATCTGCTATTTAGGTAGGTTGGCGTACTGCCTGAAGGCAGCTGTGAAGAGTGGTGAACAGTCAGCCATCCTGTGAATGGGAAAGAAGTGATGAATGCCTTCAGACAGAGACAAAAGAAGATTTAAACCCCTTCACTACCTTACCTTGAATCACTCAAGAGTAACAATGATCAACTTTCTTATTCAATAGGGTATGGGATACAACTAAAGTAATGCATAGTTATCTATCTTTTATACAGTGCTAGTTAACATAGAGTGTTTTGCACGTGTTCTTGCGATAAAATTGGACTGAAAGTGAATTTTTTACTTCAAGATCATGGTGAGGAGAATGCGAAAAAGTATGACTTCATTTACTGTCAGTGAGATAGACTACTGTTTGTGGTTAATGTTCCTATATTTCAATGCCCAGGTAATTGTACAGCATTGTAGACTATCAGCTTTATGTTTGCAGATGTCATAATCTTAAAATTTATAATTGTTATTCATCACAATTTTTTTGTTGTTTGTGGTCAAGCCGACATTTCTTGAGATCTGAAATACAGTTTAGATCAGAACTTGTTTGGCTTCATGAAGAAAATATTCTAAATACTGAGTTGTTATGATCACGAACAACTGTTCCTTGGCATATAGCATCCACATAACCTTGGAAGTGATGGGCTTAATCCTGTCCTTTTTGCATCCTTGGCCACTTCTGGTTCTTATCCTTCCTCCACCCCCTGTGCAGGCAAGTCATTTCCATTTTTCAGTGTCATTAAATGGTAGTTAAATCAGGACAGTAATGTAAAGAGTATTCATAGTTTTGTTTTTTATATCACTCGAGGTTTAAGGAATAAACACTTGCATTAAGAAGTTAGATGCACATAATTTGAAGTCATCAGTGAAGATAGATTAGTGTTTCGTTGTAGCACTCTTAATCTCTAGACTGCAGTTATATCTACTGTGTACGCAACTGTTTTGTACCCTAGAGCCCCAGTTCATATCACCACCCTACTTTGATCCCTGATCAATAAAACATCTGAATTAAAGAATTTTTGAAGTAAAGTTCAAGGGATAGTGTTACTCCTCTTGCATTTTTTTCTGCAATGGTGAGCAGAAGTGAAAGCATTGTATGTGGCACCAAAAAAGATCCAAAACATTCATGTTAATCACAGAGTCATCCAGCGCAACCAAGAATAACTGGAAGCCTACCATAAAGCTTTTGAACTGTCCTTGATGAATATGAATCTGATCTGGTATCTTTACCCTCTTGCCCAGTTTCTAGGGAGCTGGTTACTGCTAATTCTGTGTTTCTTCTGGTTGGTTACTGCTAATTTGATGCTTCTTTAGTTTTCTTGAATTGATCACTTTAGTTTTGTATGCATAGATTAACTTCCCACTTGACATCATTTTAATGAACTTGATAATGTTCAGAAATAAACCAAACTTTGCCTCTGCGTTTTTGCCATTTAGTTTCATATTTTGTGTAGCAAATGTATAAATTTCTCATACTGCAGTGCATGACAAAACCCATGCTTACATTCACCAAGGTTATGTTTTCACTAGCACCTGTTACTTAGTTTGTCTGCAGGATTTTGAAGAAAAAAATGCACAGTAGTCCAAGGATGAACCATTTGAGTGGATCCAGGATCTATCAGCAAGATTATTACTATGCAGAAAATACCAAAAGAATTTTGGTGGGAAAAGGAAAGTGGCTCATCAACAAACCCATGAAATGTGCAAACTGGGATCGTACAGTAGATCCAGAATCTGTTTGCATTGCAAGATTACTACTATGCAGAAAATACTAAAAGAATTTTGGTGAGAAAATGGAATGTGGCTCATCAACAAACCCATGAAATTTATGTGCAAACTGGGATCTTACAGTAGATCCAGTATGTTTGCACTGATATATCTTAGTGAATTTAAAAATTACAAAGTTTCTGTTAAGAATTGATAACTAGGCACAAAGTCATATGTTTTTATGGAATACCAAAAACTTTCAAGTGATATAAGCACTGGCGTATTATTATTTTGCTTGTAAGAACAAAAGGAGCAAAAAAAAGTGCATGGGAAGTTATTCTTGCAGTCCATGTCAACTGTTACTTCCCTGGGCAGAAAATAATACTTCTTCTCTCATGAAGTGACTCGGAGGATGTATCCAAGATTCTTTCAACTTTGGTCGAGGTCTACGTTCTCCAAAGTGCCCCTCAAATTGACTGTGATGTTCAGTGTAATGTTCTTTTCGTAACATGTAGATAAACACTTCTCAGTTACACAACAAACAATGAAAAGCCCACTTCATACAAGTTTCTCTTAACCCTCTTGCATTCGTTTCGCCGTATCCGGCCGCTGTGTTTGTCTCCCCTGCTATTCGTTCCGGCCGTACGTGCCGCGTTACTTTCCCTCACACACTGCGACCTTGTTCTAAGTCAGGGCTGGCCAAAAATAAACGTGCATCCCTGAGAGGTGTCCATGAAATCTTAGCAGTAGTATGGGGTGTAGGAAACAATTCATTCACAAAGACTAGGGTCGTGAACCGACCGTATTCCATTGCTGCAGACGGCATCGCCTCGTTTCTGAAAATGGCGTCTGCTAGCGCTTCTACCGACGGCGATTTTTTTGATTATACAAAGAGGAGTTGGATGATATATTACAAGAAGTAGAAAGATATGAAAGAGAGGAGTTAAATGAAAGTGATATTGATGTTTGAGAGGAAGAAGAAGGTGAAGAAAGTGATGAAGATGATGATATGCCTTTGTTTGCGTTTGCGACCACGTGGCGACCGGCGACTTCCGCACCTGTGGTTCAGCCTTTTGAGGAGGAGACTGGGCCAAATCATGATTTGCCAGACACAGCTACACCTCTGGATTATTTTTTTCTCTTCCTGCCGCAGCTGTTTTTTACTACAGCTGCTGACCAGACGAACCTGTACGCCAGACAGCAGATGGCAAAGTGGGGACAACCTGACCCACTTTGGCAGGATACGACACCTGCGGAGATGCGTGCATACGTAGCTGTGCTCATCATGATGGGGATCAAACGTCTGCCAAGACGCTGGTGCTACTGGTCGACTGATTTTCGGTTTAGCGAGCCATGGATCAGTGGGGTGATGTCGAAAACACAGTTTCTGCCATGCGGCAAACATGGTAGAAACCATGGATCAAGAGTAGTGTTTACCATACTGGTGACATGTGACAGTGGTGACACTTGCCTTCCTGCTGTGTGTGACCAGACACCACATTAGCATGTAAATAATGGATTTTACTTCTTTCTGTGACTGTGTATATTCCGGTGTTAAAAGTCGTTAAGTTGTGACAAATACACCTTTTAGGATGAAAAAAAAACAACCCCGTAAAGTTACCTGGACGCATGTTTGAGTATGTGACAATCATGTGACGCTTAGTGACACCCCAAACTGGATTTACTGAACCAGAACTGCTGTTTTCAAGTTGAGGTAGGCCACCCTTTGATGATTTGTACTAACAAATGCATGCCGACAATGTTATTGTCTGCCTGGTGTATCATAGTAACATTGTCAACATTTGATGTCCCATTGTTTTGTGACAAACAGGGTGATAATGACACCAACATGCATCCCAAACATGTGACATCTCTGCATTATGAAATATGATGTATTAGAATTTCGCATACTAAATTTGACAGCGCTGCAGTGAGTAGTGCTTAAATTTCTCAAAACAATACGAATACTAGGAGCAGTTCTAGGCTGGAAAATGCGAATGCAAGAGGGTTAAATAAGGAAGAAGACGTCTTGTAATTGGAAACAAAGTTAAGAAAAGACTAGGACTTGAAATTTCAGGTTAGACATAAAAAGCAGGAAACCTGGCATGTTAAAGAAGACATAGTAATGAGAAGGGGGCAGGAAGCCAGATCTGAGCTTGGGAGGGTCCTGCAAATGAGGTTCAGTGCTGTCCCCGAGACATCCCTCTCCCCTCACAGCATTTTGGACATTAAATTATTGATTATATCTATAGATCTCAGGTACAAGACAATGTTCTTTTCGGAAAATGTTGGTGTCTCAAGTTGAATTTATCCACTGCCAAATACAGCCAGGGGGACACTACCGACTCGCCAATACTTGTGTACACCATGGACATTAAGATGAAACTCAGGTCAGGATTGTGTCCTTCCTCCTGATGACCAGAAATGATAGAGAATAAAGGGGCAGAACATACAATGGCGCATTTGAGGAATTAGATGTATCCTTGAGAAATGAGACACTATAGCAACTTGCTACTCCTGTCAGTACCTTGTTTGTGTGTAAATGAGAACAAATGGAAATGGTTTGTCCAAAAATATGAAGAAAGTTTTATCTCTACAGTATAATACCACTTTAATCAAGTACCATTTCCTATAAACGACAGTGCAAGTTGGGTTAATTAGATGCATGTTGGATGAAGTTTTGTTCTTTCTTTCAGTCTCATGGCCGACCAGTTACTATTTACTTCATGGAATGTGGTTCTTTGGCTATTAGGAATTTTCTTATTGGCATTTCGCCAGTCTCACGGCCGACCAGTTACTATTTAATTCATGGAAGTATTTGGACTGATTTCTTTGGCTTCAGTCTCACGGCCGACCAGTCTCACCGCCGACCAGTTACTATTTACTTCATGGAAGTTTTTGGATTATTTCTTTGGCTTCAGTCTCACGGCCAACCAGTTACTATTTACTTCATGGAAGTTTTTGGATTATGGCCAACCAGTTACTATTTACTTCATGGAAGTTTCTGGATTATTTCTTTGGCTTCAGTCTCATGGCCGACCAGTTACTGTTTACTTCATGGAAGTGTTTGGATGATTTCTTTGGGTTGTCTCACGGCCGACCAGTTACTGTTTACTTCATGGAAGTGTTTGGATGATTTCTTTGGCTTCAGTCTCACGGCCGACCAGTTACTGTTTACTTCACGGAAGTGTTTGGACGATTTCTTTGGCTTCAGTCTCACGGCCTACCAGTTACTGTTTACTTCAGAAGTTTACGTTTCTTGGCTTCAGTTCACGGCCGACCAGTTTACTGTTTACTTCACACACGGCCGACAGTACTGTTACTTCAGGAAGTGTTTGGACGATTTCTTTGGCTTCAGTCTCACGGCCGACCAGTTACTGTTTACTTCAGGAAGTGTTTGGACGATTTCTTTGGCTTCAGTCTCACGGCCGACCAGTTACTGTTTACTTCAGGAAGTGTTTGGACGATTTCTTTGGCTTCAGTCTCACGGCCGACCAGTTACTGTTTACTTCACGGAAGTGTTTGGACGATTTCTTTGGCTTCAGTCTCACGGCCGACCAGTTACTGTTTACTTCAGGAAGTGTTTGGACGATTTCTTTGGCTTCAGTCTCACGGCCGACCAGTTACATGTTTACTTCAGGAAGTGTTTGGAATTTCTTTGGCTTCAGTCTCACGGCCGACCAGTTACTGTTTACTTATGGAAGTGTTTGGATTATTTCTTTGGCCTTCAGTCTCAGGGCCGACCAGTTACTGATTTACTTACGGAAGTGTTTGGAATTTCTTTGGCTTCAGTCTCACGGCCGACCAGTTACTATTTACTTCATGGAAGGTTTTGGATTATTTCTTTGGCTTCAGTCTCATGGCCGACCAGTTACTATTTACTTATGGAAGGTTTTGGATTATTTCTTTGGCACTCAGTTATCAGGTGGCTGAGTAAATTACTAGCGAAGGTGTTGATTACCGCCTCGATTCAGAGCCACATTACTATTTACTTATGGAAGTGTTTGGATTATTTCTTTGGCTTCAGTCTCATGGCCGACCAGTTACTATTTACTTCATGGAAGGTTTTGGATTATTTCTTTGGCTTCAGTCTCATGGCTGACCAGTTACTATTTACTTCATGGAAGGTTTTGGATTATTTCTTTGGCAACTCCCAGTTACTGGGTGGTGGTAGAATCTATGCCGACGGTGTCTGACCGCCGATTCAGAGCCACTGCGATCAAGAATAAAGCAAAAGCGGAAGAATTGGAAAGTGCATCAAACAAACCATTTGCAGATCAACAGTTTAAAAATCTGTCTCTTGCCGTTTTGGTGAAATTGCTTTTTTACCCCCCCCCCCCCCCCCCCCCCCCCCCCCCCCCCCCCCCAAGTAATCTGTCAGCAGAAAATCCTTCCTGTTACAAATACGACCAGGGTCATATGATTTTCATGCCTGTTTTATTCAGTAATTTCAACTGATTGATGAGATGATTTTATTGATTAATTTCAACTTCCAGTTGGGATGTGTTTGATCCAGAATTCCTCATGAACAGGTGGTTTCTTCTTCCCTTTGTGTTTTATGTGCTCGGCAAAAAATGCTGAGTAGTTATTTTCAATTGTTTCTATTGGAATTCTGAGTTCACTTTCATTTATCCAGAGTGAGGGGGGGAGAGAGAGATGTACATGGACAGAGAAAGTGAGAAATGCACTAAAACACAAAAAAGGAAACAAAGATGGAGATTTATGGGCAGGGGCAATGAGGTATATAAACATATCTGCAGTGTCAGATGTTGAGATCAACAGGGCAGCATTTTACCATGATGGACAGAATGAGATGAAAAGGCAGAAGGAGATATGTAAAAAGACCGCAACCGACATGGGCTCTTCAAACCATAACTTGCCATAAAAATGTCATTATTGATGCAACATCTGATCAGTAGGGATGGCTGCAATGCTCTTCCTTCCTTTCAAAGATTCAAAAGCAGTCCCAGGCCCTTCAAACTTGGAGACTGAGGACTATGTACTTACTGTCTATTCAAAAACATTCCCCAATTCTTCAGGCTTAAAGCCGTAGCGGTGAAGCAGCCAGGTACCAATAGCAGACATTTTCTGACTGCTCATGCTGGTGATTCACACTTTCCTTCATGTGTTGGATCACATCATGTAACTATAGACCCATCAAGATGTTATGGCTTAATACATTCAGTCCAAGCTCAGACACAAGTCATTTGGGTCAGGATGCCAAGTGATCGTTTGGAGAGGGGAAGGGAAATATGCCTATTGCCATGCAATTTTTCTTCTTTCCGAACGCCATGCAGGTACTTAGTAGATCATCATTAGATACTGCTGACATGATATGAAAAAAGATTTTATTGTCGATTTATGCTGCAAAGACAAATCAAAAGAAGAAAAAAAAAAAACGAAACGAACCATCACTTACAAATGAAAATTACCAACCTAGAAATGAACAACATAACAGAGAATTAAAAAAGAAAGTGATGCATCACCGATCAACGCCATAATAAAAATGAATAAAAGAAATTACAGATATAAAGGTTAAGACATGAAAAGCAACCCTCTTCTCCAATGACGGACCTCAACAGACGCACTTGTAGAAAAGACAGTGATGACAGACTTCATCTTGATCTGAAGAAAGCACCTCTTTAAAACACAGGTCTTAATGCTGTTTCAGAAATGTTTCCCATTGTGATCCAACAAAAATATTTGTAATGTACTACACCGTCAGAGGATCAAATGAGATTCTGTAGTTCACAGGTTGAACGTTTTCTTTTTAAAAGCAAACCAGAGCCTTAAAAACAGTCCACTTTAATTGCTTCAAGTTTGAATGGCTTTGCTGTTATGTTTTCTTTAAAATGCACCTGTTGTGATTTGTTATCTTTCACATACTGGTAGGGTGGTGGAAGGACTATGAGAGCAAATCAAAAGTCTATGCAACAGGGAAAACAATGTCCTGTTTAGAATATGACCAACTTTCAACACAACTATCAGCACAAAACTTTAACACAACAGCTTAGAACACAGCAGTGTTCAAATGATAGATAATCCTGCTAGAACAATACTTGTTCATTTTCAATTCCAATTGGGGATGGGCAATATCTGAAATGCAAATGCAACGTTAAGGGAAAAATTAAAGGGGAAAAAAACACATACAACAGTGTATATATTACAAACAACAAAAACTCGCAATTATTTCTTAGGACTCTTCTTAATCTTCCCTTCACTTTAAAATTTGTATGTAAATAATTTTTTCATATCACTTTGCATAAATCATAAGACATTCACAAATGCATTATATTTCAAAGAGAAGAAGGGAAAGAAGATGGGGGGGTAGGAAAGAGAGAAGCATACTGTTATGAAGTCCATGATGCAGGCTAATGAAAGCAGTACAATGACACTGGCGCTAGTCCAATTCCTTAATCAAACAAGTTACCATGGTAGTGTCAGGAACTATGCTTTCCAAGTTACCCATACACCCGGTGATCTGTCATAAAAACAAAAACATGTCATTCCTTATAAAAACAGAATACACAGCCAGTCAACCTGTGTCATACTCCTTAATTCACTCATTGCCTCAGACTTTCTTCTCTATGCTTGTGCACCCCCTATGCTCTCCCCCACCCCATCCTTCTCTCTTTCCACTTCACCAGTCACACAGTTATCAGTGATGACGAAGGGATGGCAGTTCAGAAGGCAGTGTAATTGGGGTTCTGCATGCTGCCCATACTGCCACCCATGCTGTTGTAGCCACCGCCATCCATGAAGCTGTTCATTCCTCCTGGAACAAATACATCATGCTGTCTAATAAACCCATGCTGCAGGCTCCTTAACCTGGTTATCAAACCAGTTAAATGTCTTCTTATTTACTGAACAGCTGATGTTTTATTTTGTGAACACCTGATTATGAAATAAGCTGTAAAACTTAAGGACACAAGTGGATACTGCACATGTGTAAATACAAAGCATACTGTGTACGTTTTGTCTGGTACCTGGCAGATGAAGAAAGTTATCTTCATAATGTGCCTTTTCTGCTTTCCTCAATCAAAAAAATATAGCCAACATCCTGTATGCAAAACATGATTACATATTATTTTCCCTAGTACAAGCAGAAATTTGTCATCGGTACACAATGCGGAACATGCACACACACTTAGATATATATATGTATTGATATATTTTCTTCCTCCCACATACTGACATCATTTTTCAGTAATTTTTGAAACAGGCTTGTTTATCATCCTCCCTCTAGATTTTGTACATAAAGAGAGTGGTGGGGAATGGAGGGGGAAGGGAGATGAGGGGTAAGATGTACTTAATTCCTCTTGCACAATTCCAGCACACATGCCTGCGTTTACTTTTTCTTTTTCATGGGAATACTCGAGCTTGTTATCCCCGGTTGAAAAGTGAGGTGAATTTCCCAATTCACCTATAAAGTAGATAGGAACTACAGCCCATGCATTACAGAAATCCCAGCACACCATCTGCATTTCGGTGGCCAGAATAACTTAGTTGGTAGGACACCATACTCATACTCCTGTTGATTTGGGATTGCTGGTTCAGATCTCTGCCAGACCATTTTGGCAAGGGACTTAACATTGGTTCTTAGTCCATTTCCCCAAAAGTCCTTCAAATGAGACTATGAATCAAGGGTCCTGTGTGAATGCATGCGTAACATCTCGCACACATTGTAAAATCCCATCACCAACTTTTGGAAGAGAAGGCCAGTTTGGCCTTTGTTATGAATGGCACACAGCATTCACCCTGGGTGAAAACTTGAAGGAAGAAAGGAAACTGAGTGATAGAAAAATTAATGAAGTGCCAGCTGACAGCTCTTGTCTGCTCTACCCATGTAGGCAGGCCACTGTGTATACAAGAATGTGGACTGTAAAACGCTTAGAGCTTGGTCTGAAACTGAGGATAGATGCTATGTAACTACTCTTCGATAACAGTAATATAAGCTTCAAGTGGAGTGAGGCTCTTGAAACAGAGGGGGAAAAATGATACGAAAAATAATGTTAAAATGTCAGTTTCAAATTAAGTGGCCATGAGCTTATTGAAGATCGACATTTCATGAAATATTTTATATGTTCACCACAGTCAAGCTGACTACATACACATGGCCTATTCACAGAGCTGTCATTACATTTATTAAAAAAGCATAACTAAAAATGAGAGAAATCTATTTTATTCATTCACATTGTTTTAGGCAAGCCAACCACAATGGGCCACATAAGGGCTGTAATCTTGTCAAAGTCAATTCCTTAAACAATAAAGGATTTGGGGGGGGGGGGGGGGGGGGGAGACAACTTTGTACAGAAAAAAAAATTACTAAAAAGTCTTTCTTCCATAAAATGATGATGTTGCCTGTCATGGACATAAATTAATACACAGAGTATACAAGCCATTAAACAACAACAGGTGTTGCCCGTCATGGATATAAATTCATACAATCCATTAAACAATAATTTAAATGCTCTCTTTAACCCGTTCGCTGCTTGAAGCTGCTTGAAAATGTTACAAACAAAGGCTTTCCCAGTGCCAGGGAAATCTAATGATTTGGGGGTAATAATTAACAAAAAATTCTAGCTCAGAAACTACAAAAGATATAACAATGAAATATATATGATTTTTGAAGGAAATTGAATGAAGATTTTGAATCTGGGCTTCTTTTGTTTTAATTTTGATAATAAAAAAGTATTTAGACAATTAGATTTGGATAGATTTTTTTGCACGATCAAAAGCGTATGTATTTACCACTACATCTTCACATCCAAACAAGAACACAAAGCAAAAAAGTTGAAAATAAAGTTTGTATTGTCACACTACACCTGTAAATGAAAGTAAAACAGTTTAGAAGTCTATCAAGACGCTCACACTCCATGCAGACAGGTCAGTCCACGACCACGCCCCCCTCTCCCCACCACGCCCCCTTGCTGGACTTCAACCCTCTCTTTCACTGCTCCTCTTCCCCTACCTTTCCCTCTGCCCTGTGCCGCGCCGCGAGCAGGCCGCGCTCCCCTCTCACGCTGACTACCACGTCACTGACCACTGGCACGCAGTGCAGAGTACACACTAGGCGAGCTCGTTCGACGCTGGCAAACCAGTCAGCTGAACACACATTGAGGTCACACAGCCCGACACAATAACTGACGAATATGGTTGGCAATTCCATCACTATCATCATCTCACCTTCATGCTCGAGTGAGTCGTTGAATAAAAGATTATTGTCTTTGTCAAAAATCATTAGCAGAGCCTGCTCAGCTGTGTAAATACGTTGATTTGGTCGCTGCGCTTGTCGAAGGTTGCGCCGCCATCTTTGCAAGCGAGACGAAGTGCTGGCTGGTCATCCAGTCAGTGATGAGAATAAATGGGCTTTCCCCTCACGTGTGGTCATTTACATATCATTTTAATACTACAGACATATAAGGCTTACTACGCACACTCTATTTAAGTCCGTTGATAGAAATAGTAACGAATGAAAATTCAAGAAAAATGCATGACGTCAGTGGACGGCCCATAGGCACTGGGAAAGCATTTTTAATGCGGCGTCAGCTGACGGCTTAAAGGCACTCTACGGGTTAACATGCATACAACTGCTCTCTTTAACATGTATACAACTAGGCCATACTGAATGTGTCAGCTTGTCTTAGTTTCTCTTATCAAAAAGAAACATAAATGAACCTTTAGAAACATTTCAATGCAACACACAGTAAAAACAGTAGAGACAAACTGTGCTGCAGAATGGATGGCCAGTACATCATTTCTAGTTGTTAATTCTCAGAGGCCTCAAAGGCACAAAGTGTCGCATTATGATATCTTAAATGTAGTATTCAATATTCAAGTAAAGCGCTTATATGCAGTATCACTGGAGCTGTGTCCCCGCCCCCCCAACCCCCCATGGTTTCTTTTTGAAAAACATCTCTGTAGCATCTTCAATGTCTGTACTTTGCTTCCTACATGGCACGTTGGCCAAGAGGATGGAAGTCTCACTACAATAACAAAAAAAACCCCAACAAATCAAAATGGGACAAAATTACGATCCTCAGCAATTTTTCCTTTGCTTATTCTGCCTCCCTTTTCTGAATTCAGCCATTTTTTTGTTGTGACCAGTTTACAATCTTAAGATCTACTCTGTCCATTTTTTGTAGAAACAAGTTTACGGTCTAAAGATCTACGTTGTCTCGCTTCCATAGCCACCAAGAAGTACTTGAAGCAGGTTTTTGCTCTGTTTTGTTTCCTGGTGTAGCATTTAGTCACAAAGTGAAGCAGCATTGCACTGTCAATGAAACAGCAGCACAGCAAGCCAAAAGCACAGACCCTGGCAGCTCCGAATTCTCACTACCTCAATGCCAGCCAAAGGAATGACTGCTCATTCATACCAATGTCCTCCCCTGTGAGGACATCACATCCATGCTGTCATGAATATCTTGCATACAGTTTCACTGTGCAGTCAAGTGATAAATAGAGAACAAATGCACACGCATACACTGGGACATCAACAACAAGACAGAAAAAAATAAAAGGGAAAAAAAAACAACGAAAAACCTCAGAACTTACCCTGCCCTGCACCGTAGCTACTGCCACCTCCCATACTGCTACTGCCCATGCTGCCGCCTCCCATACTGCCACTTCCCATGCCATAGCCACCTCCGCCCATGTTGCTGCTGAACTGCTGGCCAGGCCCAGAACTGAAGCTGCTGCTGTTGTAACCGCCACTGCCGCCACCACCACCTCCCATACCAAAACCACTCCCTGCATTGCTGCCATAGCCACCCCCTGAGCTGCTGCCGAAATTTCCACCTCCGCCACCCATGTTGGTAGTAGGAAAGCCACCACCCATGTCTCCTGCATAGCCACCCCCACAGCCGTCCAGACCACCGCGCGAATTGGGCGTGGAGTTGAGGAAAAGCTCTATATAGCGATGCTCTGAAAGGAATCGAATAGTAAAACAGCCTGTACTTTTTTTGTGTCTTCAAAGCATTATAGCACAGTGCACACTTTCACCTCTCTAAAACATTGGATTGACAAGGCTCACTTCACTTAGTCTTAACCATATTCTCTTCCCCCCCCCCCCCCCCCCCCCCCCCCCCCCCCCCGGATATAGCGACTGTCTGTGCAACCTTTCCAGCCTGGCATCTTTTGGCAGTTCAAACTGAAGATCCCGTCTGTTTTACTTAACCTATCAGAACTGGTTCAGCACAAAAAGGAGCACCAAGCTATAGAAATATATTTTCTGCTATAACATCAAATTTATTACTTTATTGGCTTCTAGTATCAGGAAGAAATGAGAAATTACTAAATCATTCAAGTTTTGCTTGTTCAAAGCAACACATGATAGGAGATGGACATAACTTAAAAATAAACTCCCTGCGCTTGTTATTTATGCAGAGAAGAAGTGTTAATTGTGCTAGAGTTCAACCGAGATCTGATGCCCGACCTCTGGTCAGGTGCAGGCAAACATTTGCATTCATGTGCATCTGATAAGAGGTCGGGCACAGGGCGGAAAGTGTTAATGTATCTTACACTGCTTGCTGGAACAAAACTGTTTCCATACTTTTACAGCCAGTCCAACAGTTTTCTACTAACTCTGACACATAAAGCTAAGAAAGAACAGAAGCATGATTATAATCAATGATTACACAGTATAAGGAAGAAAAAATAAAATAATAATAATGATTTTTATTTATATAGCGCATATTCCATAAAAATTCTGCACAGCTCAACAAATACAATTTACAACCAAAAAAAAAAAAAAAAAAGGAAAAAAAAAAGATTTTTCCCCTTTTCCTTTTTTTTGCCCATTTTATGCATTAATGCAACATAATCAAGTTTATGCATCAGAATTAATTTTCTGTACCTGATTACACAAAAAAAAAAACACCCCAAAACTGTGCTAAACTGTAATAGCCCTTGAAAATGGAAAAATCTTTCTACGTTAAAACATCAAAATTAAACCAAATAAACCATTCAGAGCACTTGGATATAGTTATCCAGAATTATCATTAAAACAAAAAGAAGAAAAAAAAAAAAAAGAGAAAAAAAGAAGTACAAATCTTAGTGATTAATGAACAGCACAGATACTATTTTCAAATTTAAGAAATTTGCCATAAATGACCATCAATAAAAAATAAAAAAATTCCTAGGCACATACGCATGTTAGCCCGATGTTTCTTCATGGCCTCCATGGCCTCCTGGTGAGTGGCAAAGTCTACATTGGCTTCTCCTGTTCGGCGACCATCAGACCCGTATTCAAAGTCAACCCGCACAGGTTGCAGGGGGCCAAAAAACTGAAACAGACCATATATCATTTTTTTGCATGAGATCGTACCAATCAAAAATTCAAATTTCGACATTTTTACTCTTTTGTAAAATTCCTTTTTAGACAACATTCCTACATCAAATTCACATCCTATTTCTGAAAAAGAAAGATAATCTCTTTAGACTTTTATCATTAATTCTTTTCTTTGTTCACATCCGGTTTAGACAAAAGACAATTCTTTCAACATTTATGTGTAGAATTCCAATAACAGATTCTCTTTACAAAAAGACACAAAAGTAAAGTCATAAACAGAACTATAAAGATAAAAAGCAAAAACAATTATAAAGAAAACATCTGAAGGGAGTGAGTTCAAACTGAACTCAAACGTCAGTTGGAAAGTTCCAGAAGAACTGTGTCTCATAGCTAGTCCACATCAAGTTTGTTTTAAAAAATCGGCTGGGCATCCAAGCAATGTTGAGGGTAAGAGAAAACTTTTTTTTCTTACAAAAGAACGCATATAAAAAAAAATCAGTGGCATTTAAAATATCACTTTCAGTTAGGGCTGCTCAAAGCAGAAAGAATATTCAGTGATTCAGACTATTTGCTGCTTGTCTGTAAGTTCTTTGTATATTTTCATGAGGCCTCCACTGCTGCAATGGGATAGTTAACTGATTACTAATGTTGATTGGTTATCTGTTTTACTTCCCTGCTCATAAACTCTTCTAATGCGGTTAAAGTCAATCCATCAAAAGACTTCAAAGGAAGAATATATTAACCCTTAATGCATTATTCACTTTGTTTTTCTTACAATTCTTTTGGGCCATAAGTTTATAACACTTTAACAAAACATTCGTTTTTGTACTGTCTATTCATCTTCCTTTCATAAATCAATTTAATTTTATCTACATTACTTCAGAACTTAATTTTTCCTAACTTTTTTTTTGAGCGATCTCTTTTATTGCTTTCTTTTGGTCCCGCAAACTGTGTTCTGTTACTTTCCAAATTCCTTTGCAGGCTCAGGGTTAATGAATCTTCAATGCCAATGTGGGAACATGACAATAAAGGGGGTAAAAAAAAAAGTGGATAAAATGTTCAAAATCAACAACACTAGGCTGACAAGAAATAGGAACATGAATACTGACATCCATGTTGTCAAGGGTATCCAGCAGAATGATCAAACCCACTTGAACTAAAGACACACTTGAAAGAAAACTGAAGATTAATTTATTGAAATAATGTTGAATGACTGATTAAGAATAATAATTGGTGAAGAAACAAAGATCTGTGTAGAGAATACGTAAAACGGAGATGCAGATACCTGAACTGAACTATGGTGCCAAACAAACAAACCGGAATACTGAATAAGGTTGAATAAAACAACGTCCGCATTTTCTTACACACTGGCACAGCCATCCAAAACCTCTGATAAACAACAACCGCTCAGTGACGTCTTCCACAGGAATTGCGTAAAACTTAAATGACATAAAACTAGGAATTGACAGTCACTCAGAACATCTAAAGTATGGCGAAAATGGATTTCAATAAAATAAATACTCATTTCAACGCTGACAAATGTGCAGTACTAACGTCAAAGACATCCTGCTCTATGGCCAGGAAAGGCATGCCACGCATGTGTACGGAGTGACCTGTCTTGCTGACATACTGACTGCCAGGAGGCCCACGGGGTCTGTCCTCCATCATCATACCACCCTGCATTCGCCCCCGAGGTGGTCGCATGCCTCCCCGTCCTCGGGTGGCCATGAAGGACAAGTTGCTAAAGCCCATGCTGTAGTCATCAAAGTCATCCTCATAGAAACCTGAAAACAATAGGAGAGATAATTTTGTCAATGTCAATCCTGTCAGTTCTTAAGGAAGCCAACACATATTACAAAAATCAAAGTAAAGTTTCAAGTGCTGACAATTTTAGCTTAAGCAATAATGTTCAGTGTTTTCAGAATGTCTGCCAAGACACTGAAGTACAAAAAGGCGAATCTAATTTCCATTAAAAAAAATAGTGCTTTATTTGTCTGTTGTTGTTTTTTTACATTGCAGGAAAATGTCTTCATAAACCTTTAAAATGTTACATTAAAAAGGTCTTTACTGAGGAGAAGGGGGAGAGGTGTGTTAACAGAAGTAAATCATCTAATATGCATATACAGGCATGAATATTCAGTGATTAACTTATATACACTAATGTCAGCTTATCAAAAAGTTCATCATCTAATATGTATGTACAGGCATGAATATTCAGTGATTAACTTATACACACTCATGTCAGCTTATCAAAAAGGTTTTTTAAAAAATCATAATATAAATCACTGACCAATTTTTTTTAAAGTTCCCTCTTTTCCCACGGCTTGTACAACAGTGTACAGCTGTACTACCAAGGTTGAAAATAATATCACACTGTGTCAGGCAGGAACAGTCACAAATCTGAGGATCATTGTGAGAAAGCAGCTGTTGTACAATGAGGTTATAAATGGCAGAAAGATATGATAATGATATTGATCTTTTGCCAAATTGAAATTCTACTTAACAGTAGAAATACACAGTTTTATACATACACGGTCATGTTTGTATCTTCTCTTTACCTTACACATTTCAGCTAATTTCTGATTCCTGACAGACACCCTTTTTTCACTATTAAAATTCCCTTATTAATGCAGGTTTTCTGGTATGGACTTTCCAGATAAAACAACAAAGTAAATGTTCTCGTCCTGGACAATCAAAATATTTCACCATCAACCTGTTTAACAAGGGGGGAAAAAATCAGTTTTCTTGCTTTTTCACATTAAACACATCATTCCTGAAAATAATGACAATCAATTGTTCTAATGATGAAGTCTTCTCCCTTTTGATTGATTTGGTAATTGCTTCTTGGTTAATTAAGAAGACTGCAAATCGAGCTTCATTAAGATCTGAGGCGACAATTCCTGTTTGGTTCACAACAGACTTAGATGTTGTCAGTCTTGACAGTACTCAGTGTTGATATGATGTTGCTCACAAGTACGATTTATGACACTCTTGAACAGTGATATCAATCGCACACCATGTCATAGGGGTTACTCAATCACTGCGGAGTGAAGTTTCTGTGACTGCTAATTTTAATCTACTGACTAGGTTTTTCCTGTGTGTGAAAGATTTATCATTTGAGATTTTTTACGAGTATTTTTTGTTTTTACTCTACCTCTTTGTCAATCTGATCAAAACAGGATGAAAAAATGGATCGAATAAACACATTGTCAACTTTATGTTCACACATTATTCACTATATGGCACAATTCTTCACGCTTAGCAAGAATATAAACACACACATCTAATTTTTTTTTGTTTTTCAGACTTAGCAAGAATATAAAAAAAACCACATGGAAAATGAGGTGCATTTGACTGTACAGCAAAAAAAAAAAAAAAAAAAAATCAACTAGAAGTAACAAATGACATAGTTATCAACTGATAACTGTACCTTCATGTTCACAGGAAAATTTGTAATCTTTATCAATTACATTGACATGAACAGATCTTAGGATCCACCGATTCATCCACATCTACACAAAAATTTAATGGACTTCATACTTGGGCTACATTCCATTGGAATTTTTCCGACAGTTTCGTTACTTCAGTAGATGTATGCTGAAAATGATTTGTCATGATCTGAATTCATGATCTGCACCAAAATTTAATGAGCTCATCAAGTCACATTCCATCCTTTCATGAAGTTTGCTTGTATGGGGTTCAACACATTTCGCCTTATCTTGCTGACATACAAACCAGAAAAACAAACCAATGGATGTGTGTGTGAAAACATACCCTTGGCAGAGGCAAACATTATTAGAAAAAAAAAATCAACCTTTATAGTAAACAGAACATTTTGTCCTAGTATTTGAATGTCATTCTATAAAACAAATAAAAGCAAGTTAACAACTGAAATCGCACCTGGAAGAGAACATGCCATTAATGGAAAGGAAAAAAAAAAGCAAAAAAGTATATATAATATTACTACTTTCCAGATTAAATACATTTGCAGAAAATAAAAAAGTAGGGTCTTGGACCTCCAGTAACAAACCTTTGAGATTTCTGCCACCACGACCTCTTCCAGCGAATGGTCCCATTGGAGTGCCCATGTTGCCCATGCCCATGGGCATGTTTCCAAAGCGTTCACTCCTGTCATAGGGGCTAGGACGCCCTATTCCCATGCCCATCCCCATACCCATAGGAGGTCTCATGCCTCCCTGGGTCCCAAAGACCGCCTGACATTCTCCCATGCTGCTTTTGAAGATCTCAATGTATCTGTTGTTATACAGAGAATCAATCACACAATTACTAGCTACCATGTCTGGCTGAATTTCTTGAATGCTTGCTTATAACTTCAAGAAAGTTAAGAAAATCAATGCAAAAATGTACAGCTTTCAATAAAGGAAAACCAAAAGTAAATTATAAATCCTTTCCACCCGACCCCACCACCAAACAATCCTCCATTTCCCTCCCCAACAGAAAGAACAGATGACGGTAGTAATGAAAGAGTTCATCAAGTCACTGTTTGCAACAGAAATCCAATTCTTACAGTCAGCTGTTTGGTCATCCCAGCTTGTGACTCAATATGTGTCAGCTCTGTACTGTTTCCTGCTATGTTCTAAAAATCTTTGGAGAATGTTACAGCCCTTTTCATCATAAGCATATGAACTTTTCTACAAAAAAAAAAATAGAATTTTTCAATGTGAGTGTACCCTCACAAAATGCTGTTGAGCAACAGCAGGCAATGTGACTGTCAAATTTGCCAGAATGGGCAATACTGAAGCCGATTTTGTGGCAGACCTACATTTTCCTAACAAAAGGTCTTTTAATGTATGGCTCATTGGCATAACTGGAACAAATCCATTTTCTCTCCCCATTATTTTTAGGGATTTTGGCCCCAAAGCCCCCATCCCAACCCCCATCCCCCCTCTTCCACCCAACTGCTCATACGTTCTTATCGGTGAAAGTGGCAGATTTATACTTTAAGAACAGACTTTGAACATGGAAGTCACCTCTCAATGATCAAAGCACTCAACTTGGACACTAAGACACCAAGGTTTTCTCCACAAATCTGAATTAACGTTGCAAGAATTTTTGTCCCAGATTTTTTTCTTTTTTTTTCTCTTCCTTTTCTTGTTTTGTTTTTACTTTTGTTTTGTTTTCATTTTGTTTGCTCATCTTTTTTAATCATATACATTCGTCATATTTTAACAACTCATGTATACACAATATCCTAAAATGCATAATAAACAGGTCCAATAGCAAAATTTGCTGTTAATTTTTTACATTAAGAGCTGGCCATATTGAAAAAAGTTTATCTGTTGCTGCTGGAGTGATTCTTACAGAATAATAATAACACAATTTCTCTAAAAAATTTACTTTCCACAAGTGAGTGGGAATCTCATGAAATTTTTTTTTAAGTTTTCATTTTCATGAATATAAAACACTAACTTAGGTAACAAAAACAAATTTTTCTCATATGAATCACATTTTCCCAAACTGGAATGACCAAATGGGTCAGATTCAACACTTAAGAGAACAAAACTAACCTTAACTCAGAATTTACAATGGTTTCACTGGCGTCAGCCAGATAATCTATTCCCACAAATGAGGACATTCAATAAACTTAAGATACTATTCTGATACAGTATAGGACAAAATGAAATGCACACGCAATTCAACAACAGATTACTGCCCTTCAAAACAAATCATGACTAACTTTGAAAAACAGGTATCAACTGCAAGCTACTTCCATCGAAAGTAATCTGCATGTGTAAATTACTATAAGCAATGGTATGAGTACATGCGCGCAACAAATAACATAATAAAGGCATCAACATATCTGTTAAAATCTGACATTTACAAATGTCACATAGATTTTGTAGTCAAAGCACTGCACTGGTTAAATACAGCAGCTAGCTCACAAATGGATCATCTTCAAAGAGCCATTCATACCATCACAAACCATAAAAACAGGTACTACCCATTAAGCTTGTCCCACAAATAAAAGTTTAAATCATTACCATTTGTTAAAGTCTATACTTAACTCATTCCAGGTAAAAAATATAACTCATACCATTCTTTTTGCCACTGTAGCTCAGGTACATGTGTCCTTGTACCTTGCTTCTGTTACAGTTTGATTCACTCTTTGAATAATTTGCAGTTGCAATGGTACCACTGAAAGACAGCTCAAGTGAGAAGAGGCTGCTTTGTCTAGCACATAACTTTATTTTTTCAATTTACACCACACATTTGGGAAAAAACAGCATCATGATCATGACAGTATGAAAGGGGACTCACAGAAGAAGCAAAGCTATTTAAGAAAGAAACTACAGCAATGACGAAAAAAATGATGGTAGTTTGAGCGACAAAAATGTTGGTGAAGACTTAAACTCCAATCTGAAAGTAATTCTAATATTGAAATTCATTAATGTGCATGCTATCTTTGTTTACGCCTTTGTTTAAATCTCATGTTCTTTTCCACTATAACATAATAAGAGACAAAATGACGTACACTAGCTACCTGAAGAAATGGTCCAAAGGAATCTTCAGAAAATGTGCTACATGGGGGTCAACAAGGTTAACGTATTTCCATTCCTTCCTTATCAGCTCATCAACCCATCCTTCAACAAAATTTTCATGACTCAGATTCCACATTTGCGCTAGTAAGTATGTAAACATCCAATTTCTCTGCAGTTGCTTTTGTTTTTCTTATTTGTTTGTTTTTGTTTTTTGTTTTGATTTTTTACTCTGAGTTAACTCAATTCACCTGATAATCAACCTGACTGCCATTTCAAACCGTGTGAAAGGAGGGAGAAGAGGTGAGTTGGGGGGAAGGGTGGAGCATGTTGCTTTTTTTTTTTTACTTATACGATGAGAATTGTATCACAGGACAAAACTCTAAAGCTGTAAAAAGAATTAACAGAGCAGATGGTTTCTTTTTAGGACAGACAAGTGGAGTGGAGCACAGCATACAACTGCAATCTAAGATTACTTGGAAAATATATGCGCAAAGTTCATACTCAAAAGTTATTACGACCCAAATGGACTAAATTTCCAATATAGGCTCTGATGAAAAAAAGCCGATTTCACTTATCATACGTTACATATGGAAGGATCCAACTTCTTAAGTATTTCCGAATAACTAAGAAGTTTCAATGGCGAAAGTTTTTTTCAATCTGCAGATAAGTTTTTTCATCATGCTCGAAACTGAATCAGCTAGTGACAACCTTTTTTTTTTACTTTTTTGATTAGGAAGGCTGAGAGGGGACAACATCAAATTTATAAACATTTACAAGTCCACGTCAGTTTTTCTAGACTGTGAAGGCCTTAACAATGGGAACCTCAGTGCCATCAATCTTATCCAAACCTTTAAGGACTAAATGAACCTGTATATGGCAGAAGCACAATGAGTGAATTACTGTTCAAAATTTACTGTTGTCTCTGGAGAGTTGACCCAAATGCCTTTACATTAATATTTCTGTATGCAGACATGGAATTAGAACAACAGATTTCACTCACAATTTATTTTAACTGGAACAAAAGTCTTCAAATGTTAGATGCAAAATGTAACACTTAATCCCTACATCTGAAGCATGAATTTCTCAAGTTATGTGACCTTCACCTTCTGCATTAAATGTGACATAAAATACCCAGACTTCATGCAATTTCAATATTTTTCACCAAGTCATGACCTTGACCTCAGCTCTTTGAAAAAACAAGGACTGGGTATTCATTCTAGAACATAAGTTAACCTATGTGATTTACATGTGGCATGAAGTGCATAACCCAGATTCAGTAGCCAACAGTAAAGGACTGATTGACTGGAATGACACAAGCTAACACATACACACATACTCTCTCATGACAAATTTATAATATGGCATATCTTATGACAAACTGTAAGGTTTGTCTTGCATCCTTTTGCATCAGTAAACCTGAAAACCTGGGACATCAAGCCAAAACGTGTGCATCAGTTCTGCCATGTCATCAATGAATTCTAAAAAATAAAGGCAGTCTTCTTTTTCCTTTATTGGTATACCCACCTGTATTTTCATCTAAAGAGAAATTTACTCTGCATAATTATACTAAAGGACAGAAAATTCCAAAATTAGTTAACAATCCCTTGTAATTGGACTGAAAAAGAAATTCTTAAGCAAACTTTACCCTTCATTCATACCTTTGGCCCCACCACACTCCCCACCACTGCACCCAGATTTAAGAGGAAAAAAAAAAAGAAGCAACAAGTTAACAAAAGCATAATGTGCCCCATCAGGCCCGGCCATCCCACCTGTGCCCTATGCGATCCTTGTGTTTACCCAGGGCCCTTTCTGCTATGTCCTGGGAAGCGAACTGTACAAAGGCCTCCCCCGTGCTGCGCCCCAGACGATCCTCAGGTAGCATAATCCCATTGGGAACAATCTCCAATCCTACTCCGCCCACCCAACAAAAACAAGAGCAAATTTAAGTACCCAGTTTGAGTAGGTAGGCACCCTGAAAACATCAACCACATTGAATACCACAATCCCAAACTGATAATTCCACTCGTAATAATCATCAAACCATTGACTATCAACATTAACCCTTCTCTCCTCTCCCCGACCTTCCATCCCCATCCCTTCACTTAAACCAATGTAAACCAATACACTATTACTGACTCATCCCCAGCCCACATCCTAAAAATCAAATCCAAACATCAACAATCAACTATCACATTGATTATGCCTGAATCAAATGCACTTTTCCAACCTCATACCTTACATTTCTTTACAATAACACCTGAAAATCACTCACTTCTTTTACTCAAATGCAACATCCCCGACACACACAAACCTTCAAAACGAACTACAATGTGACAAATTCTAAATGAACACAATTGTATGTAATTATCCACATAACCTCAAACACTCCATATGATATGAACCAAAATACATAGACCTCTGAAAACATTACCCTAAAAACCAGGCCAACTAGACATTATTATTAATGTTCTAAACTATTCAACTACAGGATACCAAATATAATCAAAAGGGGAAACACTGCCCTTTCAATGTCTGAAATTCCGAAGTCAGTATAATGTTTACTTCTTTTACCAGTATAATGTTTACTTCTTTTATCAAAGATCAGATTTGACCCTAATCAGAATCATTAGGTCATCATGGGATTTTACAGCACTAGTTGACGGCTCCCAGATTTGTTGAATGCGCTTCATATGGGAAGGCTGATGATACATTTCAACCTCTTCCACTCAACCATTTAATGACAGACAGATTCCAGATTTTCAGAAATCAGGTGAGACCAGTCAGTCAGTTACAAACGTCACAACACACCAATACAATCACAACAAAGCTACATCTTCTACCAGATTTCGAGTGAACATTTACAATCAGCAAGCTACATCATTACGAGATTTCAATGCAAACATTTTTAATGATTTCAAGTTGAAGAATTCTTTTAGTGTCTTTTTTTCCATTCTCTGAAAAATATCCCAGTTACATAAATTCATTTGGTACTCTAAAAAAATCAATCTGATTGTTCGGTGAATGTCCTGTAACAACTTAATAGTTAATTAAAGGGTTACTGATGAGTCACTGAAAGCCCTGCTCAAATTTCCAGACCAAAGCTGGTTGATGATGGGATATACCATGAATGGAAAAGTGGAGTCTAAAAGCCCAGAGACTAGCCCATCATGCAGACATGCCTACCCCAAAATCTTGCTTTCAGGAACAGATGTTATAAAAATCAGGAACAACTTGAAAATTTCAAAAATTTTCGGGAACACTCAACCTTCCTTTTGTGGACACAACCGCGCGTGTGTAGGCACACACACACATATTCACACACAAGTCACACACACAAACACCGTAACAAATTCTGAGAGAGCGAGACAGAGAGAGGGTCGGGTGGGGTAGACCAATTCACACACCTTTTTCTGCTGCAATGTGCATTAGGTGACACACACACACATGACCACCTCTCACTGTACTGTTTACGAAAGGTTTGCCGACGGTGATCTTGTTTTTTTCGCGGCTGCCACTGGGGTCCATTTTGAGTATCTTCATCATCTGTCTCGCACACTCGCTTCGCAGTCTTGATGCTAGTCATGTTTGATGGTCGAGCGCGCTTTTTCTGAACCTCGGCTCCGTTCGGTATGTTTCGTCGATGGATATGGCCGTGTGAGCATGCGCACAGTGCTTCAATTCAAGCGTCCTAACCATCATCCGGTTTGTCCATCTGTGAAAAATTGTCCACTCGTTTGATTTCGTTTTCGTTTTTTTTTTCCCCCCCAGAACACGCGATCCCTGACCATAACAAACCTCGATTTTGATGTTTTTCCGTGACAAATACGGCTATTCCGTGACGGTAGGCATGTCTGCACCATGTAGCTCAAGACCAAAATTGAACTCCACAGCACCATTCTCATTCTCCCCACTGATCATCATCAATATGCTTTGTTGCTTTCCATAACATCTCACGCCCACTCTTAAGGTACGCTCAGTTTCAATTTCACCTCCACATCCATACCTATGCTGCACTGAAATCAATCATCAGTCTCCACAGATTCAAGCAGACTGTCACTGGAGGAATGTTATGGTGTCGTCTCTAAAAGCATGTTCACTGAACAGGAAAGAGTTTAGTAGATTGTGACATGCTTTTCTTAGAAGGAAACGGGCGCTACTGAACATAATCAAAGTGACTCTGCACTACTGCAGCATCTTCTTTGGAGGCTGACTCTATAACCTGGGATACTGATAGCTCCCTGTGAATAGCAGCATTAAAGCTATGACTGAACAAATTGGGTGTAGCTATGTTCAGTGGAGTTCATATCAGAAGTATGAGAGCAATGGCACTGAGACTTACAGGACATGAAGACTGGACAACAATTTAAAAAAAAAAAAAGTTTAACTTTTAAAACTTACACTAATATACATACTACACAAACTGCTTTTCATCTCCAATTGTTTCTTTAACTGAAACGACAATGTTACGGTCTTTCTCAACATATATTCATACAAACATGTTCACTTGCAGCTGTTTCTTTCATAATATTATAGTCCATAGCATAGTCCTTTACATAACAACATGTGTTCTTTGATTGTTCTTCTAACCTTCAGTACGTATTAGTCTTCATCTGTCTCTTTCACCCCCACCTTTTCCCATGCTTTCCCACTAACCCCTTCTCCCTTTTCCACTTTTCCCAGCCCACTGAATGTTACATAGTTAAAACCAGGGAAAACAAAAGACATGGGGTCCAGAAGGTCGCTTTAGGCCCCCTGGCCGGATCAAAAGGCGAAACCCTTTGCTGGAGGAGTCAGGAGGGGGAGAGGAGGGGGGGAGGGCAATCAGGACGGGAAGAAGGAGATGGGAGGGAAAGCCCCTTGAAGCTTACAGGTTTCTGCATCTTTGACAAATATAGTCTTGGCATTTGAAGCAGCTTTGTGCCATTTTTACTTAACAATCCAAATGACCACCACTGTTACAAACTGACCATGTCAGAGAATAGTATACAATGGTGTTCACTCAACGCAAGCTGCTGCAGGCACAAGCTGCTGGGTGGGGGGGAAGGGAGGGCTGGACAAATTTGTTCTTGTTGATAAGATTTTGTAATCACCAGTATTCAAACCTGATAAAAGTCTATTTTTACCAAACACCATTGTGTTGACCAGAATTTTGAGCACCCAACCTGATCTGCAGTAAGCTTTAAGAACAAGAGAAATAAAAGAAAGGCCATTACTCTTCATGCATGAGGAAGAAGGGGCCACAATGCTAACTGAATGCACATATTAATTGGTATATTTATAAAAGGTTTCACCATCATATATCTATTATCACTGAGAATAACATCTGCTGGCATAAATTACAAAAAGAAAAAAAAGATATCCACAACTCCATGCCCTTCCCCAAACCTTCAACAGAGAGAGAGAGAGGGAAGGAGGACAAAGAGTGAGAGAGAACACTTGTGTTTTGCTTCTTTCCGATCTTTTGCATGTTCATTTCAGTGCTGGGACCAGATGCTCTGCACGGAGTTGATGCCGGTTAACACACGATGCACCATAGACCTACTGCTCACATCTAACGTACAACAAAAACCTGGATCAGCACATGGATGGACTGTTCAGGACAACTTTACCATAATGTTAGGAAAGAAAAAAAAACTGGTCATGACAGGTGGCCATTTCCTGATCTCAGGAATATAGCAGTCATATTTCGGCTTCCGACCATGTGGTTTCATCCTTGTTGTTACCACATTACTTTTGTTATACTTTCCTATGTCACACATAACATTTATGTGATAAAACATGTTTCTTTCAATGTTCACAATCACCCATGTGTGATAAGACATTGGAATGAGCTTCACAATGCATACGAGATTAACCACAAACATGTTACACCCATCACCAACTGGCCCCAAACAATACACTTTCTCCTTCTCAATAGCCCACTCCCTTTAAAATACTCAAACTACAAGTATCCAGACTGATCTCAATTGAGGTCACGATCAACATACCAGATATAAACACTGTTTTGCTCTGATAATCTGTGCATGAATCTGACGATGCAGTCTTCGGCTTTTAAATCACATTATCCCCCAAATTCACCAAACATCCTAACACATTAAGTCCCAAAATTAATAATCCCATTCTAAGTTGATTCTGAACATATCATATGCTAATTCTAACAAGACGAACATACTACACAAACACAATACATGAGGCAAATTAAACCAAGCCCCATCTGAATCATAATATCCTTAATGCAATGATTAAAAACACATGCTAACCAGATCATCCTCCCATATAACAACTCCCATATAAAAGAGAATCAAAATGTACAAGACATCAGGATTTCCCTTTGGGCACACATGTACTTTTCCAATTCTCTCAAAACTGAAAGAATGCAATTTAATTTGGGTCTTAAAGTTTATGGAATGCAATATTTATATAACTCACATCACCTAAGTCAAACAATTTGGGGTAAAGACATTTTCCAGTTGTGGGCATTGTGTTTTACCTTCCAACCTTTTTTTTCCACTGAACACACAAAAAACAAGGTGCAAAGAAATGCTTCTTTAACAAACAATACAAAACAATCACAATTTCCCATACACGATGTCTTCTGACATTAAAGCAATAGACATCTTTTGTGCTGACTGTGATTCGGAGAGTACTGTTTTGTTCGTTTGTTTAAATATCTGGAGTTTGTAATATCCGAAGAAGACATACCTGTTGAAAACGTACATGTCTTGTAATGTGTATTAACCTCTTAACTCCCAGAACTGTTAGGAATTTTAAAAGAAAGTCACCCATCTCATACAAACATGTAAAAAATTTAAAACAATGCTCAAAATACACAACAAATATAGTTGTTCTGAAGGCAAATGAACAAACACACTGTTCACTAATACTGACAGGATAAGGTAATTTTAAAACCATGGGAACACAACCTGAACTCTTGTATCACCTTTGATGACAGTGAGAACTCAAAACAGCTTCAGTATAATGTCAACACTTGTTTTAGGTGCACATCCTGTGCAAAACGAAATCGTGAACCATGACATTGTCTTGGATTTGTAATTCAAGGAAACAAAACAAACAATCATCCTATTAAAATATGTTTTTAAAAGAATTACCTGTCCAATAAAGACCTTATTCCTGTTTCTTAACAGAGAATGACTGATTTTACATGAGAACTGAGAAAGTTGAACCATCTCTTCAGTGTAAATTGTCTCAAAGCCTGAGGAGAAGCACACTCAAAATAAGCAGAAGACAGTGAATCTTGAAAGACAGATTAAGTGATACAGACTGCAGTAAGAGCAAAGGAAACCTAAGATGAGGGGAACACAGTAGAATCATCAAACAGTCACAGAAATCCTCAACACCATGACATGGCTCATCTGCGCCAGCATTCACACCAAACACACCTGAAGTTTGGTTGAAGGAACTACTAAAATTCCATGCCGTGATCAACCAGTGCTCTTAGGAAGACTGAGAAGAGATCTATGTTGTAACAGCACTGCCCCTTTGCAGGGATCCTGCACCACAATTCACAATGACCGCTGCCTTGATTCAGACTAGAGTTGTTACATGTTGCAACACTAGCACTTTACATACATATGCTCAGACACTCTATTGTGCCCTGAGGTCAGAAGCGAGGATAGGGAGGTCAAAAAGGCTAGTCTATTATAGGATAATCTCAGTAATGTTAAAAAATACAGTCTGGCTGCAACCAGCAGACGATTCATGTGCCAACATCAACAGACAAAGCTATGCATCAAATTCATTGACATGAGAAAGAACATGCTGCCATAAGGTCAACAAGCAAGTCAAAATCAGCAACAATGCATTACGTTGTGGGATCCCACATAGTGAAACAGGCATCACATGACTCCAGAGGGAAGTTATCAAGTACATGACAAACACGTCTTGTGAGAGATCCTGATAATGCATTAAAGAAATACTCATGAAGACTCTGGAAGAAATTGCAGGGGCCCAAAGAGCCGAGACCATTATAAAACCAAGCCACAGAGAATACCAGCAGTGGAAGTTTGGAGATAAGAAGGCAAATTCATGACTTCCAACACACTGTCATTAGAAACAAGAAATGAAGTTTAACATTAGAAACAAAGTTCAGAAAATAAGTTGACTTGGCGTGTCCATGACTGAAACAAAAAACTCGAGTCTGAAGAATTGTAAGACGTATGTTCTCTCACCAAGGAAAGGAAAAGAACTGAAGTTGCAACTCACTGAACGGAAGTGACATATGACAGAGTAGCCAGCCAGAAAGATTGAGGGAATGGTGAAGAACAATGACATAAAGGATTTAGCTCCGTATTCTCAGAAATATTTATTGCTGTATCTGAATTCTAAACTGGCAGGGGCATTGTACACATCAAAAAGGATTATGGTTTTTGTTCGAATAGGCAAGTATGAGAAAAAGACATGTGATGGGTTCTGAAAACCTCAATGATGGCTTGTCCAGACTTGAAAAACATGACACTTTCTGTCCACAGCAATAGAGATGGAAAGATTGTGTGTGTGTGTGTGTGTGTGTGTGTGTGTGTGTGTGTGGTGTGTGTGTAAAACAGGTCTTAGCGCCCCTTCATGATGTATTTAAAGTAACTCCCTCTCTTGCTTTTCATCATGCATGAAGTAAGCGGACTCTCTGTGGTCTATAGGACAAGGGAGCACCGGATACACCACCAATTCAAAATACTGCATCTAAATGTCCAAACAATACATTTACATGACATCCCATACATACCACCTCAATTTGAAAATCAATGTTGCAGACTGATATTAACTGACTGCAAACTATATCTCACACAAAATATCAATGTGAAATCAGCCTATAAATTAATATACCTGAATATTGGCAACATAATAACTGAATGGCATAAACTAATATTCTATATCCCCAGTCAAAATCACAGTGTCTTCAAGTATAATGCAACACTGAACTTCGGAGTCCCAAAGTCCATTAATTTTGTACCAGAAAAGTGATCATTTTGCCAACTGTCCTTGTATACAGCTCCACTGACTCAAAAGTGAATGTCAGTGTACATCAATTTCTGTTTTTCAATTGCAGTCAGCTTTTATATAACATCTCACTGTGTTTTGCAATATGATTCATCTCTTTTTCCAATTCCTTTTTTTAGCTTTTACTTTAATGAACAAATGAAGACACCGCATTTTTGTGTTTTCTGTTTTTCCCCTTAAACATCTAAAACTTAAGAAAAGGAAAAATAATATATATCTACTGAAAGTGTCAATCAAAATGCTATTCAGCACTATCACAGTACCATAAACTAAGAAGTAATAAACCCTTCTCCTGTACCTGAATTTGGAAAGTGGTTCACTCAATACCTGTGAAAAACTGAGCAATTTCTTCTTTGGAGCAGCCGAAGGGCACACCCCGCAGCTTAACAACAGCATCAGCCAGGTTGCTCGTTTCCACCCCTGATCTCTTCACCACCCAGTCCATCTCTCCCTTCTTCGAGCGGAAGACTGAAAAGCACAAGCTTACCATGTGTGATCAAATGTTGCTTTTATAAATCCAACATTTCTCTCCTTAGGGATTCTCTCCCTTTAATAGACAACCTCTACAATATTTCAGCACACTATTGCAACTAACCACTGCACTGGAAATATATACAACTTTCTGAGAAGACAAAGGAAATGGAAATGAAAGCAATCTATCTCATTACCATGTGCACAAACTATTACTTCAGACATACGACTCTGAAATGAGCATTTCAACTTATACTTGGGCATTCAATGACATAATATTGTGAAGACAGAACTTTTGGTCTGCATTTGACAGAAACGTCCCTGCTCTGCAAAACTTTGTTTTTCTTCAGATCTACCCCCTTCTCCTAACCCCCTCCTTTCCCTTCCCTTTCACTCAGAGCCTCTTCCTCATTGTGCACAACACAAACAGAGAAAAAATATTAGTGAAGTGTAGCCATGTGCTACTGTTTTCCAAGCTTTGTTTCATCGTTCACATGTCCAGTCTCCTATTCTCCAAGAGTATTTTTCTTCATGGATTCTAGCACTGATTCTACATACTTCACTAAATAAACTGTAATGCAGGATTTTTAAGCACTCCAAAGCTTGCATCCACTACAACCATAAGCTAAATTCAAATGTGTATTTATTCCTGACATTGCGTTGTATATGATTGTAAATGTGCCTGTCATAATTCTGATGGTAACAAACAGAAAACAAACAAACTCTGCCACATTTTAGTCAGGTGCATTTTGTGTTCTTAACTCTAAAGCATGTTCTGCATGTGAAAATCGTCTCCATTGTCTTTGGTATCCAAAGAAAGTTTAATTCACTGGCTTTCATGTACAGAATAGTAAAGAAACAGTCTGCTTTAAAAATGGATGGTGTGCTGATTTGTGCTATCACTGCCCTTTGCAGGCACTTGCTTTTGTAGAAGGAAACACCTTCCATATGCACGCTCAGCCACACCTTAATCAAATAAAATGAAATAAGAGGAAAGAGGTAGATGTCACTGAAATACACATCTGCACAGAGCTCTTGTCGACAGAGGGTCATTGTCAGATCAAAAACTCTTTTGAACTTGATCAGCACGGGTTGAATGTTGGCTTCAGACAGGTGTGACCCAAAGATATGCACTCAAATCAGAACACTGGAACCACAGTGAAGTCTCATCAACCTAGTAACTCCACATGATCATCTGCACCTTCCTCATCATTCTGACCATTCATGCCCTGTTCTCATGGTGACTTCAGTTTCAATTTTCATTCCTTGTCCTTGCTTGTGGAGAGTTTGTGAAAGCTGTCAGTACTGACAAGTTCACAGGGACCGTCGCATGGTGGTACCCCCTGGAGCAGTAGCTCACTCGCACTGGCTCCATGGCTAAGCATTTAGTGTCATCAGAAGGGGACTTAGTAAGTGACGCCTGTGTTTATGCTGAATCAGAACAGGCACTACTGAGTACCACCAAGTGTCTTCTCTTGCAGGTTACCTCATAAACCGATACTGATTGTTCTCTGCAGACTACTAGTGTAATATGTGTATACCACAGCTGCAAGAACGCCACCAAAGTAATTCCAGTAGGAGGCATGGGGGATAAGACAGCGATGTAGGACAAATGAATTCAGTCTAACAGTGGGAGAAATCGGGAGGTAGGTGGATGGTTATACAAATAATAGGGTGGTTCATTTAAATATCAGTTGATACCTAGCCTGCTTGCATTTTTATCCTCATCATCTTCATATACTGGATACATTGATATTCTTAGTGTATATGCTATAACAGTACATGCTGCCATAGCTTTAGATTCATTGCTGGTTGTACATTTGGACAGTATTTCCCCCTACTAAAACCAAGCAAAGCTGGTGTTGTTAACAAACATCCCATATGAACAAATGTGGTGAAAACAAACTCACCTTTATTTTCTTATTTTTTCTGGCCCAGACTGTGTCTTAAAATGAAAGCTCTCATTGGCTTATGAAGAACTGTGCATCAAAAGATCACAGATCAGTACAACCACCTCATCCCCTGCTTCACTCTCTTCTTCTCACTTCAGTTCACTCTGGCATCAACCATTTTATTGCGGTTTTCAAAAAACTCAGGCGCAATTTCTTGCTACTTTTGACAAGCAATATTACCGTCAACCTACCACCATAGTACTTTCATGCTCAGCACAGCATGTTACTTTAAAACGTAACTCTAGCTGTCAGCAGGTCTGCTAAAGGAAGGAGAGGAAAGAAGACCCTTTTACCTTCAATATATCTTGAACCAATGTGTTCTTTGTTTTTCTTGAGAGCCCTCTGAACATCGTCTTCCGAGGCAAATTCAACAAAGGCTTCTCCACTGGGCCGCCCATCCCTGGAGTGGGTGAGATGTACCCCTTCCTGCCCTCTGTTTATCTGACAACCTGCAAAACAAAAAAATCACACAAAGCACAGAGTAAAGTCGGTTAACTTGTCAGCAGCAGAGTTTAAAGAAAACTTCTGATATTAAAGGCTAGCTCAGAATTAGTTAAAGACCTTAAACAGATTTTTAACAATCCATGTTCCATCAAGATTGAACCCCTTCAGCCATTCAAGCAAAATAAACCTTACCTGTCTTGCCACTGCTATGAGGCGTTTAAGCAGTTTGAAAACTGAAAATGTCTTCTGTCTATCTAAACAGATTTTCAACATGGACAACTCCCTCCTCACTGCAGGTTCTTCAACATGTGCTTACTGTTTTACATGACATGTCAAAAAGAATACCAAACCACCTAATGGAAAAAAGAACAATTACAAAAAAAAATAAAAACCTGTCAATACCTTCAGCAGTATTTGGGAAGAATTCCTTCAAGCAGGGAAGCCAGTACTTCCGATCTTTACAGATGCTTTACTCTGTACCCACATGAAAATGAATGGCAGTCTTACCAAAGTGAAATTTAGCTCAACTCCTCACTCACTGACCAAGCACAACCAACTCATCAAAAACACCAGGACAATCAAGAGGTTGGATCGCACTGATCAAGTTTCACCTGTGGAGTTGGTGAGCGACAGCCGTGTCGAGAGGACGTGTTGTTGTTTGCTCGTGTTAACCGACGGTGAGTTGTTATCGCGCGTTCTTTGGGACTTAGTGTTCTATTTCTCTGTAGCATCTGTTTGGATCTTTCTTTCGGACTGTGTTTTTTTTTTTTATTCTGCAGTTGTTTCTGTTTTAGTCTCTTTTGGCCCGACTTGCTGCATACAACTAGTTTTATACAGGAGGTGATAGAAAGTTGGAGAAAAAAAAAAAAAAAAAAAGAAGAAGAAAAAAAAGGTAATGGCAGTGAGAGTGACGCCGGTGTTTGTGAAGGCTAAAGACATGCCAGTAACAGACAGCAAGGAGCCCCTCTCTGTATTAGAGGTATGTCTAGCAGCTGAGAGGATTGCTGGCCAAGGATCAGTAGTGGGAGCCCAGCAGATCGGTGGTTTATGGCGCATATACCTGGCCACCAAAGAGGCAAGATCCCAGCTGCTGATCCAAGGAATGCGGGTAAGAGGTGTTGTGGTACAGCTTTTGAACACAAATCCGTTTATCCTGAGGGATGATACTGGGGAAGAAAAACCCTCAACGAAAGTTTTCATTGATCAGGTACCACTATCGGTGGCAGACAGTGAAATCAAACATGTGCTACTGAAAGCAGGTTGTGAGCTCCGATCCAACATCCAAAGCGAAAGAGCTAGAGACAAAGATGGTAAACTGACACGTTTTCTAACAGGACGAAGATTCCTATTCATAACAGTGCCAAAAGTTCCGCTTGACACCGCCATAAAAGTCAGTGTTTTCATTGCCAAAGTGTACCATAAGGAACAAAAAATGCAACGCAAAAATGCTGTCTGTTCAAAGTGCCTAGAACAAAATCATCATGTTTCAGTGTGCACAAATGATGTGGTGTGTCGGGCATGCAGAAAGCCTGGGCACAAAAAGGGAGAACCACAATGCCAGATCATCAGCACAGAAAATGAGCGGAGTGAGTTTGAGAGTGAGGGTGAAGGTGAAATTGGAGAGAGGGAGGAGGAGACAGGCGAAAATGATGAAATGAGGGAGGAGCGAAAGGAGCAGGCCGACAATGTGCAGAGGGGGGAGGGGACTGAGAAGGAGAAGGACCACAGAGGACGATCTCCTATGCGACAGGTGGAGCTGGGAGTCGGAGTGGGACAGAAGAGTCCTACTCGTCACCGCTCGGAGACACCCAGTAAGCGGCCCAGAGCCCCATCTTCAGAAGACAATCCGGAGGGGGAGGGAGGCAACCGGGTCAAGAAGGCGGGTAAGACTGACTGTCGCCGAAGCCCAGGGAACTCGGGGAGGGGTAGACGCAAGTAATACCCGAATTGACAAGGACTGACCTTTCCGACTTCGAACCTGGCTATGAATAACGATTTCCTTTTGGTTAATGGACAAATTATTTCCTTTGTGTGATATATGTTATAACATAAAAACGCTGTGTATATGGACAAAATTAAAGTAACATCATTAAATTGTAGGGGGTTAAAAAATAAAGTAAAAAGATTATCAATATTTCGGTATTTAAAAAGCAAAAAGATAGACATTACGTGCTTACAAGAATCACACATCACTGACAAAGATTTACCACAATGGGAAAAGGAATGGGGAGGACAAATATATCATTACCAGGGAACAAACAGGAGCAAGGGAACAGCGATCTTGATAAGTAAATACTTTAATGGGGAGATAAAGTTAAAAACAGCAGAAGATAGAATCCTTATCATCTCTGTGAGACATGAAAAATTCAGTTTTAACTTAGCAAATGTTTATGTTCCTAATAACCTTGTTGAAAAAATAGCTTTCTTTGATGAACTATACTACAAATGTAACGATTTCTCTGATAATTTGATTCTGCTTGGAGACTTTAACTGTGTTCTCCACATTGGAAACGATGTAATATCTGGAAATCCTCACCGTGAAAACGAAGTTAAAGAATTTAACAAACTAGTAAGGAAGCTAGAATTAACTGATATATGGAGAAGGCTCCATATCAATGAGAAGGATTATACATGGAGTAGAAATAATCCATTTATAGCGCGTCGCCTCGACTATTGTTTTTTGTCGGAGAGCATGATAGAGTATTGTGAAACATGTGAACACATAACTATACCTAACTCTGACCATAAGGCAGTATCTATTGAACTGAATGAAAGAGAATTTGTGCGAGGACCCGGATACTGGAAAATGAACAATAGTTATTTATCAAACGAGGTATTTGTGCAAAAGATGAACATGCTGCTCGATACTTTCTTAAATAATGAAGTTTATGAAGATATGTCTAACATAGACAAATGGGAAAACTGTAAGGTTGAGATTCGATCTTTGTGTACAGAATTTGGAAAAAAATTAACTACTCAAAGGAAAAATGAGTATCAAGACACATATATGAAAATCATAGAAACAGAGAAGGAAATAATAGATAATCCAGGAAAGAAAGATGTTCAGTCCAAGCTCTTACATTTAAAGCAAAAACTTGAAATAGAGCAGATACATGAAGCAAAAGGAGCGCAGATTAGGTCCAGAATAAAATGGATAGAGGAAGGAGAGCGCAATACTAAATACTTCTGTAGCTTAGAAAAGGATAGGGGAAAGAAAAAATCTATAACTAGGCTTCAAAAAGTAACAGGAGAAGTTATAACTGAGCAGGGCAGCATTATGCAAGAGCTTACATCTTTTTATAAATCGCTTTACAGTCAAAAAACAGCAACAGATAATGTTGTTGAAGAAGTTAATATGTTCATTGAAAATGAACAGTTTCCACGACTAAGTGAAGAAGACGCAACCAAATGTGAAGGCATAATCACTTTAAACGAAACTACTAATGCATTAAAGAAGTTAAAAAATGGTTCAGCTCCAGGATGTGACGGCATAACAATAGAGTTCTTAAAATTCTTTTGGGGGAAACTAGGCAATATGATTACTAATTCATTTGCAGAATCTTTTCAGAAAGGGGAGCTATCATATACACAAAAAAGAGGAATAATAACGCTGTTACATAAAGGAAAGGATTTAGAAAGAGATAAATTAACAAACTGGCGACCCATAACACTTACTAATTGTGATTATAAGATATTAGCAAAAGTATTAGCAGAAAGACTTTGTAATGTAATACATAAGATAGTTAGTGAAGATCAGGCGGGATACATTAGAGGGAGAAATATTTCAACAATAATAAGATCTATTGACGATGCGATTAACTACCTTAACATAACTAAAAAAGCAGGGTATCTTCTAGCAATTGACTATTCCAAAGCATTTGACTCTATATCAAAAACATTTTTGTATCAGGCATTGGAAGTCTTTGGATTCGGAGCAGACTTTAGAAAATGGGTGTATGTCTTAAACAATGGGACCGTTAGCTCTATTAGTAATGGAGGATGGATTTCTGAGCCATTTGATGTGTTATGTGGCATTCGACAAGGATGCCCCTTTTCCCCACTGGCTTTTGTATTAGCAGTGGAACTTCTCGCTATCAAAATAAGAAATAGCAGTATAGAAGGAATAAAGTTACCTATGACATCTCAGACTGATCCAATGTACTTGAAAATAAAACAGTTTGCTGATGACACGACTCTGTTTTTGAAACATGCGCAAGATATGCATACATCGGTTGAAATACTTGCCAGGTTTGAAAGATTTTCTGGGCTTAGAATGAATACACAAAAAACAAAAGCTTTAAGAATAGGGCAACATGGTAATGAAAACATCCCATTCACTTTAGTTACTAAGATAAAAATACTGGGTATATACTTTGAAGCACATAGATTAGCAAAAGAAATTGAAGACAACTGGACACACAGGTTAGAGCACGTAAATAGAATGATAAGGGATTGGAGCAAACGAGACCTAAGTATTTTTGGTAAGATGGTAGTGATTAAAAGTTTTCTTATTAGTCAGTTTACATATGTAATGCAATCCATCAGTATTCCAAGCAACATTTTAAGTAAAATTAATACTATCTTATATAAATTCTTATGGCAGAAAAAACAAAGCAACAGAAAAGCATTTGAAAAAGTAAAAAGAAAAATAATGGAAGCTGAAGTAGAGGAAGGAGGTATTACAATGATTAACATGATTGACCAGCAAAAATACTTGAATCTACAATGGGCTGGAAAACTATTTGAAGTCACTGATAATCAAAACTGGGGGTATATTCCAAAATGGCATATTGAAAAACTGGCAAAGTATGGCAGTATTTTCTACATCAATTGTAAAGCACGTGAAGTAAAAGGATTAGACGAAATAGATAATGCCTTTTGGAAAGAAGTTATTCGTAGTTATCTAGAAAGCAAATCCGTTACTTCTTTATCAGAAGTAACAAGTGACAATTTCCACAGTCAACTACTTTTTAACAATGCATTGATCACCCATAGAAGCAAAACACTGCTCTTTAAAGCATGGCAAGAGAAAAGAATTACTCATGTGAGAGATGTTATTCACCAAGATGAAAATCGACTATTAACCATAGAGGAAATCCAGAATATACTGGGTCCAAATAAACCAAACACTATCATCGAATACAACCTGTTAGTCAATGCTTTTCCAAAACCATGGTTCCGGTGGGTCCAAAGAGGGGAAAGAGAGGGAAACACATGTGCATGCAGAGCAAGTCAATACAACACTAAACCAAAAGCTATAAAGAAAATAATAGCACAATCCAGAGAGCTAGTGACACCTTGTGCATCTCAGTTTTGGTTAAGAAAATTTGGAATGAATATAGATAAAGAAATTTGGGTCAGAGCTAAAGAAGTAACAAAGGAAACCCGACTAAGAGTTCTTCAGTGGAAAATATTACATAATATTTACCCAACAAACATTCTTTTAAATAAAATGAAAGTAAAAGAAAACAACAAATGTTCCTATTGTAGGAATACAGTGGATTTTGTGGAACATTTCTATTGGGAATGTCCTACAGTGTGTTCACTATGGAATTATGTTGAAGAAACCATATATAACAAAATAAATGTACAAATAAAACTAAGAGTTACGGATGTATTGTTTGGGATAGCAAGAGCTAGATATTCATTGCAAAAATACAAATATATAAATCACCTTATACTGATTGGTAAAATGTGTATAAGTATTATAAAAAAACTGATTCAGCTATAGCATTGCGGCTCATTTTTGACAGAGAGATTAATATGAGACAACTTTCAGTTTAAAGAAAACAAAACACACACACTCACACACACACACACACACACACAGACACACACACACACACACACACACACACACACACATATATACAATATTGGAACAATTTAACAGTCTGACAGAATATGATGGAATATGTTAGAAAATAATTGGAAGAAAATGACATTATACTAAAAGGAGGATGAAATTTATGTTAATACTTTATGTGTAACATTGATTACATTGATTTATACTCCGTGAGGACGTGTACATAGTTAATAGAAATTATGTTGATGTATTATTTGCGGCAGAGTGCCCAATTTTGACCTGAATATTTGGACTAAGCTGATAGACACGTATCTGTACATATGTATTCACATAAACAAAATTCATGCATAAACAGACAAGCATGAGCAAAAACAAGATATGAATGTACAAGGGGAGTGTCACAAGCAAGTAAAACATGAACTATATAGACTAGGTAAAAAAATACCAGGCATATAACTGTGTAACAAATCGCCATCAAAGAAGAAACAAGCAATGTCCATCGATTAAGAATAAACACACAGACTTGGGGCTGAGCAGAAAAAGGAGAGGGGGGGGGGGGGGGGGGGGGGGGGGGGGAAGAAAAAGGAGGTAGAAACTCTCTCCATGTCTCCCTCTCTCTATCTGTCTGTATATCTTTCTCTCGCTTTCTCTCTCTCTCTCTCTCGCTCTCTCTCTCTCTCTCTCTCTCTCTCATTGATACTGATTGTCTCGCTGCAGAGATTTCCTCGTGCCTTGTAGTCTCTCTCTCTCTCTCTCTCTCTCCCCCTGCCCTCTCTCTCTCTCTCTCTCTCTTTTGTTTCCTTTTTCTCTTTTCACTATAAGGATATCCTTCCAGGGGAATAGGCCAGTTTGCGAGACGAGTTGTATGATTTCTGTACTACATCTCCCTCTCTCTCTCTGTCTCTGTCTGTCTGTCTGTCTGTCTGTCTCTCTCTCTCTCTCTCTCTCCCCCTCTCTCTCTCTCTCTCTTTTGTTTCCTTTTTCTCTTTTCACTATAAGGATATCCTTCCAGGGGAATAGGCCAGTTTGCGAGACGAGTTGTATGATTTCTGTACTACATCTCTCTCTCTCTCTCTCTCTCTCTGTCTCTGTCTCTGTCTGTCTGTCTGTCTGTCTTTCTGTCTGTCTGTCTGTCTGTCTCTCTGTCTCTCTCTCGTTCCCTTCGCTCTCTCTTTATAGCTCTCTGTCTCGCTCTCTTCTTTGTTTTTTGTTCCTCCCTTCTCTCCTTCCCGCACATCTGGTATCATCCTTGCACAGTTATTTTAGTGTTTCGTTTCAAGGATGGTTCCCGGAAGATATCCGGGCTTTTTTTTTTTTTTTTTTTTTTTTTAAATCTTTTCTTTTTTTCCTATAACCTTTGTATCTGTCTGTTACACGCAGTGTGAAAGTGTCATAACACTAAACACTAGCACAAAACCAAACCCAGACGCGCTGTAACAAAAGCCAAAACATTAAAATCAGCAAAATGGTGTACATTAATAGCAATAAAACATACAGACTCGCAGGGTGCGTGAGAGTTGAAGGGTACCAAAAAAAAAAAAAAAAAAAAGGAGAAAAAAGAAAGAAAAAAAAGGACCGCCTTAAAAAAAAAAAAAAAAGCCAAAAATAAAGAACATTAAAAAAAATCAAGCAAATAAAAAAAAAAGACAGAAAAGGAAAAAAAATAAAAGGAAAAAAAAAATTGGTAAAGGCGGGGGTGGTGGAGGGAAAAAAAAAAAAAAAAAAAAAAAAAAAAAAAAAAAAAAGTTTCACCTGTGGAGAAGTGAAGCAAAACTTACTTACGATTTTTCAGCCGTTCTAAGAGAAAATAACTCTTGAAGAACGAATGATATCAAACCCTCTCTCTGGGGGCTGGAATAGCTCAGTTGGTAGAGCGCCAGACTCATGATCCTGGGGTTGTTGGTTCGAATTTCGGTACAGGGGGATTTTTCCCTCGGAGTTAATATTGGTTCTGACTCCATTCCCCATACAGTCCTTCGAATGAGACTATAAACCGAGGTTCGGTGTGTCACTGTGTGAACGCACGCACATCATCTTGCACACACTTAAAATCCCATCACCAACTTTCGGAAGAGAAGACCAGTTTGGCCATTGGTATGGATGACACATTATTATTATTATGAACATTTATGACGCCTAATCAATTGAATGCCCTAGGCGTTTACAATATCACAACAGACATCAAATCACACAATATATAACAATCATACATGAGAAAAAGGCATCAAAATCCAAAGCAAGGACACAAACTCACAAGCATGCATACACGCAAACACACACTCACACAGACACGAACGCACACAAAGCAGACACTCGCATCACACATTGCAAACGTCGGGTCACAGGGAAGACGAAGTTACCTAGGAAACAGATGAGTTTTGAGAAGGCGCTTGAATGTGGGCAGTGAGGGTGAGTATCTGAGAGAGCGAGGCAATTGATTCCAGGTAGTTGGAGCTTGATAGGCAAAGGAACGTTGACCAAAGGTTTTAGTGCGAACAGTGGGGATACTGTAGATACGAGTGTCACATGAGGAACGTAAAGCTCGAGATGGGGTGTAAAGATGTAACAGGTGGGTGAGATACTCAGGACAGGAAGACTCGATAGATTTGAAGCAGAGAGAGGCAATCTTGTAGGATATTCTTAGCTGAACAGGGAGCCAGTGGAGAGAGCAGAGCAATGGGGTAACATGGTTATATTTAGAAGTGCGGAAGATGAGACGGGCAGCATGATTCTGAACTCTTTGAAGTTTGTTGATGAGATGAGAGGGAGAGCCAGACAAAAGAGCGTTACAGTAATCCAGGCGGGATAGAACAAATGCGCAGACAAGAGCTTTTGTTGTGTTTTCTGAGAGAAGATGGCGAATAGAAGCAATTCGGCGGAGTTCAAGAAAGCAAGTGCGACAGACATTGCTGACATGCTGTTGGAAGGACAGGGTTTGATCAAGAGTTACACCGAGGTTGCGGGCAGAATGAGAGAGAGTGATAGGTGAATCAACAAGTTTGATGGAAGTCGGAACAGAAGGGTGGTTTTGAAGTTTTGGTGGGGTGATCAGGATCAATTCAGACTTATCTTCATTCAGTTTTAGTTTGTTTCGGGTCATCCAGTCCTTAAGGTTGGCTACACAAGACTGGGTGTTTTGGATCATGAGAGGAAGGTCAGAGAGAGGCCCAGAGACATACAGCTGATTGTCATCAGAGAAGGAATGATGCTGAAGTTGGTGTTCTTGGACGATAGAAGAGACAGGATAAGAGTAGAGAATGAAGAGTAGAGGGCCCAAGACAAATCCTTGTGGCACGCCGTAGGTCAGACAAGAGGGATTAGAAGAAAGGCCGTTGATAGAAACTACTTGTTGACGATCAGTGATGTAGGAATGAAACCAACTCAAGACTGTGTCATCAAGCCCAAAAGAGTGATGTAGGCGGGAAATGAGGATAGAGTGGTCAATAGTGTCAAAGGCAGCAGATAGGTCCAAGAGAGTCAAAAGTGATACATTGTTACAGTCAAGGGCAGTCAGAATGTCGTTACAGATTTTGAGAAGAGCAGTCTCAGTACTATGTCCAGAGCGGTAAGCAGACTGATGGGGATAGACAAGGCTGTTGGAATGAAGGTGGTCTAACAGTTGGTCAAGAACAACTTTCTCTAAAATTTTTGAAAGAAACGGAAGATTTGACACAGGTCTGTAATTTTTCAAATTGTCAGGGTCAAGAGTAGTCTTTTTCAAAAGAGGTCTTACAATTGCAGATTTGAAAGAAGAAGGAAAGAAGCCAGTTGAGAGGGAGTGGTTGATGATGATGGTTATATGAGGGAGTAGAGTGTCAAGGCAATGGGTGAGGAAAGAAGCTGGTAGTGGGTCAAGTTCACAGGTTTTAATGCCAGATTTCATGATGATTTTCTTTACAAAGACCTCAGAAACAGGATGGAAGGAAGTGAGGAAAGTTCCCGAGAAAGGGGGATCGGGAAATGGTGCATGAGTATTAGTCAGGGAGTCCAGTGAAAGCCTAAGATTAGTGATCTTGTTGACAAAGTAGTCAGAGAAAGCCTGTGGAAGGTCAGAAGGTGGGAGATTGGAAGGAAGAGGAGAGGAGTCAGTTTTACCAAGAAGAGTGTTAGTAATGTTATACAGCTGTTTGGATGTGGAGCATGCAAGAATTTTGGCATTGTAATAGGCAGATTTTGTAGCGTGAACAAGGCTGTTAACAATTTTGTTGGCAGTTTGGAAAATTTGCTTGTGAACTGTCAGACTGGACTTGAGCCACTGTCTCTCGGCTCTGCGTCTTTCACGCTTGGCTTCTTGCAGCTGAGGCGCAACGGAGGAGAACCAAGGTGATGGTGGCCTCTTGGAGACAAGACGGCCACAGGCAGGAGCGTACTGGTCCAGGAGCCGAAGGAGAAGGGAGTTGAGGTCATCTGGAGTGGTCGGCGGTGAAGTAGACAGGTGAGAATGGAGGACAGCGTTGAAGAGAGTCATGTCGACTGCGGAGAGGTTTCTGGCTTGAACGTACGTTTTGCGAGGTGGAGGGCGGAAAAGGTGGAGATCAGCTACGAGGCAGACATGGTCAGACGGGAGGGTGTGGTCGATAGTGACAGAACTCACCACAGCCTGGTCAACCCTGTGGATCATATTATCCAATGTGTGTCCACGAATGTGAGTGGGAGCGTGGACACACTGAACCAGTCCATAGCAGTCCAGGAGGTCGATGACTTTGGAGGTGGTGGAGTCAGAGGGGCGATCAAAATGAATGTTGAAGTCACCAGCGATGATGTAGGAGCCATGAAGAGAGTTGCAGTAGGACAGCAGATCGGGGAGTTCATCGAAAAAGGTGCAGTCAGTCAAGCGGTTCTTAGGGTTTGGAGGGGGACGATACAGACACAGGAGGTGGAAAGTTTGGTGGGGAAAGGTGAGGGTGAGTTGTGCCAGTTCGAAGGAGGTGTGGGTGAAGGGGAAGGAGGACTTGGTGGAGAGGAAAGGGGAGAGTGAATCAGCGACGACAAATGCAATGCCGCCGCCGCGGGACTGACGGGGAAAGGAGATGGTGTGGTGGCCGGGTGGAGCGATGTCACGGCACTTAGCTTCGTCACCTTCAGCACGAAACCAAGTTTCGGTCACAGTGAAGACATCAACGTTGTTGTCATGGATGAAGTAGGAGAGGGCAGACCGTTTTTCAGTTCCAGTACCCAGAGCTTGGGCATTGAAAACACATAGGCGGAAAGAAGCAGATCGGTCCAAGAAACGATTTTCAGCAGAGCGAGTGTTGATGCGAATCAGATTTACAAGATTTCTAGAAGAGGGTTTGTTATGTGGCTTCTCAGTCAAAACAGATGGAGGAGTGACACAAGCGCGAGTGGAAGTTAACACTGGAATGGGCTCACCTTTCTTCAGTTTTCTGCGGCCACCACGAAATGGTCGCCGTTTCTTCTTCCACGAGGGACTCCGTGCAGCGTTCATTAATCCAACATGGCAAAGTGTGTCACAAACTGTTGGGGGAAATTCAGAAAGAACATCCTTGAGCGAGAGCAAGTCTTCTCTACTGTAGTGAATACTAGCGGGCGGTGTGGCAACTGAAACAGTGAGTTGATTTGCACGTGCGAAGTCGCGGATGAATGGGCGGTAGCCAAACAAGCCGGAATGGAGGAAGAGAAACAGAAATGTCAGAAAGAAAAAATGAATGGTAGCACATCTGTCCCTTAACAGAGAGAGACAATAAAGGTACCAAAATGACGGGCGTTCCATAACGAAGAAAATAATACTAATAATCCACACGATCACCGCACAACAGTCACAAATTCCACATCTATGATAGAGAGGTTCCCTCGAGCCTGTTAGGCGATGGCGAACACCACTCACTTGATCATCAGCACGCTGTGGGCACTGTTTGGTTTCATGCAATGGGAAGTGATCTTTAACAAGACATCAGTACATGACTAGTTGACAATCTCTCAAATGATGGTCTCTTGAAATCACTTTTGTGGTTGGTTGATCTAAATTTGCTCCTTCAGTCCTTGATTCAAAAGTAAATCATTTTATTCAGCATAATCACAATACTCAATTCAAAATCGTTTTCAGCAATCTCTGCGAATAAGATCGTGGAATATGGACATAAATTATTAAGGGAATGATTCTTTACATGCCTGCAATCAAGTTATGCAAACTGATGGCTCCTCCAGTTAAGACTCAAATTTTAGCAAAATACAACAAACAACACTGGAATTGTAAAGATCTGATATTGGCAAACATATACATACGTAAATTTTTTGGGTATACATCACACAGGAATTACCACAAATACTTATCCAACTGCCTCCAAAGAAAAACTAGGATGAATCAAGATCAGCCTCCCCGTACACTTTACATAGGTTCTAGTGAAAATTTATTTTCAATGGCAGAATTATAAAGTATCACTATCTGTCTCAACTTCGAGAAGTTGTCTGAAAATCTGTATTATGTAATGCAGTTCTCTTGAGATACACTCACCTTCGAAAAACTGGACTACATCTTCAGGTGATGCTGTCCATGGCAGGCCCCTACATCGAACCACAAACCCCTCTTCTCCCATGTTTCTGCTGATAGTAAAGCTAACTGCCCACCTGAAAAGAAAACAAACATTAATAAATTTATATGTAATTTATTAAATACACTGCATGTTGTTGTTTTTTTTTTATGTGCAAAGGGCTGGGTTGATCAATCAAGAATTTCAGCACACCATATATATCCAGACCACAAAAATTTAGATATCAATATACCTGGCTTCATTCAAACAAAATCAACAATTCCATAAGCCAGTTTTTACATGCCTAATCATGTTTGATGCCTTCAGGATTTGCATCACCGTAAAAAATGTGACTGAAGTTCTGAATTCTTTCATTTTGATCCAAATAAGAACTGAACCATTCCAAAAAGGTTTATTTAACATGTTTCTGATTGTGTTCTTCCTACTTGTTTCACAGTGTATTTGCTATGAATAAAGTGAGGAACAATGCCAATGAAAAAAATCGGACTTTGTATTTCCTCAATGTTTCATCCACCATTATCATTTTGTATGATATATATATATCTTTATGCAAGAAAAGACTTTTTCATTTTTAATGTTCTCATTAACAAGGATGCATTTGCGCTATAAAATCATAATTCATGCATGTTTATGGAATTGAAATAGATGTCATTTCCTTATATTTTCATACTGATTACAAATTACAAAGTCCATTTCCCAAAGAGAAAAATACATACAGAAAAATGTTGGGTTTTTTTTTTATACAAAATATTTTTTTTACAACATCCATTTCCCATGTACTCATCTCACTATTCTTGCTGTCATTTCTTCACAAGCCAGCTACAAATCATGAAACAAACAAGTTCTTTTTTGTTTAATAACTTGGGCCTTGTTTAACAACTCCCTTTGCTTTGGGTGTTCTTTCTGTTTCATTGAACTGCATTTGTATTTGCATACAGAGCATGCCATCTGCCTCTAAAATCCGACTAAAATCAAAACTAATATAAAAGTATTACTGACTAACAAGGATGTTAACAAGTGGGGTTAGGAATCGATTGCAGCGAGTTGAAAGGCCGGGACAGTGCATGTTACAGAGACGAGAGATCTCTTCATTTAATGAGACGTAAGAAATTAATTTCATGTAGGTGTAATAATTTTGCTCCTTCTGGGTAGGGTTGTGCATGCTGTAACCTGGTTTCATAAAGCAAGTAAAGACTTAGTGTTTATGTGAAAAGTAAAGAAAACACACATAATAGGAAGAAAGATAAAATAGAAGTAATTTAGAAAGGAAGAAATGAACTCAAATAAAGTTGGAGGCAAGCTTGGTACGAGATGAAATAGGTAAAAATCAAACTCACTGGACACAAGTTTAACTGGAGGGGGGAAAAAGGAAGGTGGGGGTGGGAAAAGAGTAGGGGTACGCGAGAAGGGAATCAGGGGTAGAGAGGAGGGGGAGGAATTAAGCATGTATGTGTGTGGGAATGTTTGGGGTGCACATGTGTGTACACTTCGGGATGCACAGGGGATGAAGGGTGGAGAAGGATGGAAAAATGGTCCCGAAGACCGTCTTCAAATGAGGGAGGTTAAGGGGGTGAGGGAATGTATGTGTGAAGTTGAGAGCGTGAGAGATTTACATGTGTGTGTGCGCGCGCGTGTATGTGCGTGCACATGAGTGTGTGGGTGTGTGTAGAGGGGGAAGGGGGGGTAGGGTACGGAAACATGAAGGAAGGAAAAAGCGGAGACAAAGAGGGTGGGAAGAAGCTGAAGGAATGACAGGGTGGAGGGGAACCACAAAGAGTTGTGTCAGTGGGAAATGTTCTACAACTAACTGATAAAGAATGGTGAGGATGGTAAACAAAGCTGCTATGGTAGTCATTCTTTGGTGTTGAGTCCCACTGGCATTGAGATGCCCAGATGTTTGATTAGACAAGATTCCTTAACTTTTCTGCAAGTCATACTGGCTTTATTTTGCCTACACCTGCAACTGTGGCATAAGAAAACAAGTGCTTGGGGTGTTAAAATATTGTCCAACTGTGTCTTTATACTGAAGTCTCATGGATCTGAGATGTTCAGTCAATCAGTCATTGACTGACTGCGAGTGTGACAAGTTTCACTGACCTACACTTTCTCATATATGCTGGTTATGATGTATACTATATTAGAAGAATGACAGGTAAAGTAAAATTTTATCGTGAAGTTGCTGAGGGGACTGGTAAAGACTATGGTAATGTTAAGGAAGGGGCACATTTTGCAGTCGTTGTGGCAAGGCTGGCTTCTAGGAAGAGGGAGTGAACCTCTGGAAGGTTAGGCTGGATAGGTGCTCATACAAGCAGATCTCAAAGGTTGGCATCTCTGTGAAAGGCAATGAACGGTGGTTTGGGAGACGTGGTTCAGATTATGTTCTCTGGATATTGACGAGAAATGAAAATGGGTCACATCTTCTTTGCTTGATTTTCAAAGTCATGACAGCAAATTCACTTAAGTCTCAGAAATTGTAAAAAGAGATAACATAGTTTTTAGTAGTGGTGGGGTGACTTACATAATATTATCTATGTGCTGTCCCTCATAAATGCTACATTTCATAACATAAATGCTAGCTGCTTCGTGTTTCAGAGACAAATTTCATAATTTACTTTGTCCAAAAATTTTCCTAAATGCCATAATTGGAAACAAGAAAAGGATCTCGAAAGTCTTCATGACTGCAAAGATTTATTTGTTCCAAGACTCTCTTCAGTTCAACAAGTTCCGCACTCAAATGCTTGAATTAGATTCTTGTAAATTTACAAGGATTTTGAGAAAGATTTCAATAGAGGGTCCTTTAGTGAAGAGATAAGTTCACTCCATCAACGCTTCTCTTCTTTCTTGCTACCTTGTGACTGCTGGCAATGTCCCAATGGGAGACTAAAAATTATGATGGGCGAATTCTGTTCACGTTTCTAGCTTTCCAGGTTATAGATCAGTCCCCAACCAGTATTGATTCTACACTGTACACTGACTTGATACTTGCAACAGGATCAGAATCGGGATAAACGTTGCTGGAACCTTCCTAGGTTATAGTTGCAACAGAGAGAGTAGCCCGTATTCTTGGTTCTTTGCTAAAGCCCTCATCAGGTATATAAAACTTATTTTAAAATGGTGGTGTATCGGAGCAAATTGAAATACACACTTGCAATTCTTCTTTTTTTTTTTTTTTTTTTTTTTTAGAAAGGAGGCAGAGGGGTATGGGAGCTCTAAAAATACTGCCGCAGTCGCCTCTCGAATGTTTTGAGACTTTATTTTTCCCGACATTATCTAATTCAGTCTTATAGTTAAGAATCTTTCTGGACTGTGTTAGTGTTACTATTCTGAATGATCCCTCACTGACATGACCAACGCAATACTGAACGTCTCAAAAATGAAAACACGCCTGCGGAATGTTCAGAACTTCCAGAAGTACTGGTACCGTACATCTAATGAGACAACGGTAATCATTGCACCTAAAATTAATAGCAATAGAAACAGTGAGGTATTGTCGCACTTATTAGAAAGCATATGCTAATACCAAGCGACTGTATACGTTATCATACTGACAATAACAATTTCCAACATTTACCTGTCCTAAGACCCCAGCTTTAAAATAGGAAGTAGATGACCCTAAGCACACTTCCCAAAGAGGACTCTGGGAAATTTTATTAAAGAACGATAACCTTTCTTTAGCCCTACCCCTTGAAAAGGAGGGGGGGGGGGGGGTATCTACTTTGGGATTGGCGCCTTTTATTTTTTCCCCTCCAGGTGCCGTGTAATAAGAATAACCACTACCGAACCCACAACTTGCTCTCTATAAATCTAAACATGCTTCGAGAAATGGTGCTGATATCGCCGTGCCAGAATAATAAATACATGACGCCTGTCCGAAACAAAAGACTTATAAGATCCACAAGAGCGGAAAATCAAGAAAGGAACAAGATGCGAAGTATATAAACGTACTCCCAGTTTTCCAAACCGCTTATAAATCGGCCAAGTGCTTTGTGAGATAAGAAATAAAGGCAAAATAACGGTTTTAACGGTTATTTAACCGATGTACACTTTTGAAACTGGTATTTTAGTCCTCACTGGGCTAAAGCCTGTGTACATACCAAATTTCACCCAAATCGGACAATATGTCAAGAATAACAGTTTTTAACGGTCAGATTTTGAAACACTACGTGGAAGTGCCATTTGTGTGTGATAACCTTTTTATATACAAAATTTCATTAAAAACCCACCAATATATAAAAAAATAACGGCAAAATAACGGTTTAACGGTTATATAACCGATATATACTTTTGAAACCGGTATTTTAGTCCTCACTGGGCTGAAGCCTGTGTACATATCAAATTTCATCCAAATCGGACAATATGTCAAGAATAACGGTTTTTAATGGTCAAATTTTGAAACACTATATAGAAGTGCCATTTGTGTGTGATAACCTCTCTATATACCAAATTTCATTAAAATCCACCTATATATAAGAAATAACGGCAGAATAACGGTTTTTAACGGTTGTTTAATCCATTTTCAGCATTACATCACTTTCATATGGACAGAGGCTCCGATTTGTCACAAGATCATCCAAACCGCTTATAAATTGGCCAAGTACTTTCTGAGATATTCCATAAAGAAGAAAAACCGTTACAGGCCGTTACAACCGTTAGTAACGGCTATAACGGGGCAAACTAAAACATCAGGCATCATCCGTGACCCATAATTAACATACCTGCTAATTTTCATAAAGGTCGGCCAAGTACTTTCTGAGATATTCCATAAAGAAGAAAAACCGTTACAGGCCGTTACAGCCGTTAGTAACGGTTATAACGGTAAACTAAAACATCGGGCATTATTCGTGACCCATAATGAACATACCTACAAATGTTCAGAAAGATCGGCCCAGTAGTTTTGTCTGGAGCGAGTGGAACACATTTTGACCACGGACACACAGACACACAGACAGCATTTCTTCGTTCCCATTCTATAGTACTCCCTGTTCCATAAGAACTGGGAGTACAAAAACATAGTGGAGCAATACGCGGGGAACCACCAGCGTTGCTTTAACATCCAGCACACTGCAACACATGTCTTCAAGAACAGCTTTTTCCCACGAACCATCAGGGAATGGAACAACCTAGGTAACAGTGTTGTTTCCGCAGGGACTGTGGAGGAATTCAAGAACCTCCTCCAACAGCCTCCCAAAGAGAAGTAAATAAACATCTCCCAATCCCCATCTCCCCCCTCCCTCTTCTTCCCCCCCCCCCCCCTCCACTCCCTTCCATCTTCCCCTCTTCCACGACTGCTGCAGTGGCTTGGCATCATGTCCGTGTACGCTGAACGTGCGCTGGCGAACACTGAAGTGAATTGATCTTTTCAAGTTTGGCCTAATGAGAGGATCCATGTAAACTAACATTTTCATCATACTTTAGGTCTGATAAACCAGCTCTACGCATTCCACCCTCCTTCTCCCCCCTCCCCTCATTTTTGTTTGTCTCTCCATCCACAACGATGCAGTAGCGGCAGCAGTATTACTGCTCCGACAGCGTGATGAGCAAGATTTTACGTGGGAACTTCGATGGAACAGCAGGAAGACGTAATCTCCATGTCCGGATTTGATGTAGGCCTATGACCCTGTCCTGACCCAATCCTTAACCCAACCCTAACCTAACTCTTACCCTAAGACAAGACCAAATTCTCCAGATCCATGGGAATGCATGACCCAAACACATGACTCATCCTATCGTTAACCCTAATGGAGCAGTAACGGGTTCAACGTGATAATAAAATAATAATAATAATAATAATAATAATGATTTAAAAAAAAAGAAGAAGAAAAGAAAATCATTGATAGATCGTACCGTAGAGTGCACGGATTTGTCGCGATGGAGTTGTCATCTCTTGCTTTCCATCAATAGAGAAAGAACGTCTGCCATCGCCTCTCCCCATTAGTCTCCCCAATTCTTCGCCCCCCTGCCTACCCCGTTCTAAGGCTTTTGTATGCAATACAAATCGTCTGGTCTTTGCTCAGCCCATTTCCTCCACCTCTCCATTTCCACCTGTTATTTATGCCCTGGCCCATCTGACAATGATCAGACATGTTACATGAAGATCCCCCAGAAGCTGGAGACATGGAAAACAGCTGGGACATGAGCCTCTGCCCTAGCATGGAATGTGTTAAATCTTCAGAGTGACTAACAGCAAGAAGACATAATAGGTCCACAACAGATCATATGCTCTTCAAGGCCAGTCCCTGCAAGAGATCACCACCATGATGTATCCTGGCACCTAACCGGCACTTGCAGGGAACATGTCAGTTTGGCCGTTGATATGGATGACACGTTACACATAGCATGCACCCTGCGTGAGAAATGGAAAGAATGAAGGGAGTAAGGATATTGAGTGAACGATACTGGACGATATTGACTGGATGACACGAGAAACGACTGAATGAAGCGCCAGCTGGCAGCTCTTCAGTCGGCACTACCCAGGTAGGCAGCCCGTTGTGTAAACGAGTGTGGATTGTAAAGCGCTTAGAGCTTGGTCTCTAGCCGAGAGTAGGCGCTATATAAGTATTCATTATCATCATTATCATTTATGTCTTGGAAGCCACACATCCAAACCATCATCAACAGAGCAAGCAGGACCCTGTCCTAATATGGCTTACCCCCCCCCCCCCCCCCCCTTCTCAGTCCCTGGTGAGCTGTGCTATAAGCATCATGGGTGAGCTTTCTCAGGACCCTGAAGATAAATTCGAAAGGAACGATGGACATGGCTTACAAAGCATTTGGTAAATCTTGAGTCCTGAAATAATAATAATAAAAACAATAATGATGATGATAATGATAAGATACTTTAATGGCGCTTTCCAAAGTCTCAGAGCACTTTACAATAACAAGGAACACATGCATGTAACATCTTTTTTTTCACATTCGTGTGCTTGTTCCCTTCGTCCATACCCAGGCATACCCATGTCTTTGATCAACACAACACACACACACACACACCACACACACACACACACACACACACACACACACACACACACACACACACACACACACAACTACAACAAAAAGGCACAGAAACAAAGAGAACACCAGGGAAAAGACTACTTGAAAGGAAATGTTTTAAAACCAGTTTTGAAGGATGAAAATGATAGACTGTGGCAGGGTAGATGGAGATGTTCAGCAAGTTCCAGGTTTGTGCAGCAGAAATACATGGGAAGCTGTTTCTCCGTGCCTTTTTCTTCTGAACTTTGGTATGCAGAAGATTCAGCCGTAACCAGAGCACGGAGAGACCTTGACAGAACACAGATGTGTAAAAGTTCATTAGTATTGGGGTGTAATTCCGGTCATGACTTGGAGACAACGGCAGATTTTGCATTTTATTCTTTGTTCAGCTAGAAGCCAGTGGAGCTCTTTAAATCGAGGTGTGCAGTGATGAAACTGACATACTTTGAAGATAAGTTTGGCAGCAGAATTTTGAACCTACTGGCAAGGTCATGGAATTTTCTGTGAATGATCTGCAAGAGGAGATTTGGTACCTTTATAACAACAAGCACATCTAGAGCTTGTCCAATGTTGAGCTACGACATGAGTGTGCCAGAGCAGGGACCATAGTAGATGGGATACGCAACTGTGGCAAGCATTAGCTTACTTCACTGGGCATTTCGTGAACTTGTGGACAGGGCCACTTCAACAGGCTTCAAGAAAATTTACTTTTGTTCATGAAGTTTGCAGTAAGGGAATTGATCGTCTAACTGAAGGCAGATGAATATTTGCAAACTAAAAGAAGAAAGAACTTTTGTTTCCAAAACAGACATCTGGTAAAATATCAATAGATGGCGTCCTTCCTATTGTGCAATTTTTGTGATTGTTAGCAAGGTCAGTAAACAAATAACGGTGCTTAAGACATGTTAGAAAATATTCATCTAGAAGTAATTCGCATTACAGGTGTCAAAGGCACAAGTCACAAAAAAATGTACGAAGAATCCCGAATCTGCTCTTTAAAAGAAAGGAGAAGAACACACAAACTAATCGAGTTTTATAAAATGGTCATTCAATGCCCATCTTGTACCGAATTTGAGAAGATAAGTGATTGCTCGTTCTTTGTTTTCATTGTCCTGAATGTTGTTTATCTTGCCCACAGACTTAAAAGGTCGAAATGCATCACGTTTTGTCTTGTAATTTGTTTGTCCTCGTTTTCCGGCAGATTAACTATATTTCCTTTTAAATATTAAATATTGTTCATTTCAGCCTGCAGTCACCTCACTTTGAAACCAAATTCATAGTTTCATTCTCACATTGATCACTGTTTCTCATATGTCCGTCATCTTTCCGCTTTGAAGAAATTTCCTGGAATAGCGTTGCAAGCGCCAAAAGATTTGGTGTATGGTGAAATGGCTGGATTTCCAATATACCCGAAGTCCGCTTTTAAATGTGCTTGATATTGGCTTAAAAATATTCAGATGGTTGATAATAGATTACTGCAACAAACAACGCGAGACAAACAGACCTTGGCGATGGATACAAGATGCCTCCTCTCAAGGCCTTCATGGATGACACTACAGTGATTTCATCCAGAGAAGACGAGACACGTCATGTGCTGGAGAGGCTGGACGACATAGTTGCCTCATCCAGAATGAAGTTCAAGCCAAAGAAATCACGGAGTCTCTCACTGAGGAAAGGAAAAGTGGCCGGATCTGTGGTCTTCAGTGTTGCCAACCAGGCCATTCCAACAGTCACAGAAGAACCAGTCAAGAGCCTTGGAAGATGGTATGATGATACGCTGAAAGACACACAAAGAGCAAAAGAAACCAAGCAGATGGCGGAGGAAGGCTTGGAGACCATTGACCAGTGTGGGCTCCCTGGCAAATACAAGGTCTGGTGTCTGCAGTTATGGCCTCTGATGATATACGACATCTGCACCAGCATAGTGGAGGCAATGGAAGCCAAAATCAACAAGTTCACAAGGAAATGGCTTGGTGTCCCACCCTGTGTGACTGACATAGCGCTGTACTGTCGCCAAGCAAAGCTGAAACTACCACTTAAATCCATCCTGGAGGAATACAAAGCAGGGAAGATCAGACTTCAAAGCATGCTGGAGGACTCAGGAGACAAGGTGGTAGAAGCAATCAAGCCCCAGCTGAAGACAGGCAGAAAATGGAAAGTTCAAGAGGCGATGGATTCTGCAAAAGAAAGTCTCAAGATCAGAGAAATAACAGGACACACACAGACCAACAGACAAGGACTGGGGGTGACCAAAACTGAATGGTGGTCAAAGGCCAAAGGAAAAGCCAAAAGAGACTTGATGATTCAGGAGATGAGAAAAGAAGAAGACCAAAAAAGACTCCAAAAAGCAGTCCAGCAGAGCCAGCAAGGGCAATGGACAACGTGGGAGAATGCACTCCAAAGAAGTCTCACTTGGAATGACATTTGGCACATGGCCCCTCTCAGGATCAGCTTCATTCTCAGATCTGCATATGACCTTCTGCCCTCAAATGCAAACCTGGTGAAGTGGGGGAAAACAGACGATCCTGCATGCCCCCTCTGCCATGAAAAACAAACAGTGGAGCATGTCCTAAGCTCATGTAAAGTAGCCCTGGCTCAAGGAAGGTACACATGGAGGCACAACCAAGTGCTCAAAGAGATTGTACAAGTAGTCTGGGCTAGTACCAACACCACAAAAGGGAAAATCAGGACTCCAAAAGCACCCGCAACATTCTTCACGGCAGGAGGCAGCAAATCATGGCCAAGAACAACAGTGCCACTCGAAACATGCAGGCAGAGTCTGCTGGATGGGGCAGATGACTGGGAGTGCACTGCAGACCTCCCAGAATGGAAGAGTCACCCAGAGATCATCAGCAAGAGTGGCATGAGACCAGACATAGTAGTCCACTCTCAGTCAACCAAGCAGCTGATCATGATCGAGCTCACGGTGCCATATGAGAACAGAATGGAGGCAGCTCAAATCTACAAGACTGAAAAGTATGCTGATCTGGCAAACAGCCTGAGGAGAGAAGGCTATCAGGTCAAAGTCCTCACTGCAGAAATTGGAGCTAGGGGGTTTGTAGGAACGTCTGCATACAGCCTCATGAAACAGCTCTCAGTTGCAGGGAGGGAAAAAAACCAGAGCCCTGAAAGCAATGGCAGAAGCGGCAGAGAGGTGTTTCAAGCTGGATCTGGTCAAGGAGGAACAAAAGTGAACTTCATAAGGCTTAATTTCCCTACAAATATCAGGTGTCCCTGTGGCTCAGTGGTTAAAGCGCGAGTCATTAAGTGGAAAATGAGCATGTCCAGAGGGTCATGGGTTCGAATCCCAGCCATGGCTTGTCCCAAGATGGGAAAAAAAAGGGGCAGCAGAGGGACATCCGGAGTCATGAACCGGGGTGTGGCCCAACCCCCCTAGAGTGTCAGGAGATAAGGGCCGAAACACTTGCTTGAAGGGGGCTTCTCTTCTGAGGACTCTCTGCTGCCACGCTCTCCACGAGTTTCTTTCTACTGCACAAAGCATATTGAATGCTGTTGAACTGAGAGAGAGAGAGAGAGAGAGAGAGAGAGTGCTTACCTATCGCCGATATTTGTCAAAAAGGCGTTGAAGAGAGATCATGTAATGATTTATGACAAATTGCCATCCTTGGAACTGCCATTCCACACGTCCAAAAACATATGTAAGTGTGCATGTATGTACAGAAACACGTGTATGCAATGCACACATAAACAGATATGCACACCGACACTCACATGTATACGAGGCTGCCTGTGCTCTTAGGTGTATGCATACACACACTGTTACACGAACTATTTCCCATATGTTGTTTCCCTGCCTTGTTTCTAGGTTGTTTATTTGCGTCATGAGAGCAAAGATAATTACTGTGCCGGAAAACTTCATTGATTTCCCCCCCATCTGTTCTGTGAACGGAACTAGACCTATCTTTTCATTTTGAAACTTGATTTTGTGTTTCATTAGTATTCTTTTAAGAATTTGCACATTATTTGTGACGACTGTGATGTGGTTCTTCTCGTTGGCCAGAATATAAGCTGCATGACTTTGATTTATTTACTGTTTGGTTTGTTTATTCACTTATCCGTTTTTCTTTTGTGCAATTTATAAACACTATCTTGCATAAATGTGTCAGGTTGTCACAAAAAAGCTTTTGTTCCTGACAAATATATATTTGCTGACAACCATTTTTGAAAAATTAAGACACACACACACCAACGAACCAGACAACAAAAACCAGTTTGTTCTCACAACACAAAACTGTGTTCCATATGGGGAATGATTAAATGACATGATTTCAGACACATGATTTTCATACATCAATAATCATAATTAAAAACAGCTGCAAGTTTGTCACTTAAACGAAAGAGTCCTTCAGGTAAATTTCCTGTGTGTGTGTGAGTGGTGTTCTTTCTTTCTTCAGCGTTCCAGTATCTGGTAGCGTGTGAACACGTTTTACCCTGTTGTGATACTCACACTATACTCGAGAGTATAGTCAGTTCACTCCGACTTCGTTGAGTGCAGAAATTTGTGGGAAGAGGTTGTGGAAAAAGACAGATAAAAGAGATGGCAGACAGAAAGGACAGTAGACGACAGTACAGCAAAGGAGACAGTTACTGAGAGCGAAAGGAAAAGGGGACGTTACTAGCACAGAATGTCCAGAACGAGGGGGAACTATTTGTTCAAAAGACACCCCCCTCCCACAGTATCCCCACGGGGGGGGGGTGTGTTGTGTGTGTGTGTGTGCGCGCGCGCGCGCGCACGCACATTTTGTTATGTGTCATTGCTTACAAATATTGTAATGCGATCTAAGTTTATTTTTCGACTCAATCTGATTATCCGGTTTTAAGAATTTCTTCAAGTCTGAAAACAAAATACACGCGAGTTTGGCTGATCATAACATTGCTAGTGCTCCACCAACATGTCACATTGAAATACGGTTTAATGAATCGTGTGCTGACGAGTTCTCATGCTGGCAGAACTAGCAACTTGCCTATTCATATGAAAGCAAAAGGCTTGGCATGTTTAATTCTCGTAAGTAAATCACTTTGCTTCGCCATCAGATCACATTAAAACTGGACTTTCTAGCACAAAACCGATTCATTCTTGATCTGCCTAGTATGGCCACAGGTATCAAGGCCAAATTTGTAGATCACATGGTACCTGTGAATTTGTATAATCAACGAAAGTCTGCAGCCTGCATACACACATTCAAGAGTGTGCCTTAATACAAGGTATTTTACTTTTTCCACATTCAGTTGCCAACATCCATCTTGGCAGCATCACTTTGTGCAGTTATGTGAACATTTTTCTTTCTAAGAAAATTCACTTGCTGCTTTCATAATGGGAGCAGACGCGAGCTTCCGGACAGTGTGCTTTTCATAACAGGAGTAGATGGGAGCATGTGTTTGGTACTGTTCCAACACGTCCTCGCGTAATATTAGTGCTCAGAGAGCCTCTAAAAGTTGTGGGTATCCCCCTTTATAGTCCAGTGAAGCGGTAATACTAGTTTGCGACACTGGCACCACTTCCGATCACTGAAAAAGGAAGGAAACTGTGTGCGGAAAGTTGCGAATGAATCGAACCAAATTCCACGATGGTGTGGTCTGCTAACGCTTGTGAGTTAGGCAATAGAGTATTTTGTAGAGGCATGGGATCAAGTTTAAGAAGAAAAATTTGAAAATGAAGAGGAATCTTGATGTTGATATAGCAATGTGAAAGAAGAAGAAAATGTGGAAAGCGTTCCTGTAGACAACGTGCCACTCACTGCCTTGTAAACAACATGGCAACCGGCAACACAGCCTGCAACCGTTGCCGCATTCCAACAGCTGACAGGCACTGCTCATGCATTGCCAAACACCACCTTCCTTCTAGATAATTTTTGTTTTTGCCTCTTGCACGTTTTCAAACAGCAGTGTGCACAACAAAACCAAAGGGCACACCTGACCCACTTTTTTGCCTCTTGCACGTTTTCAAACAGCAGTGTGCACAACAAAACCAAAGGGCACACCTGACCCACTGTTGATAAACAAGACACCTGAACAAATGAGGGCATGTCTGTCTGTGTTGATTATGACAGGATAAAGCGTCTGCCATGGTCATGTTGTTGCTGGCAAACTGACCCCTGCTTCACTAACCCCTGCATCAGAACCGTTTCCAGGATTATCATGACCAAACTTTTTTGTTGATGATGGTGACGCATGAACCGTGCATATCCATTTTAAGGCTCACCAGTAATGCAGCTTGCTTGTTTTCATTTTTTTTTTTTTTTTAACTTTTTTTTTTTTTTTTTTTTTTTTGTCGCAACCTCTGCGCCACCTCAGAGGCAGTGCACCCACGCCGCTCATTCCGACACCCCGTCCACAGCCACAGCCCGGCCGGCCCCGCCGCAGCCCCGGGACCGGCAATCCACAGGGAGCAGTCAATGTCAAGTCGTCGAGAGGCAACCCACCGGAGGAAACACTGCACTGCTGCCGAGTCACCTCGGTGGTGTTCAGTGGCGCCTGTTCTGATCTAACATACGCAGGACACCACCTACTAAGCCCCCTACTGACGACAATGATTGCTTAGTCGCGGAGCCGGCGTGAGTGAGCTCTCCCTCCGGAGGGCGCCACCACGTCCGTCCAACGACAGCCCCCATGGACTCGCCGATACCGGTGACCCCGACGGAACCAAACCAAGGCCACAGATGTGGAGAGGACATCGAAATTGAGGTCACCATGAGAGCAGGGCATGAAGGGCCACAGAATTTGAGACTTTTTTTTTTTTTTTTTTAATGCTGATTGATGAGAATGAGGATGATTAAGATGATGCTACGGATTTCCATTTCGGTCTGAGACTACATGACAGGGCTGTACTCTACGCTTCCTTTCATAATATATCCCGGCGTCAACCAGGCCCGAGAGATACATGCACCTGCAGTGTTGGTCATTAAATTTGAGCAACACTCTCAGAAACGCATCCATTAAGTGGATGAAACTCGACTGTGTGGTCCCAGTCTTCCCAACTGAGTCCGCAGCAAACTCAACTCTGGGTAGGAGCCGGTCGGGACAGAAAAACCCACATGACTCTGATGGATTCGAACCCACGACCTCCCAGCCGGGAGTCCGCGACGCTAACCACTTCGCCACGGCGGCTGGTGCTTGTTTTCGTTTTCCTTGTGTGCACACCTGTCATTTTGTTATGATAATAGTGGCCCTCCGACATTTAGCGTAACATGTAACACATCGTCACTTCTTGCACAGCTATTATGTGCAGACATAAATGTGGATGTAGTACGGAAAATAATTACATAAAATCATTATGAAACTATGGTTGGAATGGTTTGACATTACTTTTTACGTGACAATTGACAGTAGTTGTAGGGCACATACTGGATTATCTGTAGGAGCTAGAGGACAGAAGATGGACCATGTCAAATAGGCCTCAACTTTCTTTTTACTCTACTTATATGCATGTCAATGAGAAAACTAAATGTTGGTCTGCTGTAATAGCATTGTCACCATAAAATAGGACACATTTGGTTACATTTACCTGACAATGACACGACCTTTTGCTCTTAAAAAAGACAAACTATGGTTCACATTATAGAACAAACCCTCATGACCACATCGGGAAAATTTCATGATTTTTTTTTGATGATGGCGACACATGAACCGTGTATACCCATTTTATGACTAAACTCACTAAAAGAATCTGAAAACGAGGGAAGGTTCGCCTGAGAGAATCTGAATGCAAGAGGGTTGAATAAGCACTACTTTAGACCTGGTTTTGTGCATTTCTATATTGCGTTGTTTTCACCACCGATTTTTGTTTCATTCTCTACTTACCATATTTTCATTATATTAATTTCTGATTAACGGTTTCTTGCCAATGCGACTACAGTCCAGAAACATTACAAATACATACATACAAGAAGCACAAGTCTATTTAAGTGGATGAAAACACTGAAGTGTTAATAGCAAAATAACTTCTTGGCTCCCACAGCAAACGATTCACTGAATGGGGATTTCTGAAAACATTCTGATCTGTTTTAAAGGACCAACCACCTGAATGAACGAAGTATGTTGCCGTTTTGTTTGTTTGAATTTTCAGCGATCAAAAATTCACGAACAACTTGAATGCAGCTTCAAGTCCATTGTGTGGCATCAAGTTTCGACTATGACACACAAGGTTGCAAATTTGTATTTTCACACACACAAAGAAAAACATAGACGAAAGCCATGAACTAGGTTTTCATGTTTACATTTATGTACATGTGCATGCCTGCAAGTGTGTTACATGATTGTGTGTACACACTTGTAAGCTCACAAGGATTTCATGAAATGAGTGTGTGTGTGTGTGTGTGTGTGTGTGTGCGTGTGCGCGCGCGTGCATGTGTGCGCGCGCTCACATGATTAAAAGCAAATCAAAAAGACTACAAAATCCCCAAGGGGTGTGTGGAAATACATACTGTGCTATTCTGATCCAACTTCAAAAGCACTCTTCCACTTCGCTACCAAAATAGGCGAAGTACCGAGTATGTTTGTGTCCACACCTGGGCATGTATTGTGGTAATGCTGCCATGTGTGTGCAGCTTTATTCATTGCATATAGAACCTATGACTTATTCCCTGCCCATTTTCAGTCTTGAATCAAATTAGCCAAAACACAGGACTGGCAATGTCCAAAACACCAATGTTCTCACTCCCCTCTCAAGAGGAAATCATATGGTTTTCAGAAACATGATGCATTGTGACCAAAAAAATAAATTAACATCAAGATTCAATTTCTATTGGTACACAGACCCATCTCTGCAGTGTTCTGGATATCTTATTGTATAGGATAGCATTTACCAATACCAAAGATTTGTTTTTCTACAGATGTGACATTTGTTGTTGTTTTTTTTTCCTTTGTTACTCAAAATACCATTTACAAGGGTGAAATTATGAATGATCCAGCTTAGGCTGGAGAGCCAGCTTAGAAAATGTTCATTTTTTTTCCCAAATCTGTAACAAATGTTTGTTCATTATTTTTCCCAAACCTGTAACAAATGTTCATTTTCCCAAATCTGACTCATCAAATTTTGAAGTCGTTATTTTGATAATTTTTGGCTTTCAGATATGTACAAGTGGTGATCTTTTTTCTTCATTTTTTTGAAGCAGAGAGAGAGAGAGAGAGAGAGGGGAGAGAGCGAGCGATCTATAAGAATTATCCAACAGGCATCCAGTAACAGTATCCAAGTGAAAATGAAATGAAGTTCTTGATGAGAAACGATGCAATGGTGATCGCTGTCAACCCCCCCCCCCCCCCAAGACATTCTTTTTCACTTTTTGCAAACCAGAAGGCCTTCAATATCTGAAGCCAGAGAGATATTGAACAGACAAGAAAAAAATTATTTCTTCAGGACACTAAGTAGTGACGACTGCCATCGTGTTCCTCCTGCAATATGGAAGGTGAACATGTTGTGAAGATATCCATCACCTCCCCTGTGTTTTCATGAAAATTTGGAAGTAATCTACCACCTCCAAACCCCTGCTTTCAGAGAAAAAGATTTTTTTTTAGGAGATGCCTATGACAACACTGTTCTCAGGCTTGTAGGCTTAGTTTTTATGAAAATTTGGGAGTAATCTACCACTTCCCCACTCCAGCTTTAAGAAAATATATATATATATATATTTTTTTTGGGGGGGGGGGGGGGGGGGGGCTGTGTCAAGACCGTTCTCAGGCTTGTAAGCTATAGTTTCAGGCCAATAGTAATATCAAAAACTCAGTTTCAGGCTTCTAGATCATTGTCTATTTGCACCCCTATATTTAATGCTAATATAATGCATTGGCAATTTGACATCAGGTCTATTTAGTAAATTTACTTGAAAATTTAAAATGATCAATATCTTCAGCATAGTCTAAGTCCACATGATCTTCACAGAAGAACATACTATACCACCTATAAAAGACCTTTTTTCTCCCTTCAAATTTACTGTTTGACTTTAAACTTAGTACAACTTTAATCCTTCTACTTTCAGACATACAGCTTATAATTCTGTATGTCAGCTAGAGCTCGACTGAAATGCTATCACTGCTTGTTCATATGAATTTAACATACATAGGAGAGAGACCTGCATGCGCTTACTGTTCTCAATAGAACTTGCTCAAAATGAGTGTCAGATGTTTATAGTGTAACTGTTTTAAAACTAGAACTGGGGGACCTCCTCATGTCTATCCTTTCAGTGTGTTACTAGCTGTTGCAAGCCTTTGCTTGAAACTGCTGATCAGCAGCTAATAATGCATCTATCAGTCTTAGCTGTTGACACAATGCTGGCTCACTGGGACTGCATATTATTAAATGGATTTGGTGGTGATTTCTCTCCAGAGGGGAAGCCCACACTAATTCTGTATTTAGCAAATTAATACTATGATAGTCACTGGGGAACACACGAGTATGGTGTTCTGCACATATCAGATTAGAACAGTCGCCAAAGAGCACAACATTTTGCTGGCTCTGGTGTTCGGAAAACGGCACAAACTGTCACAAAAGTGTTCATAAGGTCATACATAACTTTACTTTACGGCCAGTAATAAGGTTACAGATTAGCTTCTGTCTTACCAACGCTAAGACAGAATTTCATATAATGTTCTTTGATTGGCTGTCATGATTCATTCCCTTTTCACTTTCCCAGATATGGCCAAATATGGGGCTATCGGACTTGGCACTATGAACTCATGCTACTGACAGTGCACCATGAAAACCCCTGATCCCCACCCACCCCAAAATAACCCAGAACGCAGATTTAACTCTTAACAACAACAAAAAAAAATGTTTTCTTTCTTCTGCAAGAATGTAAAAGTTGGAAACTGACAGCAGATTTCTGGTGAAAAAATAAGACATCTGTGAACAAGTGTTTAACATGGCTTCTAGAAATCTCATAAACAGAGCACTATAATAAACTTGACTTTGTTGGGCAGTAGGTCACAAATGTTTTGTAATAAATGCTGTGCATCCTGCCACAACATCCGCAGTTTCCCTGCACACAACACATTTAAAGTGAAAATGTATTTCAAAATGTATTGCTCATAAACTGAAATTTTTTTTTTGCATTCAATGATTTCGACCAAGTTACATACACAACAAAAAGCAGACCAAGTTCCTCCTCCCAACCCCATTTATTAAAACCAAGTTCTTTAAAAACATTCATCTCTATTTTTATACACAGAACCAGAACTGTCTAAGCAGTCATACAATATACGTGACAGGCTGTCAATCAAAATTTGAGGGGGTGGGGAAGGCATTACAGAGGGAAAATGAAATTACAACATTCACAACTTCAAAATCTTCCTTAATATATATAATACTGTATGTACATATTAAAGTTCATGAAGCACTGAAGAAAAGAGCAGCTTAACTTGTGCAACTAAACTACATGATACACAATAGAACAGATTGGAACGCAACAAATGAATGATAATTTCACACTGAAATAACTCAAACAACACGTAAGTTCAGGTATGATTATGAAAATGATAATTCTTTTCAGATTCCTGTCAGGAGTAAATGTGGAGTCAAATCTTAATGGTGAGCATTTTATCGAGTCTCATTTACTTGTTTAGTATCAGCACTACATTTCAGTATGAAAGGTTTGCCATAGAACAGTTTCAGGCACTAACCTGAAAGACAAACTAAATTCGATTTAACATTTCTAAGAGACGTACTATATTAAGCCTGTTTTATGTCCTCCCCACCCCCTCCTCCCTGTTTCTCAAGCGCCAATATCTCAGATAAACACCAAACACACACACAAAAAAAAACCCATCAAAATGAAATACAAAAAGAGGCCACTGACCTGAGGCAACTAATTTGGGCAATATACTTCAAGACTCAACATTAGCTAATGACTGTCGATATCATGTCACTCAAAACTAGTTTGTGGAATCAGGACTTCCATCATACATACTCCAGCCTCTCCATCTCAGTGCTGGTAATTACGTGCCTCATACTGTCATTAAAAGCAACCTATCAAAGTTGTTGGAACATTAATTCCAGTCTGTGAATTGTCTTTATTCTCTTTTTTTTTTCTGACAAATTGTAGATATTACATGTTTCACATTAACGGGGAAAAAAACCTTCTTAAATCACATTTGTCTACCGTCATAGACTTAATGAGAAACAAATCAAAATTGTACATAATATACCAAAATTGGAGAATTAATCAACAGGAACAATGAAAACAAACAAAACCTGAAAACAGGTACTGAAAAAAAAAAAAAAAAGCACATGATATGCAGGAAGGCAGGAACAAGGTTTGCTGAGAAGTGTTGATTTGATGCAGTGTTCCCATTTCTCTGCATAACTACTGTGTTCAGAAAGCGGTGTAGTTGGAATTAGCCAAGTTGTTCATTGCACTGCTGCCCATGCCACTGTATCCACTGCCCATGTAGGTGTTCATACCTGTAATCAGAAAAAACACACTCATACATGTGACACTGTATTTTTACTACACTGACAAAGACCAACTAGTATAATACTACAATAAAACCTAACTTCCTGTTATCTGATTGATGGAAACATGAATCCATTACACAATTACTGCTTTAAAACAAAACAAACAACAACAAAAAACTAACAAAAACACCCACTATGAGGTTCTATTTTCAAAGCAGCTAGGCAGAGAATCTGAGGAGGCAGAACATAACCATGTCAATCATGCACATAGGTACTAGTCCTGTGTAATTTTGCTTCCTTGATAACATCAGAACAAGCATCACAACAACAAAGAGAACACGGACGTGGCAAGGAGTAATATGACATGCAACATCATTATCTACAACAACAGATTTGTCTTTCAGCTCAACATCTCATTCAAACATGTACAGCAAAAGCACAATTTAAAATACAACAATTTTATCTATCTCACACACACACACTGTACAACAGCTAACTAACTTTGTAGGCAAAATTAACTCTCTCATCATGAACAGACGCTATAGCCTTTTCCGATGACGTTACGCTTCCGTACGAACGCACGCTATCAACGTTTCGGCCTTGACAGATTTTTCATGCGGTGATAGCGTGATCAGTAGACCACAAGCTATAAAAAGTATCGTCAGCATTCCTTTGTTCGCCTGCCCAGTGGTTTCATGTGGCCCCATCACCCACTTTGCGTCAGTTGCTGATTGACTACAACAACCCACATGACTTACTAATCTGCACAGTGTGTAAAACATAGCGTTTCAATCAAGTTCTGCGAATGTGTCGGAGCAAAGTCGAGCCCGTTGGCAATGTTTTAGCATTCCTGAAGTTACTGAAATGCTACAAACGGAAGGTTCATATCATCTCTTGTTTTGTACTTTTGGTGATTTTTGTTACTAACCATAACAAATGGCCCGTCTACAGGGAAAAACAAGGGACAGAACTGTCCGTCTTGAGTTAATGATGCCTGGCTGAAATCCATTCAAAAGCACTTCTCTGACCATTTAGTCATACATAATGCAAAAAGGAAGAGAGAGAGAGAGAGAGAGAGAGAGTGTGTGTGTGTGTGTGTGTGTGTGTGTGTGTGTGTTGTGTGTGTGTGCAAAACATAAATCCTCCTTTAACCTTCTGATCATCTTTCAGCTGTTGCACCACCCACTTGCCGTTACCAGGTAACTATCATTCCATCTCATGATCATTATTTTTTAACCTTAAAAATAACTGGAAAGCTTTGAGCTTCAGTCAGACAAGCCATTTGAGGATAATGATTTTTTTCAGCAATAGCTGCCATTTGCACTGAGCTTTAATCAAAATCTGAAAACTTTCAAAGTACTGCACTTGAGCGAATGTCCTGTAACAGAACTAAAATCATAGGTGACTGTCCATTCAACAGGACTGTGTACAATACTGTGCCCTAGAGACTGTCAAATCAATGATGACTGCTCAGAAATGTGTTGACAGTACAGATCAGCTCAGGTTGGAACTACTGTGGGAGAATGTTGAAACAAAAACATGGTAAAAGTTAACAAGATGGTGAGAATAAAACATAAACAACAGACAGTCAAGCATACTGCAAATAACATCCATTGCTACATTTTCATAAATTTTGGTACAACTTAATTCTGAAAAGCAACAACAAACACAAAAACTGTGATTAAAGAAAAAAAAATCAATTTAAGTTAGCTTGATACCTAAATCAACACAAAACCTTTATGGTTCCAGAAATGTTATGTTTGAAAGAAAAACTTTTTTATGTTAAAGAATTAAAAGTGCACTATCGATGGTCACATTCTATATTAGTCAAAATATATTAACCCTTAACCCGTTCGCTGCTTGAAAATGTTACAAACAAAGGCTTTCCCAGTGCCAGGGAAATCTAATGATTTGGGGGTAATAATTAACAAAAAATTCTAGCTCAGAAACTACAAAAGATATAACAATGAAATATATATGATTTTTGAAGGAAATTGAATGAAGATTTTGAATCTGGGCTTCTTTTGTTTTAATTTTGATAATAAAAAAGTATTTAGGCAATTAGATTTGGATAGATTTTTTTGCACGATCAAAAGCATATGTATTTACCACTACATCTTCACATCCAAACAAGAACACAAAGCAAAAAAGTTGAAAATAAAGTTTGTATTGTCACACTACACCTGTAAATGAAAGTAAAACAGTTTAGAAGTCTACAAGACGCTCACACTCTATGCAGACAGGTCAGTCCACGACCACGCCCCCCTCTCCCCACCACGCCCCCTTGCTGGACTTCAACCCTCTCTTTCACTGCTCCTCTTCCCCTACCTTTCCCTCTGCCCCGTGCCACGCCGCGAGCAGGCAGCGCTCCCCTCTTGCGCTGACTATCACGTCACTGACCACTGGCACGCAGTGCAGAGTACACACTAGGCGAGCTCGTTCGACGCTGGCAAACCAGTCAGCTGAACACACACTGAGGTCACACAGTACGACACAATAACTGACGAATACGGTCGGCAATTCCATCACTATCATCATCTCACCTTCATGCTCGAGTGAGTCGTTGAATAAAAGATTATTGTCTTTGTCAAAAATCATTAGCAGAGCCTGCTCAGCTGTGTAAATAAGTTGATTTGGTCGCTGCGCTTGTCGAAGGTTGTGCCGCCATCTTTGCAAGCGAGACGAAGTGCTGGCTGGTCATCCAGTCAGTGATGAGAATAAATGGGCTTTCCCTTCACGTGTGGTCATTTACATATCATTTTAATACTACAGACATATAAGGCTTACTACGCACACTCTATTTAAGTCCGTTGATAGAAATAGTAACGAATGAAAATTCAAGAAAAATGCATGACGTCAGTGGACGGCCCATAGGCACTGGGAAAGCATTTTTAATGCGGCGTCAGCTGACGGCTAAAAGGCACTCTACGGGTTAACAGTATCAAGTTCATATGATGGCTGTTCTGTAAATGGTATCTGCAACACTGCAGTTGTTCCATTATTTAAGCAATCTACCTATGTGGTGGCTGCTTTATTAATATGCATAATATCTGAATGTGTTGAACTGTGCAATTGTTTGATGTGAAGAAAAAAGTGACATTAACATCTGTGGCTCAAAAAAATGGATTTGAGAAGAGGACAAAGGAGGAAAATGTTTTTGTCAGGACATCAAACTTCCAATTTCTGTTAACAGCAAGGCTTTGGTTACTTAAAAACTTTCTAAAAAGTTTAAGCCGGGGTATAAAGACCCTTTCAACTATCCTTCAGGGGGTACCTAGACTTAGATTCTCCCACATCTTGCGACGCATGAGGTACACTACTTTAAACTGAGAGTGAGATTGGGCTGTAGCCAGAGAGGAAGAATACAGGTGAAAAATGAGAGATGGCACCACAAGTCTGGCAAGAGAGAGACAGTCATGGAACAGGTGTTGAAAGACATCCCAATGAAGGAAAATGACTGCCTGGAATATAGCTCATGCTTGGTTGCACTGATGATCAATGACATCCGGGAACAGAGGTCTATTAAATCAAGCGTGTCTATCTTCTTCATCAGGTTCAGATATTCCGATTTGCCTGCCACAGCTATCTTTTCAGTGCTTTCCTGTCACTTGAACTCAGTTCAGTCTCTTCCATAGCATGCAGAGGACTTGTGTGCCTGCACAGCAACAACCTCCCATCATCCATCAGCTTTGTTGAACTAGGAAAAAAAATGCACCCATTTGCTTACTGATGCCTTTTTTCTCCCAACAACACATAATCCACAGCCATAATGCCCAGAATGGTCATCGATTTTTGCATTTTTCAGTAAAAAGTACTGCTACTCTAGGACTAGGCATATCAGCACTGCCTTGCCCTTGACACCATCTCTGTCACGGCCTGTAATTTCCATCCATTCTTACATCTGAACTATAGAGGCAATTACAAGAGAATCCTAATGGAGCTGAATTAACAGAATCTGCATTATTAACTGTTGGCTAACCGATACTGCATTCACACAAAGATTAAAAAAAAAAAAAAAAAAGGTGCTGGAGGAGGTACAGTTGCAAAAAACCTTGACACAGGGACACAATTTTACACAACGCTATTCAAACAAACAAACAAACAAAACAACAACAAAAAAACACACAACAAAAAACCCAACCAACTAAACAATATCCTGCCTGAGACAAAGTAACAATCAGATCTTAGAAAACATCATGAAAATTCTGGTGTCTGGCCATTCCAGACATGTGGTTTCACCTATGGCATCCCATAAAAAAAGATCTTGTACTTCCTGCTGAAAAAAAGCTTCCTGCTTAGGAAGCGTTTGTACCTCCTATGGTCTGACGAGTACTGGATCAGTTCCCGCTCTCATCTAATTGTTCCCCTGTCTTGTAATCTTGAAACTGAACCCAGGATCAAGGATAAGGCAGGACTGAAAGCTGAATTGGCAATACACTTCTGGGTTGGGTTCAGATGAACCCTCCATGCTACAAGAAGGAATGAAAGCTAAACGAGGAGACAAGCAGAAAAACGAGGGAAAGAACACTCTTTCAACTGCAGATGAATAACAGTTTTAAGTCCTGCAGTGACTAGTAAACATACAAAGGGTGGGGGTGGGGGGTAAAAGATGATGAAAAAAATAATGACACCACCACCATGGTCCAGTCGAAACAAAAGGTAACCAGTGGTCTAAGCGACAAGATCAAAAAATGATGCGGAAGTCGCCTTGTGCTATCTGCTCGAGACAGAAGACCGCGAGTGGGGCATTTTATTATTGTTAGCAACAGAAAGCCACAAAAATTGGTATGGACAGAGCTTATCAATTGGCCTGACTTGCAGAGTTAGACACAGCTCAGCATACACCACCAAAAACATTAGTTCATAAAAGTCTTCAAATAAACATGCTCTCATCTGTGCCAAGATATAGAACACTTTTTGATATAAAAGAAAATTAAAACTTGAAGTTCCTCATTCAGTGTAAGACAACCCATACTTGTGTATTTCTTACTCTAGGTTCATCTCTACAGACTGGAAAAGAACATTAAGCAAAGCTACCACAATCTGAGGACATTATGGATATACATTATTATCAAAACACTGCACAGACCTGTTAACTCTAAAATTGCAGTTGGTGTTCTTTTCAACAAAAATGTTTGTATGGGTGAACAGGTCTGCAAAAATACCCTTGGTTTTCTTTTCAAAAGTCATTTTTTTCAACCATACATCTCATGAAGATGCTCTTGATCACAACAGATTCACTGCCTCCATCACCACTCTACCATGACACACACCCTCATCCTCTTCTCCAAAAGTAATAAATCCTCTCTCACTGAACAGTATGTCACACGTTATAATTTCACCAACAATACAGTCTTTCGTACCCTTAATCCAGGTTTTATCTAAATACATTACTGGTTAAGTGATAAAAAATATTGCTGCACATACCATTTCCTCATCATTCAATACTATGAGTAAATAGCTGATTCACAGTTTTATAGTAAATACTAACTTAATCTTTGTTCCAAGACCAATGTTTGAGTGGTAGCAATATGACACAAGGTTATATCATCTATGAGTTTCGGATGGGGAAGGAGACAGAGTTTGGGGAACAAGGAAGGGGGAGACAGTGCAGGAGAAGGGAGGAGAAGGAAGGATAGATCTTTCTCATTTGCTTTTCAGGATAAAGTCTCCTTACCTTGACCTCCATATCCATCACCCTGAGTGCTGCTGCCCATCCTGTAGCCACCACCTCCCATGCCATTGCTGCTGTACTGGCCACCCCCGTACTGTCCTGACTGACTGCCATAGCTTCCCATACTGCCAGATGCGGAGTTGTAACTTCCACCCATACCACTATCAGCACCATACCCGTCACCGTTGCTGCTGTAGGCACCACCGCCCATGCTGCTGCCCATATTACCACCTCCATAGGCAGACTCAATGCTGGAGTTGCCATAGCCTCCCATGCTGGACCCGCCGAGTGATGAATCAGTAGAATTCAGGAAAAGCTCAATGTAGCGGTGTTCTGCAAACATATAAATGAAGCATGGAGGAAAAGGGTAGTATAATGGTAATATAATCACTGAAAATATCACTACCTGATGCTGTATTCAATCAACATTTCACTTCATCTTTTTTTTTCACAGATGAAGTGCTGCCACCCTTTTATATAAAAACATGACATCGTCAATGTGAACTTTCCACAAAAACTGAATATCCTTTCACAAAAGCCACTATTACTTAACCCGTTCACTGCCTGAAAATATTACAAACAAAGGCTTTCCCAGTGCCAGGGAAATCTAATGATTTGGGGGTAATAATTAACAAAAAATTCTAGCTCAGAAACTACAAAAGATATAAAAATGAAATATATATGATTTTTGAAGGAAATTAAATGAAGATTTTGAATCTGGGCTTCTTTTGTTTTAATTTTGATAATAAAAAAGTATTTAGGCATTTAGATTTGGATAATTTTTTTGCACGATCAAAAACATATGTAATTTACCACTACATCTTTACATCCAAACAAGAACACAAAGCAAAAAAGTTGAAAATAAAGTTTGTATTGTCACACTACACCTGTAAATGAAAGTAAAACAGTTAAGATCTATCAAGACGCTCACACTCTTAAGCAGACAGGTCAGTCCACAACCACGCCCCCCTCTCCCCACCACGCCCCCTTCCTGGACTTCAACCCTCTCTTTCACTCCCCCTCTCCCCTCTGCCCCGCATCACGCCACGAGCAGGCAGCGCTCCCCTCTCGCGCTGACTATCACGTCACTGGCCACTGGCACACAGTGCAGAGTACACACTAGGCTGGCTCGTTCGACGCTGGTGAGCCGTCAGCTGAACACACACTGAGGTCACACAGCCCGACTCAATAACTGACGAATATGGTCGGCAATTCCATCACTATCATCATCTCACCTTCATGCTCGAGTGAGTCGTTGAATAAAAGATTACTGTCTTTGTCAAAAATCATTAGCAGAGCCTGCTCAGCTGTGTACATACATTGATTTGGTCGCTGCGCTTGTCGAAGGTTGTGCCGCCATCTTTGCAAGCGAGACGAAGTGCTGGCTGGTCATCAAGTCAGTGATGAGAATAAATGGGCTTTCCCCTCACGTGTGGTCATTTACATATCATTTTAAAACTACAGACATATAAGGCTTACTACGCACACTCTATTTGAGTCCGTTGATAGAAATAGTAACGAATGAAAATTCAAGAAAAGTGCATGACGTCAGTGACGCCAGTAGGCACTGGGAAAGCATTTTTAATGCGGCGTCAGCTGACGGCTTAAAGGCACTCTACGGGTTAATCTTTTATCAACTTAATATAGACAAATCATATATGGACAATATACTAGGAAACCATGTTATCACTTTGCTTCCCAAATATGGGAGAGAAAAAAAGATGTTGCCGCTAGTTAAGAAAAAGTCAGCAATGTGCACATAAATCCCTTTTTTCTTTTCAAACAGATGTCTCAGCAATTTTGTTATCAGTTTCATTTAAGTTTATGACAGACACAGTATTGCAGTGAGTTTTTTCTTTTCTCGTTTTAACCGTTTGTTTTCTGCTTGTTTTGTTTCCTGGCATTTACATGACCAACTTTTCAAAGTATTCTAGTGAGAAACTTGCCTATATCATGGCTACTAATGCTTTCATAAATGTTGACACCTAAGAAAAAAAAAAAGGATGCAGATTGGGCATTTAGTATTTTTTCAAACTATTCTTTACAGAAACATGACGACAGACCCAGTAACAACTTTATTTTGGAGTACTTGACATTTACATGACCAACTTTGCAAAGTGTTCTGATAATAATAAATGTGTGTCTATATCACGGTTACTAATGCTTACGTCAATAGTGACGAAAAGAAATAAATGGCTGCAAATTAGGCATTTACTATTTTCCCCAACTATTCTTTACAGAAACATGACGATGGACCTAGTAACAAATCTTTCATTTTTGAAGTACTCACGAACTTACACCACACACAACAAATAGGTTCAAAGCCCAGAGTTTGACTTGCATGTCCCAAAAGTTACCCAAACACCTTGATGTACTTTAAAGGGTATGACAATTTAACTGACCTATAGACTTGTGGTCTTCTGAAACAACAGCTGATCTTTAATGAGTGACACACTCTCACACATAATTACAATGAGATACAATTATACTAATTAACCCCTTCACTGCCACAGGATAATAGCACATTTGAATAGCTGTGTGCCAAGGTAAAATTTTGCTTTTTTGGGTAGGTTCAGTAAAATGGTTACTGCTCACTTATTTCTTGACAAATCTTTCAGATTTTTGGCATGTTTTGTTGTTATGCATTGCTCTGTAATGTCCTGTCAAAATGACTTGATTATGTTGATAATTAGTGTAGCAAAAAGTGACATAATTATAAAAATTTTACCAAAAATAACAGTTTTCAAGTATACACAAACACACTGTGCCAAATGAAATGAGTCAAAACACTGAAAAAGTGTGTGACTAATTATTCAACATCAGAACTAACACATGACAGTCATATAAATCCCAGGGAATGTTGTTCTTGATGATAATCTGTTCGTAATTGGGGGTACTATCTTTTAGGTAAAAAGGGGCATAATCATGCTTTTCACGGTATGTTCACTAACATGTACATGACTCATCCATTTATTGAGTTATTTGTTAGATGTTTTGTGAATTACTTCTTTATACCCTTGTCTACAATTTCACATCATTCTAACTTGACTTTTGGTGATGATAATGGTTCACACTAGTAACATATGATAAAAGTTTTTGTTTTGTTTTCAATTTGATAGTTTTAGAAAAATTCTGCACATAAAGCCAACTAAACACAGCAGCAATACCTTCTGGTGCTTGCTCAACAACATTACAAACACCTGGGATTCATATTGTTGTCAGTAAATGTCCCTCTGTGTAACAATCTGTATGTTACTTGGGGTACCCCAATTCTACTAGAAAGGGGCATAATTTTACTATTTGGGGTAGGTTCAGTACCTCAATAACTGCTTATTCATTTGTTAATATATGACTTAGAATTTCTGGCTTCTCTTTCCCTATATCCCACGCTATGATGTTATATAACAATAATCTAATTTTGTTGGCCATTAGGGATGGACAGGGATATATATATTGGTGGTTTTACAAAAAGAACAGTTTTCAAGAATACAAAAACAAACTGCATGCATCATATAAAATCAGTGAAAACAATGAAAAAGTGGTGTGACTAATTATTCAACATCAGAACTAACACATGACAGTCATATAAATCCCAAGGAATGTTGTTCTCGATGATAATCTGTTAATAATTGGGGTACTATCTTTTAGGTAAAAAGGGGCATAATCATGCTTTTCACGGTGTGATCACTAACATGTACATTACTCATCCATATATTGAGTTATTTGTTAGATGTTTTGTGAATTATTTCCTTATACCCTTGTTTACAATTTCACATCATTCTAATTTAATTTTTTGGTGATGATAATGGTTCACACTAGTAACATATGATAAAACAGTTTTTGTTTTGTTTTCAATTTGCGAGTTTCAGAAGAATTCAGCTCATAAAAGCACACTAAACACAGCAAAAATACCTTTTGGCGTTTGCTCAACAACATTACAAACACCTGGGATTCATATTGTTGTCAATAAATGTCCCCCTGTGTAACAATCTGTATGTTACTTGGGGTACCCCAATTCTACTAGAAAGGGGCATAAGTTTACTATTTGGGGTAGGTTCAATACCGCAATCACTGTGTATCTATTTGTTGACATATGACTTAGATTTTATGGCTTCTCTTTCCTTTTACCCCAAGCTATGATGCTATATAATATAATCTAGTTTTGTTGGCCATTAGGGGATGGACAGGGATGTATCAATGGTGGTTTTACAAAAAAAGAACAGTTTCTGCCCACATATACATCTTACATTACATAAAACCTGTAAAACAGTGACAAAAACTTCTTCTAGTGTTTACTCAGCATCACTGTAAGTATACAGTGTGGTCCTAATTGTTATAGTATAATACTTATCGGTAAATCTTCAAAATGACAACCATGGAAAAAAAAAGTCTGAAGGAAAAAATAAACAATTGTCTGTTGAAAAGAAAAAAAAGAAAAACACACACACACTGCATGCATTTGTTATTACACAAAACACTGTAGGAACTGTTAGTTTTTACACAAATACTTTATTACTGTCAGGCTGTTCTATGTAGGAATCCATCACTTGCCGTACAAAGTCTTGGACATAATCCTCAGGTTGTCTGCATTCCCTGCTTCATAATTTTAGGGGATGGTGCTCTTTTTTTTTATGTCTATCCACAACATGGTTCAAAGAAACACACACTGAGATTCACCACTTGGTCTTCTTTCACTGATGGCACTCAGTCTGGTCACAGCATTGACAAAATCATGAACACACGCACACTTGAGAAAACACTAACTGCCCGGAACTTTTCATGCAGATGATCCAGAATGGGTTGGATCTTGTAGAGCCAGTTGTACCCTGGATCACCTTCGACTGGCAAGGCTGCATTAGTGTTGAAATGCAGAAACTGAAGAAGAATCTGAAATACAGAATAAAAGTTTCAAGATAACTAAGCAGACCCACAATTGGGCGCGCACACACACACACACGCACACACACAGTAAGCAGACCCACAACTGGGCACACACACACACACATACACAGTAAGCAGACCCACAATTGGGCCACCCCCACAATTTCCCCCCCCCCCCCCCCCCCCCCACACACACACATACACACAAACAGCCTACACACACACATGCACAAACACACACCAACAGTATCACACACACATGAATGTAAAAACACCACAATGGCATGGAAAAAAAAAAAAAAGCTGTTGTGGATGAGTGCTTCTGTGCTTTACAAAATGAACAAACTTATCTGGAAAACTTGCATACAGAAATAAACAATGCTTAGGCACACATGTGCGCACACAGATGCTCACACACAACACACACACACACACACACACACAGAGTCCCACTTATCCATACAGTCATTATTGCCATAAGTATGTGATTTCAGTAGGAAATATGGCAAAGAAGAGAAATACAGAAAATAGATAGTGGAGGAATGAAGAATCAATAGTAACGAAGAAAAAAAGAAAAAAAAAAGAAAAAAATAGAGCTACTTGCCTGAATCCGGTTTCTGGTCATGAAGGAACTGAAGACTGGAGCTCTGTGCAGCCTAAAATGGGCACAGCTGACTTCCACACCAGTATTCCCAGTGAAAACACCACCAAGGCTGGGAATGACCACGCCCCATGCCATGCCCCCGGCCGCTTCCACGGGACCCTCGCCGTCGTCCTGTGCCCCTACCATGTCCACAACCCTCTACAGTCATGACAGGAGGGCGTGCAGTGCTCGTTGATGGCACAGGTTCGGCTATTTCCGCTTCGTCACCCTCGCTCACGGCGTTGTATTCACTGCTGTCATGTGCAACTAACAATGAAGCCATGTCATCACCAGCACGTATCTCCGATAAAAGTGAATGGTGCTGATTCCCATCCGTCTCCTCCTCATCGCTAGTATCAGGATCCGATCCTCGAAGGTCTTTTCCACGACTTTCTGTATCATTTTGATCGTCATCTAAAACATCAAGCGCAGTGTAACGCTCGAAAACGGGAGGCGTCGACGAAGTGCTAGGGTGAGCTGCCATCTTGAATATGCTTATCAGCTGTAACCTCGCAACTCGCAATTTGCATAACATGTGGTCAGCTGGCTGCTCGCGTGAAGGGAAAGGGGCCGTTCCTCGACACCAGTAGAAGAAGTGAGAACATTTTAGAGGGTCGTCTCCCAAGTAGATTTTTCTGCTTTCTGTTACGAATCTTAAATAAATGTTAGCGAACCGCCCAGAGAACGTGGACAAACGAGTCACAAGACGAAACACAACTAGTTTCGACCTCTTAGGTCTTCATCAGGTGAGACATTAACGAATAAAACAATGAAAATTCACTTAGCTTTGATCGCTTCAGATCACTAGGTAGGGTTCAGCACAAGGAAGAAGGCCCACAACTGGGCACACACACACAGACGGCCTTCTTCCTTGTGCTGAACCCTACCCTACCTAGTGATCTGAAGCGATCACTAGGTAGGGTTCAGCACAAGGAAGAAGGCCCACAACTGGGCACACACACACAGACGGCCTTCTTCCTTGTGCTGAACCCTACCCTACCTAGTGATCTGAAGCGATCACTAGGTAGGGTTCAGCACAAGGAAGAAGGCCCACAACTGGGCACACACACACAGACGGCCTTCTTCCTTGTGCTGAACCCTACCCTACCTAGTGATCTGAAGCGATCACTAGGTAGGGTTCAGCACAAGGAAGAAGGCCCACAACTGGGCACACACACACAGACGGCCTTCTTCCTTGTGCTGAACCCTACCTAGTGATCTGAAGCGATCAAAGCTAAGTGAATTTTCATTGTTTTATTCGTTAATGTCTCACCTGATGAAGACCTAAGAGGTCGAAACTAGTTGTGTTTCGTCTTGTGACTCGTTTGTCCACGTTCTCTGGGCGGTTCGCTAACATTTATTTAAGATTTGTTTAGATTTCCGCCTGCAGTCCTCTCGCTTTGCAACTAGTTCTGTTACGAAGTTAAGGCGAGACACTCTCGTCCCGGGGCGTAGCACTTTTCGGTTTTCTGGACGAGCGTTACTCGTTCCAGGCAGGGAACGGGTTAATCCTGTGTTCTATAAGACTGATAATTGTGCATCTTTTACTGGGCAATAAAACAAAAAATCAGTCTGCTAATAGTTAATCAGGGCTTCTGCTAAGATAAAATTTTTGGGGGTCCCAGGGACTCCTTTTTCAGATTTCCAAGGGGTCCCAGGCTTACTTCATGTTAAGAAAATCAGGCAAGTCATCTGTTGCAAGGATTGGGGCTGCTCCCATCTGAGCAAACAGCACGTGAGAAGTCTTCTCATAGGCCTTTTTGTCATGTCAGCTTGCCTTTTATTAGCTGCACTGGCAGATTTGTGGTCGGCAGTCAACTCGTGTCTTACTAGAGCATTTCTTTGAAAGTTCGTGCAACCACTGACGAAAGTATTTTTCTGACCAGTCTTCACACACAACAAACACTTCATTCCCCAAGACAGTTCGTCAAACTCAAGCCAGGAAAACTCTTTTCTCCCACCCAGAATTGTAGGCTCTAACTTTTTTCTTTTTGGGAGTGTTGTCATCACATGTAGATGTACTCGATGGTGTGGGTTCACGATCTTCATTATCTCGCTCCTCTGCCTGCCCCCCCCCCCCCTTAACCACGCTGTCAAAGACATTTTGGAATCAGGCCAAAGGGTCTCTTTCGGGTGAGAGTGAATTGGCAACAGAAACAAACTGCAGCGTTACTGGAACACGACAAAAAAGCAGAAGAGCACACAAAACAAAGTGTGAAGTAACGCAGTTTTATTGCACGACACAAAACAGGACAAGAAATTTTCGGCAATATGCCTTCCTCAGCGACAAAAAAATACAGACATAAACATGCACAATACTCCCCTTGTGAAGCCAAAGTGGTGAATCAAAGAGTGAATTGGGTTGTGGGAATGAACAGCAAGGGAAGCTACTCTTGCATTGTAGCAGACGACAACAGTCAGAGGCTACGATGTTGGATGCTGTCGTTTCCCGTGTTCTTATCTGTTCTTCCCCAAAATGTCAAGGGGTCCCTAGGAACGCGTTTGACATGCATACAATGGGTCCTCACCTGTTTTAATGCGTACTGTACGCATTTTTTTGCGTTATCAGAAGCCCTGGTTAATCTCATGGACTCATATCTGGGACCAACTGTAGTGAAAGCCACCAGAAGCCTACATATTTAATCAAAACAGTATTTTTCAATCTTGACTGGGTTCTATTTACAGCAGAGAGGACTGTGGCTCAAAGAGGAAGACTGGAATTCCCTTGGACTTCATGGATAACACTGTATCAAGTTTTTCTAAAATCTTATAGAAAGGAGCTGAAATGAGCAGTGTGACATAATGTGGAATGAAAGAGAGACTACACCCCTCCATGTCTTCCACTCATGGCAACCTGTTTTGATTACCCCATCACTTCTGTACCAATAGTGACTTTGTGAGAATTGTCACCCAGAGTATTTGCCAGTAGTCTCATTCCAGAGGGACATTCACTCAATCTGGTTCTGTAGCTAAAGAAGGTGACGTCATGCAACATTTTGAATCATAACAGGCATTAGCGAAGTACTGACATGATTCGGCAACGGAGTGTCTCCTCCGATGGATGGAGTCACAAGTACCCAGACACACCATATACAGACCCTTCTGAGGGCTGTTGGAGATGGGCCCGTAACCTAACCAACCTATATACGAGGCTGGGCAATTACTATGGTATGATAAGCAATGAACATAGTGAAAAGCACAGAAGACAGGACAAAACGTACTAAAGCACAACCAACATACTAAAGCACAACCAATCAACTGGCTTCTGGATATGGAAGTGATTGTATTGTGTCAAATGATACAAACACTTACAAAAATATTTTTTCTCTAAAATATGAAAGAAATGCAGCTCTTACGCATATTGGACTTGTGCTTCTTCATAGCTTCCAGGGCTTCCTGATGGGTGGCAAAATCAACATTTGCCTCTCCTGTTGGACGACCAGTGCTACTGAACTCGAAATTAACCCGCACAGGTTGGAGTGGGGAGAAAAACTGAAAAAAAAAGAAGAAAAGAATATAGATATACACATAAGATGAAACACAGGTACTTTATGAAACAGAAGACAAAATGCAGTAACTTAAGAGCAATGTTGTGAAGCAAGCTGCCTAGGATGTCCCTACTGTAACTGTGGAAAAATGAACTTTCATTCCAATAAGTGTGCAATCTTTTCACAATTGACTACCCCTCCTCTGTTACAACCCGTTGAATGTGATCGAATATTTCTTTACCATTAAGGTTATTTGGAAAGGCTTGAATGTTAAGTAAGACATAGCATCAGAGGCATTGTTTAACCCGTAGAGTGCCTTTAAGCCGTCAGCTGACGCCGCATTAAAAATGCTTTCCCAGTGCCTATGGGCCGTCCACTGACGTCATGCATTTTTCTTGAATTTTCATTCGTTACTATTTCTATCAACGGACTTAAATAGAGTGTGCGTAGTAAGCCTTATATGTCTGTAGTATTAAAATGATATGTAAATGACCACACGTGAGGGGAAAGCCCATTTATTCTCATCACTGACTGGATGACCAGCCAGCACTTCATCTCGCTTGAAAGATGGCGGCACAACCTTCGACAAGCGCAGCGACCAAATCAACATATTTACACAGCTGAGCAGGCTCTGCTAATGATTTTTGACAAAGACAATAATCTTTTATTCAACGACTCACTCGAGCATGAAGGTGAGATGATGATAGTGATGGAATTGCTGACCGTATTCGTCAGTTATTGTGTCGGGCTGTGTGACCTCAATGTGTGTTCAGCTGACTGGTTTGCCAGCGTCGAACGAGCTCGCCTAGTGTGTACTCTGCACTGCGTGCCAGTGGTCAGTGACGTGATAGTCAGCGCAAGAGGGGAGCGCGGCCTGCTCGCGGCGTGGCACGGGGCAGAGGGAAAGGTAGGGGAAGAGAAGCAGTGAAAGAGAGGGTTGAAGTCCAGCAAGGGGGCGTGGTGGGGGAGGGGGGCGTGGTCGTGGACTGACCTGTCTGCATAGAGTGTGAGCGTCTTGATAGACTTCTAAACTGTTTTACTTTCATTTACAGGTGTAGTGTGACAATACAAACTTTATTTTCAACTTTTTTGCTTTGTGTTCTTGTTTGGATGTGAAGATGTAGTGGTAAATACATATGCTTTTGATCGTGCAAAAAAATCTATCCAAATCTAATTGTCTAAATACTTTTTTATTATCAAAATTAAAACAAAAGAAGCCCAGATTCAAAATCTTCATTCAATTTCCTTCAAAAATCATATATATTTCATTGTTACATCTTTTGTAGTTTCTGAGCTAGAATTTTTTGTTAATTATTACCCCCAAATCATTAGATTTCCCTGGCACTGGGAAAGCCTTTGTTTGTAACATTTTCAAGCAGCGAACGGGTTAATAATAAACACTAACGGTCATCATCAATTTCTAATGTCACCATCCATTTGTAATGAATTTTGATTCAACTGAATCCCCCATCCCTCAGCTTCAATCAAGTGTGGCAAACACACACAAAACTGATAGGACTTTCCACTTCACTTAAAGTGATCAATTTCGTGGCCCAGGTATCACCTGATCGATAAAGACTGCAGAGGCAGCAGAATATATGGATGTTTTTTCAATCGCTCTTGTGGCATTTTGTAATAACCTAGGCATGGGAAATCAACATCAATGTTACAGATGGATTGCGGATAGCAGAACAGGGTGAATCACCACAATGTTCAGTTATAAACCATTAACAACATTTAAAGTACGATATCCATGCAAACTGCATCCACTTCTGAATTTTCATTAAAAAAAAAAAGGTTTGCATATTTTGGACTTCTGGCAGCCCTTTTCAAACAAGACTACATTTCTGTAAGTTTGGCTTTTAAAAAATGCATTTGGTACCTACGTACATTTTACTTAGTGGGAATTTTACTTACGCACTGTAATTAAAAGGGTAATACTTTAATTTTCAAATTTTTTATAGAACTCCCTACTTACAAAATCATTTCTTAGAATCAAAGTTGCAATTTTCATAATTATGACTTTCATATATACACATGCTCATGCTTTTTGCATACATGTATACAAGTATTCTCACTGCACTGGTACCAAACTTTGCTTTAAATGTACAGTTTTACCCCCAAGCAGAGGGGTGGTTGCCACTGCAGTTGGCACAAAGGGCTAGTCCATGGCAAAGCCTTTCACCAACTGCTTCGCTGCATAGACCACAAATCCCCTCCCCCGAGCCCTGTGGCGAATGTGGCTAGATTTCCAACACTGAAAACATCTCATTGGAGACAGGACGTAGAGGTCAACTGACACCGAAGGAGTCAACTCTGACGGTCTGTGAAAGAGAGAGTGTACAAAAAGTTAGAAAAAAACTGGCAGCTCAATCTACGCTTTTCCAAATTGTCGCACGGCAATGTGGCGGATGACCTTAAGAAGACCACAGGGAAAAGATGAATGTGGTAAAGAAGACCTGAAGAGGAGAAGATAACAGAAAAAATCCATTTAGGCAGAAGATAGAACAGTAAAAATGCAGGTAGCGATTTACCTGTCTGACATGGTGGACCCTATCAGGGGCATCAACTCCAACCATGTTGTGCTTAGAACAGTCAGCAACTTGGCTATGCAAGCCTAGATGCGCTTTCAAAAACTAGCCTTCCATTCAAGTAAAGACGCCCTCTCAGCACGGCTGTGGGGATCACGGGACCTTGCAAGCCCTTCAACCACGGCAATTGCAACCCCTGGAGGGCAGCTGACTGTGATTTCTAACTTCACCATGTCAGCTGTCAATGCTGATCTCTTCCTGTTTTCTCAAAACTAAACTTACTTCTGCACAAAAGTCATAATGAAACAATCAATTATCTATAACATTTGTTAGATTTCCAAATACATCTGCTATTTCCATGAAATTCAAGCTGACTGTGGTGCCAGGGTTCAAATGCAATTTTGGCAACAAAATTCAAGTTTTCAAGGATATTGTAAGTACTATTTATGATGACTTTTCAAGTACTTTCAGAAACACACTTTACTGTAACATATCCGGTAATAAAAAAAGCAAAACAAGTCTGCTTTGTATCCGATAATAAAAAAGGAGAATAAGTCTGCTTTAGCTACTATTTTTGAGGATTTGGTTGGCGCGTGGCCTGCTGACCCTCTCCTTCAACTTGTCCAAGAAAGTATATTTTGGGTTTTGTTCGCCTTTCTTTCTTCCTTGATCTTGTGCATTTTTGTAGATTTTTCATCGAGATATGTATTTCTAATCATCCATCTTACCTACACACATTTGTTGAAACTCTGGTCACTGACTACTTATTTGTCTTGATCCACTTGAAAGTAGCTGTGACTAATTTATGTCTATTTCTAACAAATGTATTAGTGACTGAGAGCTGGGACAGATATTCTTTCATTTAAGGTGAGCATTTCCATCTATCCACTATCCTTTTCCGTTACCCGACGACTGGACAGATAAGCATGAGAAAAAGGAATCTCACCCACTAAAGTGTAGATCATTATAAAAAAAAAAAAAAAAAAAAAATTGATCTGGGATCTGAATGCCTAGCAGAAATAAGGCACTTGTCTGGACAGATAAGTATATCCAACGAAAAATCATTTTCAGTAAATCTTTACAAATCTTAAAAAGTTTATGTAATTAATCTGCCAAACATGAACAAACAAATCACAAGACTTGTGATCCGTCTGTTCATGTTTAGCGGATTTATTACATAAACTTTTTAAGATTTGTTAAGATTTCTGCCTGCAGTCGCCCCATTTGTAACTTACTTTCAGCAACAAAATTCCTTTTGCTTGTTTATCTGTTCCCCCTCCCCCTCGCCACCATTTTTCCCTTTAATTCATGCTCTTTTTCTGAAATAGTACAATTACGAAGAAAATGACAACTTCATGCCAAGATCTACAATTATTAAAAATTACCAAAAGTTAGTAATGGTTGGCTATTACGGTCATGCATGTTAGCTGAAGATATAAACCAACAAGGAGCGGAGGGTGAGGGGTGGAGGAAAGAAAATCAAACAGAAACAGTCATGAACATAAGTTGTGAACATACATCGAAGACATCTTGCTCTTGAGCTTGGAAAGGAAGACCCCTCATATGGACAGAATGCCCAGTCTTGCTCATATATTGACTGCCAGGGCCACCACTTCCGCGAAGGTCATCAGAGATTCGCCCTCTCATTCCACCACGTCCCCGACCTCCATAGCCAAAGCCGCCGCCATTGTAGTCATCATACTCGTCATCAAAGAAACCTGTTACAAAAGCCCCAATATGCAAAAGTCATACCTTAAATTTTTTGGAAGATCTCACTTTATGAACTGATATTTTCTCTTTTTATTCAATCAAGCAATACAGTTAGTAGGTACTCCAAACCTTTCTATGACTAAGAGGCAGTGTGCTGTTGGCCCCCATTTAACTGTTATTTTCTACAAATATTCATCAGTTAATCAAGAAGTAAAAATACGTCTGATAAAACCTGTTCTTTATCTTTCATTTCCATACATTGTCTTTTGTATTTTTGATGGTGAGCATGTGTACGCCTGTGTTGAAGGTTTGTGCTGTTACCAAGTAGCCGCGAGCGTCGGCCGCCATGCACGTGTCTCGCTCCGATCACTGCCTTTGGTTGTCTGTTATGCGCTCGGCAGGGCCGTTAGTAGTTCTTAAAAAATAGTATGATAAACAGGAAGACAAGTAATTCCCACTAAGTTTCGTATGCGAAGTGTAGGCACAGATGAAAAATTCAGAGTAAAAAATATTTAAAAATTTTTCATGTAAACTTTCCCGAATAAAACTGAGAGCTCCATTCATACTTATACACTCACGCAAATCTTCAGGGTTTAAACTACAACTGAGTAAAAATTTTAAGTTTGTCCATTGAATTCCTGCCGAGCGCAAAGCTACAAAACAAGCCGTGGTGCAGCTTCGATGTCAACTCAAAAATCGAAATGGTGCAACTACAAGACGCATGCAACCTGTAAATGCTCAACGGAATCTTTCGAATATTGACGAGTCATCTTCAAACTACGCAGTTCCAGCTATTTTGAATGGTAAGTTGCTACCTTTTCCGACAGTTTTACATCACAATTTACCTATATTACTGTCATGTTTTTTTGAAGATTACTTTGTTTTTGTTTGGCGACCGAAACATCAGACCCGGGTAATGGTGGGGTCGTGCTGATGAGAGGAGTATGTGTTTAGTGTTTTACACCAAATTATTAAAACTCCTGCTTAGATTTTATGTATATGTTGCAGATGTAGTTTATATGACTTCAAGGTTTATTTTCTGTCGATTTTTTTTTTCACCAGATCTTTCCTGTTTGATTTAAATATCAAATTTTAATAGGTCACATGACCTTGCCCACCAATGCTTTTGGGGCCCTATGTCGAATGAACAGCTGAAACTAGCACAGTAGCAGTAGGAAAACATTACAGAATATTAATTTTGTGCTTATATTTCCTTTATCAAATGAATCAAGAGCGATTTTAAAACATTTGTCTAATGCACTCCATTGCCATTGGCGGTGATGGTGATATGTATATTATACATGTGTGTGTGTGTGTGTGTGCGTGTGCGGCGCGCGCGTGTGCATGTGTGTGTCTGAAAGAAATGGATTAGTTATCATAATGATTTATCAATGAATGAAAACCCAAACTCAATTTATTTTTACTTTTTTGGGGGGGGGGGGTACTCCAAACTGTGCGGTTAGCGTCTGCTACAACGAGCCTTGTTCTCGTCAACATATTACAGACCGATCAAAAAGCAAGGCACTCAAGTGCGCCAAAAGACTTGAAGCGCTACACAAACTTTCTCTCCCTGACTAAGAGGCAGTGGGCTGTCAACCCACATTCAACCGCTACTTTCTCCAAATGTTTGAAAATTAATCAAAAAATGAAAATACACCAGACAAAATCTGTTATCAATCTTTCATTTCCATACACTGTCTTTTATACTTTTGATGGTGACTGTGTGTCAGCGTGTGTTGAAAGTTGGCACTGTTTCCAATTAGCTGCAAGCCTTGGCCAGTATATGCGCATCTCACTCCTATCCCCTCCTTTGGTTTTCTACACTGTGCTCGTCGGGATATTTATCAGTTCTAAAAATAATATGCTAATTAGAAAGAGGAGTCACTCCCATGTTGTTTCAGTGTCGGTATAGATTGAAAAGTTCAGAGTAAAAAATAAGTCTGAAACTTTTCATGTTAAATTTCCAAAACAATTATATACTCGAGCAATCCTTCAGGCTTTCAATTACAATTAAGAAAACTTTTAAGTTTGTCCTGTTCAATTCCTGCTTGCAAGGGGGTGTGGGGTGAGGGTAAAAACTAAAGGGCTGAGTGTATTTAGTTTGTAATGACATTGTTATATTCAGTATTTCTTGGCAATCATGTGTATTTAGTTATTTAGTTTGTAACGACATTGTTATATTCAGTATTTCTTGGCAATCATGTGTATTTAGTTATTTAGTTTGTAATGACATTGTTATATTCAGTATTTCTTGGCAATCATGTGTACTTAGTTATTTAGTTTGTAATGACATTGTTATATTCAGTATTTCTTAGCAATCATGTATATAAATTTCACTAATATATGGAAAGCATAGGCACTGGAGAATTAGAGTGGAGTGGAGGAAAGGGGGTGGGAGAGGAGCGTGAGGGAGGGGACTGGGAGGGGGAGGCAAAGTTTCTTTCTTTTTAATCATCTGAGCATTCTTTTTGATACAAATGTCAATCATATGTCTTCATAAGATCATACCAAGCATAGATATTTAATTTGTGTGCGTAACGTTTATATGGCACACAAGACGTTAGGTAAAAGGGTGGGGGTGGGGGTGGGGTGAAGTTGTGTCGACATACTGAAATGTCTTCTAATTAGATAGATCTTGTTATCCTGATCATTTTGATTTAAGTTATATGTTTGTTTGTCAATTGAAAGCAAAGATATGCATAGCTGCCAACTGTTGGAACAGAAATTCCTGTGAGAAGGCGGGGGTCTGGGGGCTGCCGTAGGCCCCTGGTGGGGTGCAGGGGTAATGCCCCTGCTGGGGGTCAGGGGGCGTTGCCCCCAGACGCTGACAGGTACATACACATTTGGAGGTTAAAAAAATTAACTTTTCTGGGGTCGAAAAGGGGATATTTCTTCCATCTCTCATGCTAGAATTAGACATGAACAGTACTGATAGCAAAGCATACAAATTACAAAAATTACAGTCATCACACATTACTCAACATTAGAAGGCACTTCAACTTACCACTTCAGTCCAACAAGTAAACTGTGGCTTGACAGGTTACGCAGAGAAGAAAAGTCTCCAGACTAATGTAACTTGTGTAAACGAGTGTTGATTGTAAAGCGCTTAGAGCTTGGTCTCTAGCCGAGAACAGGCGCTATATAAGTATTCATTATTATTATTATTATTATTAATGTCCATTTGTGTTGCTCTTTGCTCCTAGATTATCTAGCTACGATGAAAGATGCTTTGGAAGTCTTGGTTTTTCAGTCTGTATACAATGGATACCACCAATATTGCAATTTTCTTGTTTCATCATCCCTGGGTATATGATTCTCTATAGTTTTGTAACAGCAAACTGAAAGTTTCTACTAAGATGTTGGTAATCATCATCACCATGGTAATAAAGAACACAAAAAAATGGGGGGGGGGGGAATCACTAAGGAAAAATTTCTTTCCTACAATGTACACCTATATCTGTTCAGAACTACACTTTTTTTTCACAACCTGTCAGCCTAACAGGAGGAGGATGCTGAAGGGGGGGAGAGGGGGGGGGGGATTGAGTTGTTCTCTGTCCTTGAGGGCATCTGATGTTGCCAACTTCGCTTTTTTCAACAGCTCTATTGGAAACTGCTGCTCATAGCAAGCCCCACTCATGTAGGCTTTGACCATGTACCACCATCATGGCATCATCGCCGCATTCCTCTTGTGCTTGGCAGAAGAGGCATGAAGTTCGATGTCTTTTTTTCCACCATGTGAGATGTTGATGTCAGTACGGCATTCTTTACGAAACGCATGATATTCATCTCTCTTGGACGCATCAATGAAGGCGTAGTCGACTTTGTATCGCGGCAAAAACTTGACTTTTGCCCTTTTTTTCGAGTCCATGTGGCACTGCTTTCCTGAAGCCATTTTCGCGCGGATGGAAGTACCGGACGGAAGTACCGGGCGGAAGTCGATTTGTTTTGGTAAACCGATGTGTCTTTTTACCGACACCTTGCGAAAAATTACCAAAACGTGAAGTGATTTTTGATTTTTCATTTTTCGGGAAAAAAAGACAACTTTCGGGATTTCCTGTCAGATTTTCATTTTCGGGAGTTTCCCGAAAATTTCGGGAGGGTTGGCAGCTATGGATATGTCATTTTATGACTTGTTTTGGTTGCCAATATGGAAAAAAACTAAGTCAAATTGAAGATTTTGGCACTTTTAAAAGTGTGGTATTCAGACTCTATAAGACCCTCAGGTCTGAAAAAATATTCAGTGTATATTACAAGTAGTTGACATTAATCACCCATAGTTTCAGACATGTCACTTGCCAAATGGCCGAGTTACAGGCCTCCAAACATGGCCTTAAGGGGAATTCCGACTGTTGTAAGAAAACTAAATACTTAGAAAATCATAACTTCGCTCCTAATTAAGCTACAGATATAAATTTCATATAATTTTCTTTGTTTTAAGTTGTTCTATAACCTTGACTTATTCAAAACAACAGTCAAAAACACTTTATAAAAATCACTTTGGAGTACCTACACTCAGACAATAAATCTTTAAATTTTAAAATATGTGGCTCATAAAGTACACTTTTTCACTGGATTTAGTCTATGTGGACTTTGTCATTTCTCATTATTATTTCAGTGCAAGTTCAGGAAGTTGAAACAAGAAAATTGCAAATCTGCTTACCTTTGACATTTCTGCCACCACGACCTCTATTGTAGCCCATAGAGCCACCACCTGGACCCATAGAACCTCCACTGAAACGATCCCCACGATCGTAAGGGCCTGGTCGACCCATAGATCGGAATCCTCTGTCACGGCCAGTTACTGCTTGAGCTTCTGCCAGACAGCTCTTGAAAATTTCTATGTACCTGTAATATTACAGAATCAAGGATTAATCTCTTTCAAATCAATGAAGTGAAAACTATGTACCTGTAATATCACAGAATCAAGGGTTAATTTCTTCCACATTACTGCAAAAGAAAACATAAACAAAAAACAACTTTGATTACTGAGGTCTAATCTAAAATTTTGAAAATCTGAAAGAAAGCTAATGCACCTCCAGCCAAAATGTCTTCTTTACCCCATGTATTAGTATGAAATGTACAACACATATTACACACACACTCCCCCCAGATCACTCATCCATCTCAAAATGCAGACCACTTAATATCTGTCAACTGTAAAGTTCAGAGCACAGAACCCTTAATATTTACTAACTGCCAATCGCAGAGAGTAAGAACAGTTAATATTAACTTCAAATTCCAGAACATAGGACATTCTTTATCAGTTAATATTTATCTACTGTCAAGCTCAGAATTCAGGACATCTTTTATCAACCATTACTCTCAAAATGTAGAACAGTTCACCAGTCATATCAGAATCTACAGTACTTAACTTTATTAATTCAATTTTGTTCATGTTATCTTTAGCTCAGCTGACCACAAGGAGGCATGAGGAATATCTATGAACGGTCATATACATTGCCAATCTCAAAATGAATATGAAATATTTAATGTATAAACTGTATAGGATTGGGCACAAAATCATCAGGTTAAAAAAAGAAGGCCGATAATGAAGTGGTACTGCGGTAGTCGACTGTCTCAATTTTTACACTTCCCCTTCACAAAAAACGACAACCTGTACCCAAACAATCATCCCACACCACAAAAAGTGACAAAGCAAAACAAACACACTGAAGTATTGTTTCATCATTCTGGACCCCTCCCTTTTAATGCTGTCTGATGTTTGTCACACAAACCATTTTTACACCATTCCTGACATGCTAAAAGACAGCTGTTGGCCTTTTTACATCTCTGCTCAACTAATACTAAATATAGACCAGGGCTCCCACAACAGAAAAGCAAAATTCCCAAAAATTCTTGATGGATCTACTGGGCATGCCATCATCCACTTATCAACTAGAAAACATGCTGAACCTTGCTTTCAAAATGGTGCAATCTGGTGCATATCTGTGCATCAACTGGAATATTGTCCACATTTCAGTCCAACCACCACCAGGAATATTTCTTCACACCTTTTGTCAATGCCTCTCGGTTAAACTGCATCTTGCAGGAACATGACGTCAAAACAGGACATTCTTTTGCTATTGGGCAGGCAAAATGGCGACTGCCTGGTCATACAGAGAAGTTTACGTGAGATTTTATAATATTCAGTGTTGCCTGCCAAAATATACCTTTTGAAATGAGTGACTAGTGCTCCCCGATTTTACTGGTACAGTTTCCTTCAGCCCTGAATTTTTTTCCCCGACTTAAATATTTCTGTTCATGTGGATCCTTATTTTCATCTGAAATAAACAAAGCAAAGAACTAGGAGTCCTGAAAACAGCTACAACAACAACAAAAGAAAAAGAATCTAATTCCCTTTAGATCATTTTGATTATTTATATTCTAGTTAACTAATCTCTACAAAAAAATAAAAACAAAAAAAACCCCCAATGCTTATATATAATTTGGCATCTTGTGAATACGCCATACAAACAGTATGCAATAATTTTCCTCTATTCAACTGAGGAACCCAATTACTTCAAATTGAGAACAATTATTGACATCCAAGTATAATCTGCAGGTAAATAATTCCACTTTAAATTTCAAATGCTCAATCACATTTGCACGCAGGAAGCAAAACATGATCATAATAACACCAGAAGGATTTTTTCCCCCAGAAGAGAAGTATAGAGCATATACCTAAATAGTTTTAACAGAAAGAAAAATCAGGAGAAATCTCCCTCCACAAATCTTCTCTACACGTGTACATAACTTGCAATGCAAAGTAATCAATCAATTACAGAAAAACTTTCAGAAATTCTCCACCCTGACCCAGAATATTTTCTGCTGATTTTAATTTTGAGAAGAGATTGTAACTTTGTCACGAAAAGGACCAACCTTTTTCTCCTTTTCAGTCATCCTAACCAACCATCTCACCAACAATAACTGTAAAACTCCTAGTTTGGCTGTTACATCCATGCCAGAGTGGTCCTCATGACAAATTTTTTACTGATCAAAATCACACACTCTACCCACCCAAAACAATCCATGTCAGAACACAATTTCAAAATAATCATGCTCCAGGAATCTGTACAAATCTTCATTAACAATAGTTTCAACGAACACTGATACAAATTCACATTTCATTAAAAAAAAAAGAAAAAAAAAAAAGAAAAACAAGGCAAACGAAACAAACAAACAAACAAAAAAAGCCTTCCCCCCTCTCTGACCCTTCTTCCTTTCCTCAAATATTCTTAACATTACCCATTCCATCTCCATACTTACCAGCATAACCCAACAGGTCCTTTCCCCTCAATTCATATATCCCCCCCCCCCCCCCTCAATTTCAAACAACTGTTCCATGCAGAAGTTGACCTCCATGTTCCAGTCAACTGCTACTACATCTAAGCCAGAGACAGGAACAATGCCTCTTGATCTGTTTAATGATTTTGTCATTATCACCACAAATTCCATCATCCTCATTTTGAAGGGCAAACATCTGGTTGATATGGAATGAGATCAGAGCTGCCCACTCATTCTCTCTCTGTTTCACAGTACTGAGATCTCTTTTACATGGGAAAAAGCATGTTCTCAAGCAGTATGTGATACCACTTTTGACCAGCTTGCAACTCTCTTGTTTTGTTTTCACAGGCAGCACAAACTAAAGATTTAAAATGAGAAAACAGTTTGATTTGATTCTCCATTCTGACCAGTGTTGAAGTATTTCAATACAACCAGAAATAACTAGCTTAATCTATCCTTCCAGGATAAAATCTAAACAATGTGACAAAATTTAAACTATATGTTTTGTCATTATCAGACTGCGCTGCCTCTGTGGAGGACAAAATGGTCCATCACATGCTTAAGAGATCTCAATGCACCTCCTTTATTTTTTTTCCACGCAAGAACCAAATCAAACAATTTTCTTTAAATGTCAAGAGTGAGATTGTGCCGGTAGCTGACAAGTGTTATTAAAAAAAGACTCCACAAGAGATTGTCTTTCTCAATTCTGTAATTAGTGAAGCCAAGACAATTCACAAAATGTAAAGATCCTGTCCCCCTATGCCATTTTGCATAGATCCCCAGGCTGTTACACTGAACATTTCTTTCTATCTGATGGATAAAAAGTTAGTTCTGAAGACAAGATCTTCACATTTGCCCAAAAAATCTATCTTTTATATTTTACACTGTGATCTTTTTGACATGTTGCATTTAATCAAACCATTTCTTTGAAGAAATCGGACAGAATGTTTTAGATTCAGGCATTATTAACTTATCGCAATCAACCCTCCAAAAGAACCACTACATGGCAAATCATGAACACTGACAAACAATCTTGAGGGTGCCTATAATTTCTTCAATGTATAACTATTCAGTTGCCAATTCATCAAGTTCTTTTTTTCCATCAAAGAGGTACCTGTTTCCCCAAAATAACCAGATATGTCATTCAAGCCTGGGGTTAATTCTTAAAGGATATTCAGCTAAAGATAATCTGTAAACCAATCTCTTCTGAAGCAGGCAGCATACAGCAGATGTATGCCACAGCACATTTGAACACATTCTATTCAAGATAAATGCTTGAAATCCAGTTCTCAGCAACTTAAAATGTTTGTGCTTCAAATGACAGACCACACAACATAGTAGACTACAACTCTGCACCACAGGAAACTTTCAATGATATACTGAAATCTGCAATTTTGAGAGCTTTATGAAGTAAATGTTTACAACAGTAAATGACCAATCAAATGATGATATGAAATCACTCAGAACAGTGACACAATCACCCTTTCAAATCGCATTTTCAGACCTGTTTACCCTAAAACTGAGTGCTCTTGGTCTACTTTTCAACTGAAATGAATGTATTGTCTAGCAGCAGGTAGGTGGGTGTCATGTTCCATACTTTTAGTAAAAGTGCAAGCGTGGAGGGTACGGAGGGGGGTTGGGTTGGTGGTTTGTTTTCACCCATCACACAGCCGTGGAATGAGGGCCACTAGCTGATCTTCCTGAAACTACAATAGTTTCTCCCAGTACAATCACTTTCAAACCTTATTCATCAGCATATGCTAGCAGTAATGGCACAAACTCATGCTCTCGGCAGTTGTTTGTTTTTTCTTCTTTTTTTGAAAATATATTTCAGGGCCTGTACTTCCCGCTATTGTTCAAATGTCTCGGCACACTGTTGAACATTCACACACAGCTTGACATGATTTTGAACAAAAATGTTAGTCCGACTAGTCACGCTTTGGTCAAAACACCGAGAGAACACAATGGATACACTCTTAAGTGCATGCAATAACTGCTTCTGTAGACTTTTGTTTTGACTTTTTTCCTCAGTTACCTGTATTAATCATATTTTCGCCAAACATGTACAGAATACGGGAAAATTGTATGGGTAAACAGGTCTGCATCTACGAATCGTTCTGTAGTGTTGGTTCTCCCATTCACCCAAAGATTCCCAATTAATACATACAGTGGAGTCCGTTTAACACAATTTCCAGGGAACAAAAAAATCTGACTGTGTTGACCAATCATCATGCTAAACAATTAAGTCTCAAGAAGTATGTCACATGTGGAAAACATGAAGTGTGAATGCCAGAAAACTGATGCAGAAAGATGATCACAGTATGCACTAAACTGTCAACAGCTGTATTCACAACACACAGCCAGGCTCATCCTGCAACGTTTTATCCCACCAGACTGCCAGAATACCCAGAATTTATTTATACCCAAACCAAATCACTATTCGTCACTCAGGTCTAGTGGTGACTTTCCCTTCATGTATGCATATCTGGTTTGTACCGCCAACTGTAAATAAAGTTTCCATTAGCGCTTAAGTTAAACCAAGTTTAATGCAATGGAAGAACAGGTGGTGTGACTTTGGCACTATACAGCTGTGGGGTAGAGTGTGCTTTAAATAGTAAATAGATAAAATAAAATAAATACTAGGAAGTTTCTCAGTAACATTTTTGAATATTAAAAGGTTCAGGAGAAGCTCATATGAAATCTTTCAAAAAACTGAGATCTTAAATCTATGACCATTCACAGCAAACCTGAAAGAAAATCACCACAGAAATGTCATGTAAACTCTACATGTCAATCACTTAATGATTTATCAACAGTGAGAACAGTCAGTATGACTTCCATGATTTATCAACAGTGAGAACAGTCAGTATGACTTCCAGTCAGCTTTTAGTGAATACCAAAGTTGTGGAGTTTGACCAATATAACATTAATGCTTAATATTTTCAGTGTCACTATCACAAAAAGTATCAACAAGAATTTTAGTTTCCCAATATTTGATTGACGATTACAAGGGATCTATGGCCTACTCAGGGAAAAAAATAAGATAACTACTCCGCAATTATTGAGCATACTATTGATGTTCTTGCAGACAATGCTTTTTTTTTTCTCTTAAACTACGAGTTTTTACTCTGATAAGAATAGATTGATGGTAGCTCATATTTGCAAGCTGTCACACGATTATCACATAATTCCAACTTGTGTTAATGGGACTCCCCTGTATTTCATTAAATGATGTTTCTGATCCCTCTGCCCTACCTCTCCCGATAATAAATCAATAATAAATAAACAAATAAACCAACATACCCGTCTCTCTTTCATCAATCTTCAGTCTTTTTTTCTCACATTGGTTCCACATTCAGCTCCACATATGAAACTCTACTGTCCGCTTCTTGTTTTGTATTTTCAATGTCACAACACTTCCTTCCCAAGTTCTTTGATCGCAAACACACTCCTCTGCTTTCAGCTGCTTGTCCAAAGATCACATCCAGCAAAACTCTGCTTGCTTCAAACCTTTACATTTTTTTCTGTGATATACTGCTGATATTCTCATATGGTCATGTTTTTGTCTCATTTGTCTTTCCAACAGATAACTGCTGTATAAGTTTCTGCTCTCTCCTCGTTTATAATATATACATCTTATCATGTCACAGATCTAACATTACATTTCTGATATCTGTATGCTTTAACTCCTTCACTGCCAAGCCAAATTTCTGTTGAAACTTTGTTCGCTGCCATTCCTTTTCAAACCTGTCCAAATATGACTGATTTAAGATCTGTATAATTAGCATTATTAGGAAATCAGCGTCATCTTGAGGGGCAGCACAAATGACTTCACATCAATACAACAGTGAAAGAGATAAAGAGTGCTGGATATTTAATTTAGGAAGCACAATTCAACAGATTAACACACTAAGAACGAGAGAAAAACTGTTGGATTTTAAAATTTAGATATCACAAAATAACAAATTAAAATACTTGAAAGACCTAACTTTTAACTTAAACAGTTAAACCTGCTTTCAGTCAAACCACAAATTCAAACTGATTCTGTCCACGACAAAGACAACATCTAAGATGAAATTCAAATGTATATGTTTAGGCTTACATTTTTTTTATTTGCCTTTTTTCTTTTAATTACGTTCCTCTCAATAAGCAGTACATTTTTGTTTGTTTGTTATTTTTCTCTCCGTAAATAAGGGAAAGCATACACTGAGAAAAAGTGAAAAACAAAAAAGACATCATTTCGCCTGTAAATTTACAATGTTGTTTCTGAATGTTCACAGAAGTCACTCACCTTACAACAGCAGGTTTAACTGAGATTTAGAACTTTTCATAGTTCAAAGAGAAAAGAGAGCAGAAATATATGGAAACCACAAGTTTGCAAACAAGTTAAAAAAAAAAGGTATTGTATATATCAAAAGGTATGGCAGGGTATAACCATAACCCAACCACTGTGCCCTTGTAACAGTGACGAAGAAAGAAACAGAGGCTGTGTGCCCCATCAGGCCCGGCCATCCCACCTGTGCCCTATGCGATCCTTGTGTTTACCCAGGGCCCTTTCTGCTATGTCCTGGGAAGCGAACTGTACAAAGGCCTCCCCCGTGCCGCGCCCCAGACGATCCTCAGGTAGCATAATCCCATTGGGAACAATCTCCAACCCTAATTCGCCCACCCAACAAACAAGAGCATAAACATTTAGCACCTATGCTTTCCTGAAACTGGAGAGAAACACATAGTCCAAATTGTGAAAGCACACCAACCGGTCAAATTAAAGTTTAACAATCATTCAAACTATATACTATTCTTGATAATTAATAAGAAAGAGAACGATTAAGCAAACATCTGTTCAAGTAATGAGTGTAAAATGTGGTTACTTTACTGTCAATTTTAGGTGCTTGTGAAGTGCACGCACTAGTGTATGTGCGTGTCTGCCTTCATGCAAGTATATGCATGTGCACATGCAGAGTATGATTGCATACATGTCAGCTTTTTAATTCTTTCAATACTTTATTTCTCCGAAGTTGGAATACACATAGAAGGCTGTCCAGATTACACCCTGTCGTCAAAAGTTAATCAAAGTTTTTTTCATAGCGCAAGCACCCACCAATATCTTATATGAAGTAATGTACACTGCATTACATACAGCTGTACAATCTGGATTGAGAACGCACTCAAGGTAAATTCTTTTTTGTTTCATCTGTGCAAGACTCTACTAACCTTTTAATGTCGAAAACCAATATCTACTACCGACAACAAAGCCATGTTGGAATCTAAACATAAAGCAATAAAACCAGATTAAAAAAAAAACAAAAAAAACAATGGGTATTGCATTATCACTACATGGCTTCATGTCAGAAAAGTCATACATTCATACATATATATAAATGTATGCGTGTGTGTGTGTCTTTTTTTTTTTTGTTATTGTATATATATATATACGTGTGTATGTATATATATATATATATATTTTTTTTTTTTTTTGACAGATGTGTGTAAGTAAAGAATGTTTTACTTCACTTTTGTTGTTTGTATGTTTTTTTTTTTTTTTCATTGCTTGATCTCCATTTTGTCACACTAATTAAATGATGCAGTCCAAACTGTAAAATTTTTACTTTTGTAGTCTGCAACCAAATTGCACTCTCTTAAGTATTATTCTATTCGTAATAAAATTACAAAACTTTACAAAACTTACAATTAAACAAATTAGGCGAATCTTCTTGTTGCTGGTTTTTTTTTTATTCAGACTCGATCAGAGAGAAGAAACCTTTACAAACTCTCAATGAATTCGGCGTAATTACAACACAATTATGACGTCAACAGCATTTTGAGTTTACTATCTTTTTTTTTTTAACATACACACAAAAACCTTTCCTGAACTCCAGTTATCTGTGGATGTCTTAATGGTAAGCTGCCAGTCCTACACAGATTAGTGTTATTTTAATACACCTTATCTATCTCAACCAACTCTCCACTTTTGCTTCATCATACCATCTTTCAACCCTGAGTAATTACTCTCTAATTAAAAAAAACAAACAAACCCAATTCAAGATTTGCACTATTAAAAAAAAAAAAAAAAAACGAAAAAAAAACCCACTTCACATAAAACTGACTTTTATGACTAAGTCAAAGTACCAATTAGTTAAGCGATACTTAAATCATATCAGAAATTAAAGAAAACAAACCGACAAGATAAGATAAGATAATGCTGCTTATAGCCCAGCCGACCGCAAAGGGCCACATCAGGGCTGTCACCGACAATATCATTTTTCTTTCATACATGCTACAGAGCTGTGGCCACAAGTCTACACTTTGGGCAGTTGTGTCACAGTGATGGATGCACTCTCTTGGTCTTGGGTCGAGTATGTGGAAGTTAAATAACAGATCATATTTCTTAACTTAATAAATGACTGCTCATAAGTTGAACTTAACATGAACTTTTGTGTACAAACTTACTTTTCTTTCAGAGTAGAGACTTTAAACTTTAAACAATAAAGCCTGCATTTACCCATCATCATACAACTATTAATAGGGTCTAATTTCTTAAGTATCTCCAAATAATACTGAAGTTTCAGTCACTCTTTCAATTCAAGCTAGAAACTGACTTCACTCGCTACCCAGGACACATCTAATTTATTCACTTCTTAAAAAGGGTATCTCAGTTTCTCTAAATTTTTCCACACCTTTCATGACTGTATAAACCATGGTTATGAGTGTGGATGGATATATGATGGGTAGCCACTAAATGATCGGAATTTAATTACATACCTTTGAATACAGAAAAAAGACAACATCTGTCTTGATGTCCATACCAGTCCATTCACAGATCTAACTCAAATTAAAAAAAAAAGTGTGGCTGGACAATGAGGAGTAACCACTGCATGATTGGAATTTCATCACACAGATTCAGATACAGAAAATAAGTTAACAGCCAGCTTGACGTGCAAAATGGTGTGCACTAGAAGTCCATTATAAAATCTGAGCCGATTCAAAAACACATACAGAAATGTGCACAGCATATTCTTTTTGTGAAATCAACTTCTGGAAGAAACTTGCATGTGCATTACTGTATCTTGAAAATAATGCAAAACCTGAAACAACAAAAGCTCTTTTGGAAGAATCGATCCCCAAAACCTCAGTATTTCCATAACAATGACTGGCATTCAAGACAGGTCAGTCAGAATACAATTTCTTATGTATTCTTTCTGTGCCTTTTTTTTTTCCTGGAGTGTAGTCTTAGGTTTTAAACCAAAGTAAAATGAAGCCTTTTCCAATCCTGAATGTTAATATTCATGTCCAATCCTGAATGTTAATATTCATGATCTTGAATACTTGTGTCAGCTTTTCTAGTACTTCGTTCTTCTTGTTCAGCATGTAAGCAGATTATCCAATTTTTCTATGAATGCAAACCTACTCTTATTTACCTTGATTTTCCCTGTGTTTTCCACTACTTTTTCAGATAACAAAGGAAAATTTGCTCACCAATCATGCCTACCCCAAAATCTTTCCATGAGGAACAGATGATGTAATAATCAGGAACAAATTGCAATTTTCAGAAAATTTCCAGAACGCTTATTCTTACACAGGCGATGCTGTGCAGCTGTACATGTTCACAAATACGTGCACTCTTATCTTCATAGTCACCATGACCAGCGGAATTCACAGACTGTGCAGTTGCAAATAATACACATTGTATACTAAGGTTTCCTCTCTTCTGTCCTTGTTGTAAACATGGCTGCTGTTCATCAAGTCACTTTCTGAAAGTGCGGTGACATTTTAGAGGCAGGATTTGCTATCTAGCCCCTTCATCAGGCAGGATTTGCTGTCTAGCTTCTTCATCAGTCTCACACATTCTGATTCGACTGCTCCAGTTGGTGGTTGTTCTAAACTTCAGCACAGTTCAGTCTCTTCCACAGCTAGTTATGACCTAATGCACATGTGCAGTGTTTCAATTACAACTTCCTGTCTGCTGTCGGGTTTGTCCACCCGTGGAAAAAAAAAAAAAAAAGCTCTTGCTTTTAGGGTAGGTTTGTTTGTCCCCCCACCCCCTCTCCTCGCTCCCAGCGTATAACCTTGACACCCAGAACACTCATCCATTTTTTTCCACAACAAGCATGACCGTTCTGGAACAGCAGGCACAACTGGCATACATTATCTTTCTCATTTTGTCAGCCATTTAAATGAACAGGATAATTCAGAAACATTACAACTTACTTCCTTAAGATAAAAAAAAGAAAAGAAAAGCTAATGTTTTGAAGAACAAAAGAAACCACTGACAGTTAAAACAAAAAAGAAGAAGTTTTATGCAGGACCTGAAAAAATAAAGAAAAGAATTTTTTTTTTTTTTTTAGATAGTTTTGAACAGTTTTTAGAAAGAACTTAAAAACTGTTTCTATTCACTTGACTCATAGCCTTTCAGAAACATTTCTGTACTAAACATATCTGAATCTTATACAGGCTGCCTTTATTTATATAAGAAAATGAAAAAATAAATCCAGAGTCTAACAAAAAATACAAGTTATATTTTTTGCTACATCATCACTCTTTACATAACTTCAGAATTTGTACTTCTTCTGTGTGGCTAAATACAAGCCTGAGAAGAGTTTTCATAACAGTGAGAAAGAAAAAGGGAAAGGAAAAAGCAACAAATGTAAGTCCTTACTGCATTTCTCCCCCACCTCGCCGACATCCATAACCACTGTAATGGGATACAGACACAAAAAAACTGTGCAATACTCTATTTTGGTTCCATTTAAATAGAAATGAATTTATCTCCATAATGGTTCTAGCAGACTAAGGTTAATTTCTTCAATAAAAAAGGAGAAGATTCTCATGCTTCTGCATTGTCAAGTTTGAATATAAAGGTATGGGAACCATCCACTGTCTTTCTAAATTCCAAACATGCAGATTTTGTACAAGTTTGAGAGACTTTAAGATGCAAGAAAAATGTCAGATATGCAGCGGCGTACAGGAATGCCAAGCAAGACTGGCATTCCTGAACAGTGATTCATCAGGTAATACAATTAAACCGAACTTTCATATTTCTATTATTCAAATTTCAATTCCATCATGTTCTATCAAACTTTCTGTTTGAAAAAAAAAATTGTTTAATAACAATGACTTGATCAAACCATGTGTCTAATGATGTTGCATTCGAAACAGACATGGGGAGTTTTTCTTATACTCCCTGTTCCTTGAACGGTATGAAAAATGACATACCAAAATACAACCCATAATACTCCCTTCAATTACACAGTTTGACTGCATGTATCATAAAATATCATACTGTAGTTCACACTACTTGATTCTAATTAAGATTTACAATTAATAAATCACACCCATAATTATTAATAAATATTTTACCTGAAAAAAATTGGGCGATCTCCTCCTTTGAACAACCGAATGGCAGACCTCTCAGTTTAAGGCAGGCATCACTCATCTTGCTGTGGTCAGCACCCGCACGTTTCACCACCCAGTCCATCTCACTCCTCTTTGAACGAAATACTGCTCACAATTCAAAATTATATTGGACTGAGAAAGTGGTAATGTTCTGAAAGTTGTTGTGGTTCACAAACAAGTTGCCTAAAATAATGTTAGTGTTGCTTGTCACAAAAGGTAACTTTTCATCCATTTTTACTTGTGTTCATCTTCTTTATAGATTTCAGGTATAATTTTTTTTTTACATATTCAGGAGGGGGCATATTATTTGCAATAATAGACCAATATTCAATTTGACAAAGAAAATTCGATTAGCAAGTGCCACTTCTATCAAGGAATATTTTCATTAGCAAAACAGATGAACTCTATCTGTCACTGATACCCGAGTACACCCTAAACATCTGTCATTTGTCACAACTTTCAGAAACTCTTTTCCTTTACCAACAAATTTCTTTCTATGAAACGTGTAACATTTTCTTGTGGATTTTCCACATTACTTTCATCATACTGACTGCATCAAAAATATGACTATGTATTTAATTCACAGGCTCTTTTCCAACAACAAAAATCATGTTGTGAAACTCTCCAAAGACTCCCTTGTTTTGAAGAGTCTATTTTTCTGAAATATTTTTTCCCTGTCAACACTAAGAATGTTTTGTACCTTAAAGACTCTTTTTTCTTTTATTCTTTTCTTGTTTTTTCCGAAGGTTTCTGAAGGCTGTTGCCAAGAAGTTCTGATGTGCTTTGTAAGCTTCTTTAGTCGCACTGAAGTGCTTTGCTTAATTTCAACATCTACCTCTTTCCCTGTCAATTTGAACACTTCTTTTTTGAAGACGTTGCACGCTTATGAATCTGACATAGGTTAAATCATTGATAAAACTACATCTTCCTCTTCCTTGTCAATTTGAACAATTCTTTTCTGAAGAAGTTGCACACGTATGAATCTGTGACAGATAAGTTAAATCAATGACAACTAAACCAGGATCATAAGTTGCACACATATGAATCTATGACTGATAGGTAAAATCAATGACAAAACTAAACCAGTATCTAGCGACAGAAAATTATCACATGGCAAATGAGCCACCAAAAAACAAACCATAAAAACTAACAATGAATCAAGGTTCATCTTATGTCAGAACAATCTATGACTTTGGCAGCTCTACGTATAGACATGAATGATGAACTGATATACAACAATACTTCAGGATTTTCTCTAGGATTTTCTTACTTGGAGCATCTCAAATAGGCTTGGTGTCAGAACAATTCATGACTGGCAGCTCAAACTACAGGCATTAATTAAAAGTTATCAGTTGATATAAAACAACACTAAGGGATTTTCTTACCAGTAGCACTTCAAACTGGTACACATACAATGTGGATAATGATCTTATCACATTCATTTTAGAATGTTGAAAAAATATGCTTGATTTACAGGGCATGAGTAAGTAGCTCACTGAATCAAACAAACAGAAGTGATGATGTCAACATTTTGTTGTGATTTTGTAACATCAATGGGATAAAACGGATATAGCCCGGGACCAGGCTGCTTCCAATTCAGTAGTGGGGCGACCATCCCCAACTCGGCGGGTCCCCGGGTGGCGGATAGGGGAATGGCCCTCAGATATGGGGGTTAGCTGCGATATAAGTCAGGCTTGCCTGGCAGAATAAGCAGTCCCGGACCAACTGGCGATGTTCCTATCAGGACGGGGTGGGTCAACAGGTGGCACTGTTGTCCTCACTGAAATACCCCATGTGTCCTATGACGGGCTCATCATGCGGTCAAGAGGCGCGGTATAACCTCTAGCCCCGGGGTGGGATCCCCGGAGAAACAATCCCCCCTGTGCTCACAGGGCAGGACGCACGGGCCATGAGCTAAGGGTGAGGCACCCCGAAAGAAAACTCCAGCTGAAGACGGAGGTATCGGGCCACTGGCGCAGCTTAAACCACGATACCACGCATATACGCCTCCATGATGATGCAGTCCACAGAATTTCGATGTGGCGCTCGACCTTCGGAGACCCGCCGGGGAGGTCGGGAGCCGGGCCCTATGCCTCAAAGGGGCCCACCCCAAGCGGTCGGTGGTCAGACAAAGAAATTCTGCATGTCAATGCGACGAAGAAGGAGACCTCATCCTCCTGCTAATGCCAAGCAAACGGTACCACCCAGAATGCTCAACATTCTCCAGTGGAATGCAGAAGGGGTGCATAAAAAGAAACTTGGCTTGGCAGAAAGGATGCATCAAGAAAATATTGATATCGCATGTGTCCAAGAGACACATTTGACCGTAAACCATCGCTTTCAAGTGAGGGGTTACGAGACCATCAGGTTGGACCGTGAGGAAAGAAACAAAGGAGGGGTGCTTATCTTGGTGCGGAATTCCATCGCCGCACAAGAACTCAAGATCAACACCAATCAACAGGCAGAGATCCAAGGTATTGATATAGTCCTTAAGGAACGCAACATCAGGATCTACAATGTCTATTGCCCTCAAGATCGTGATCTTTCCCTCACATACATGAACATCCCAGACAACAACTGCGTGGTGGTGGGTGATTTTAACAGTCACTCAGAGAGATGGGGCTATGAGGAGACGGACAAGAGAGGCGAAGAAGTTGAGGATTGGGAGATTGACACACATCTTCATCTCATCAATCAAGAAGATGATGAACCCACCTTTTACTCTAGACGCTGGATGACCACATCAACACCAGATCTAGCGTTCGCCACCAACGACCTGTTCGTCAGGACCACAAGAACAGTCCTCAACCAGCTTGGAGGAAGTGACCACAAGCCCGTCAAACTCTCTATCAACCTCAACTTACAGTGTCCACAAGCAAAGTGTTTTCCCCGCTGGAATTACAGAAAGGCGGACTGGACTCTCTTCGAGACCCTCACTGATACACACACAAAGCCAATCAACATCAGGCAGAAGGACTCAAACAAGATGGTTCGAGACTTCACAAAGGCCGTCTTGAAAGCTGCTACAGAATCCATCCCAAGAGGAGCACGTAAAGATTACAAGCCCTACTGGACGGAGGAACTCCAGAATCTGGAAGATGCTGTTACGGAAGCCAGGGACAGAGCAGAAAAGCAGCCATCACTGGAGAATAACATAGCGCTGAAGGAAGTAACTGCCAGATACAAGCTGTCCTGCGCACAAGCTGCAAGAAAAAGCTGGCAAGAGAAAACTGAAAGCCTAAATCTCGACAGGGATGGCAGCAAGCTGTGGAAACTGGCTAGAACCCTCTGTAATGAAACAACAAGTCACACCACTATAACAATACAAGAGAATGGAAATTACCTCTCTGGAAAGAAAGCAGCAGACCACTTCATAGACGTCTATGAAAACATCAGCAATCTGGAAGTCCCTCCTGAACATAGAGCTGCAGTGCACAGGGCCCAAGGTGAACTTCATGAGGAAGAGCCCCAAGAGGAAGTCATGACCACAGCTTTCACAGAGAAAGAGCTGGAGGAAGCGTTGCAGAGCCTCAACCTGAAGAAGTCACCTGGACCAGACGGAATCACAAATGAAATGATTCTGCATCTTGGGATGAAGAGCAAGGCAGTCCTTCTAAAAATCTTTAACTCCAGCTGGAAGACAGGATCAGTACCACAGTGTTGGAGGGAAGCAGACATGATCCCCATTCACAAAAAGGGAAAGGACAAGTCGAAGGCTGACAGCTACAGACCCATCAGCCTTACAAGCTGCTTAGGGAAGCTGATGGAGAGACTTGTCAACACAAGGCTTGTCTGGCACCTTGAGGAGCATCAGCTGCTGAGCCCTGAACAGGCAGGCTTCCGCCAACACAGATCAACAGAAGACCAGATCACATTCATCACGCAAAGCATTGAGGACGCTTTCCAAGAAAAGAAGAACACGCTTGCTGTCTGGATTGACATGGAGAAGGCGTTCGACAAAGTCTGGAAGGACGGACTTAGGCTCAAACTACGGCGATGTGGTGTGTCTGGGGGGATGTACACCTGGATCAGCCAGTACCTACACAATCGCCAAGCCCGAGTCAAGATTCAGTGCCAGAAAAGCAAGAAGAAGGTGCTGAGACAGGGAGTACCACAAGGAGGAGTCCTTTCGCCAACGTTGTTCCTCATCTTCATAGATGACATCGTCAGAGAACTGCCAAAAGGGGTCAGAGGAGCGATCTACGCAGATGACCTGGTGCTTTGGTGCTCTGAAGAGTACACCACCACAGCACAGGTACGCCTCCAGACTGCGCTCAACAAGATCAGCGACTGGACCAAGGAATGGCTTGTCTCTGTCAACTCAAGCAAAACAACCTACACAGTCTTCAGCCTATCCAGCAAGAAGCAAGAGGCGAAGCTGACACTGAACAACCAAAGGCTTGCAGAGGAACCCACACCTACCTACCTGGGAGTGACCTTTGATCGCAGGCTCACTTGGAAACAGCAGATCACCAGATGCTGTAGCAAGGCCAAGTTGAGACTGGCGATCATGAGGAAACTTGCGGGGACGAACTGGGGGGCTGACGAACGTATCCTGAAGAGACTCTATACAGGGAGAGTCCGACCTGTAGTTGAGTACGGGACGTCAGCATGGGCATCAGCTGCAAAGTCTAACCTCAACCACCTCAATAAGATACAGAACCAAGCTCAGCGTGTCATAATTGGCGCCATGAGATCCACCCCAATCCTGAAGATGGAAGAGACCACTGGGCTACAGTCATTAGAGGACAGAAGGGACACAAAGATCCTCATCCAAGCAGCAAAATTCAAACGCCTTGAAAACCATCCAATGAACAACAGAATGAGCAGACCCACCAAGAGCCGGTTGAAAAGAGGCAGCTTCATCTGCCAGTCAAGACGCCTTGAAAGACAAAGCCCAGTCTTGATGGAACACGAAGCAAAGCCTATCCCGGCAAATGTCACCCACCCATCTTGGAAGAGGCAGGTGTTCCCAACAGTCGTCACCAGCATTCCCGGAGTGGAGAAGAGAGGAATACAGTCAGACACCCAAAGGAAGGCCCTGGCCATGGAGTACATCTGCAACCAATATCCCCAGGAAGACTGGACCCATGTCTTCACAGATGGCTCCGCCACAGAGGCAACGAGGGATGGTGGAGCTGGAATCTTCCTTCGATACAAAGACGGAGATGAAGAAATTGCAATTCCAACAGGAAAATACTCCACCAACTTCCGAGCTGAGCGAGAAGCCCTCTGTGAGGCAGCCACAACAGTCTTGCAGAACTCCAAAAGAACAACAGGGCAGGTGGTGGTCTTCTCTGACGCTCTCTCCGTGCTCCAAGCCCTCAAGAACTCCGCTGCAAAGAACAGAACCATATCACTTCAGCCCTTGTTGCCCTGAGTGCCAGAGTGGAGAAAGTGGTGATACAATGGGTACCAGCACACTGTGGCATCAGAGGCAACGAAAAAGCGGACATTCTGGCAAAAGATGGTGCACAGAAGGAGCAGGCCAACAACCTGGTGTCATACGATGAAATTAAGACAATCATCAAGGCACAACAAGGAATAAAATGGCGCCTCCTGCATCCCAAATACAACCCAGAAGACACATACCATTTGCTGGGACGACGGGAACAGGTCAAGATCTTCCGCCTGAGGACTGGACACAATCGCCTGCTCCACCACATGCACACAAAATTTGGCATTGGACAGAGTGGAGAGTGCCCTTGTAGTGAGGGACCAATGACAACTGACCACATCCTTCAAGTCTGTACGACGTCTGCCGCATCCAGGAGACCGTACAGGCCACGCTCAGCAGTGGAGCCACGCTGTATGGCCACCCTGGCGGAGCTGGACGGACGGCAGCCCTTCATCGAGGACACCGGGCTGCTCATCTAAGGGCTTGGCACGCGGAAGAAGAAGGTATTGATATAGTCCTTAAGGAACGCAACATCAGGATCTACAATGTCTATTGCCCTCAAGATCGTGATCTTTCCCTCACATACATGAACATCCCAGACAACAACTGCGTGGTGGTGGGTGATTTTAACAGTCACTCAGAGAGATGGGGCTATGAGGAGACGGACAAGAGAGGCGAAGAAGTTGAGGATTGGGAGATTGACACACATCTTCATCTCATCAATCAAGAAGATGATGAACCCACCTTTTACTCTAGACGCTGGATGACCACATCAACACCAGATCTAGCGTTCGCCACCAACGACCTGTTCGTCAGGACCACAAGAACAGTCCTCAACCAGCTTGGAGGAAGTGACCACAAGCCCGTCAAACTCTCTATCAACCTCAACTTACAGTGTCCACAAGCAAAGTGTTTTCCCCGCTGGAATTACAGAAAGGCGGACTGGACTCTCTTCGAGACCCTCACTGATACACACACAAAGCCAATCAACATCAGGCAGAAGGACTCAAACAAGATGGTTCGAGACTTCACAAAGGCCGTCTTGAAAGCTGCTACAGAATCCATCCCAAGAGGAGCACGTAAAGATTACAAGCCCTACTGGACGGAGGAACTCCAGAATCTGGAAGATGCTGTTACGGAAGCCAGGGACAGAGCAGAAAAGCAGCCATCACTGGAGAATAACATAGCGCTGAAGGAAGTAACTGCCAGATACAAGCTGTCCTGCGCACAAGCTGCAAGAAAAAGCTGGCAAGAGAAAACTGAAAGCCTAAATCTCGACAGGGATGGCAGCAAGCTGTGGAAACTGGCTAGAACCCTCTGTAATGAAACAACAAGTCACACCACTATAACAATACAAGAGAATGGAAATTACCTCTCTGGAAAGAAAGCAGCAGACCACTTCATAGACGTCTATGAAAACATCAGCAATCTGGAAGTCCCTCCTGAACATAGAGCTGCAGTGCACAGGGCCCAAGGTGAACTTCATGAGGAAGAGCCCCAAGAGGAAGTCATGACCACAGCTTTCACAGAGAAAGAGCTGGAGGAAGCGTTGCAGAGCCTCAACCTGAAGAAGTCACCTGGACCAGACGGAATCACAAATGAAATGATTCTGCATCTTGGGATGAAGAGCAAGGCAGTCCTTCTAAAAATCTTTAACTCCAGCTGGAAGACAGGATCAGTACCACAGTGTTGGAGGGAAGCAGACATGATCCCCATTCACAAAAAGGGAAAGGACAAGTCGAAGGCTGACAGCTACAGACCCATCAGCCTTACAAGCTGCTTAGGGAAGCTGATGGAGAGACTTGTCAACACAAGGCTTGTCTGGCACCTTGAGGAGCATCAGCTGCTGAGCCCTGAACAGGCAGGCTTCCGCCAACACAGATCAACAGAAGACCAGATCACATTCATCACGCAAAGCATTGAGGACGCTTTCCAAGAAAAGAAGAACACGCTTGCTGTCTGGATTGACATGGAGAAGGCGTTCGACAAAGTCTGGAAGGACGGACTTAGGCTCAAACTACGGCGATGTGGTGTGTCTGGGGGGATGTACACCTGGATCAGCCAGTACCTACACAATCGCCAAGCCCGAGTCAAGATTCAGTGCCAGAAAAGCAAGAAGAAGGTGCTGAGACAGGGAGTACCACAAGGAGGAGTCCTTTCGCCAACGTTGTTCCTCATCTTCATAGATGACATCGTCAGAGAACTGCCAAAAGGGGTCAGAGGAGCGATCTACGCAGATGACCTGGTGCTTTGGTGCTCTGAAGAGTACACCACCACAGCACAGGTACGCCTCCAGACTGCGCTCAACAAGATCAGCGACTGGACCAAGGAATGGCTTGTCTCTGTCAACTCAAGCAAAACAACCTACACAGTCTTCAGCCTATCCAGCAAGAAGCAAGAGGCGAAGCTGACACTGAACAACCAAAGGCTTGCAGAGGAACCCACACCTACCTACCTGGGAGTGACCTTTGATCGCAGGCTCACTTGGAAACAGCAGATCACCAGATGCTGTAGCAAGGCCAAGTTGAGACTGGCGATCATGAGGAAACTTGCGGGGACGAACTGGGGGGCTGACGAACGTATCCTGAAGAGACTCTATACAGGGAGAGTCCGACCTGTAGTTGAGTACGGGACGTCAGCATGGGCATCAGCTGCAAAGTCTAACCTCAACCACCTCAATAAGATACAGAACCAAGCTCAGCGTGTCATAATTGGCGCCATGAGATCCACCCCAATCCTGAAGATGGAAGAGACCACTGGGCTACAGTCATTAGAGGACAGAAGGGACACAAAGATCCTCATCCAAGCAGCAAAATTCAAACGCCTTGAAAACCATCCAATGAACAACAGAATGAGCAGACCCACCAAGAGCCGGTTGAAAAGAGGCAGCTTCATCTGCCAGTCAAGACGCCTTGAAAGACAAAGCCCAGTCTTGATGGAACACGAAGCAAAGCCTATCCCGGCAAATGTCACCCACCCATCTTGGAAGAGGCAGGTGTTCCCAACAGTCGTCACCAGCATTCCCGGAGTGGAGAAGAGAGGAATACAGTCAGACACCCAAAGGAAGGCCCTGGCCATGGAGTACATCTGCAACCAATATCCCCAGGAAGACTGGACCCATGTCTTCACAGATGGCTCCGCCACAGAGGCAACGAGGGATGGTGGAGCTGGAATCTTCCTTCGATACAAAGACGGAGATGAAGAAATTGCAATTCCAACAGGAAAATACTCCACCAACTTCCGAGCTGAGCGAGAAGCCCTCTGTGAGGCAGCCACAACAGTCTTGCAGAACTCCAAAAGAACAACAGGGCAGGTGGTGGTCTTCTCTGACGCTCTCTCCGTGCTCCAAGCCCTCAAGAACTCCCGCTGCAAAGAACAGAACCATATCACTTCAGCCCTTGTTGCCCTGAGTGCCAGAGTGGAGAAAGTGGTGATACAATGGGTACCAGCACACTGTGGCATCAGAGGCAACGAAAAAGCGGACATTCTGGCAAAAGATGGTGCACAGAAGGAGCAGGCCAACAACCTGGTGTCATACGATGAAATTAAGACAATCATCAAGGCACAACAAGGAATAAAATGGCGCCTCCTGCATCCCAAATACAACCCAGAAGACACATACCATTTGCTGGGACGACGGGAACAGGTCAAGATCTTCCGCCTGAGGACTGGACACAATCGCCTGCTCCACCACATGCACACAAAATTTGGCATTGGACAGAGTGGAGAGTGCCCTTGTAGTGAGGGACCAATGACAACTGACCACATCCTTCAAGTCTGTACGACGTATGCAGCATCCAGGAGAAAGTACTGGCCAACACCGACAGCAGTGGAAGCCAAGCTGTATGGCACCCTGGAGGAGCTGCGACGGACGGCAGCCTTCATCGAGGACACCGGGCTGCTCATCTAACGGGATGGCGAACGAGGAAGAAGAAGAAAACGGATATAGCAAAAATGATATACACCTTATATACATAGCTTATCTGTTACTTCTTTCTGGAAACTTTGATGCTTCATCAGCAGATACATCTTCTCCATAATCATTCCACATGGAACGGATGATGTAAAACTTAAGAACAAAACACAATTTTGATTATTTTTACTGGTGAACACTGAATTCTTATAAACATTAAACTGTGCAGATGTACATGTATGCATGCTCGCAGATTCACATCATCACGGCCAGTATGAACAACGAAGAATATTTAGAAGCCCCCTTTTCTATCAACAGCATAAACTCATGGAAAGCTTCTCTTCATGAGAGCTTTGTACCAGTGAGACTGATACAAACTGGGGCTTTTAAACCAGGACACTGCACAATAACCACTTGCAGGTCATGCGCAAATCAAAGTTTTCCCTTTTCATCCTTGTTCTAAACATGGCTACCTTTCATCTTTTCCTAGAGGACTGATTGTGCTGATTTCGGGTTTTTTTTTTCCCTCTGCAGGATTTGCTCCCTCTCGTCTCCACAGGTAACACACATTCTGATTTGTTTGCTTAACCTTTCTATCCCCGTTCCGCCCTATTCCGCCCGACCCGTCAGGCTCCTGATCCGCCCTGTACCGCCCGTTCCTCAGTAGGCTGATTGTCTCGGTGTGCCTCCCTTATTTGGGTTGACCACAGTAATAAGACAAACCGGTCGTTATCCGGGTCTTTCCTACCTTTCTCAGCGCCATTTGTGAAAGCGGTTTGTGGCTTTTTTGATTTTTAATCGATTTTTTTTGTCATCCCATCGACTTCCGTCTACGATCAAAATGTCGCACTCTGACAGTGACAGTGACATGAGCTTGACTGTGGACCAAATGTTCAATATGAATGTGTTGCCGACCGAAAATGACGACTGGAATCAATCGGACATTGATCTCGACTCTGTAGACAGCGACAGTGACTATGAAGTTGCAGAAGGAGTGAATGCGAGTAGTGACAGTGACTCGGACATAGGCGACGCAGGTGACGCAGGTGCTACTGATGTCGGTGGATGTGCACAGTCATCGCAGTGGTCAAACGACGACTTTCGGACTGAAGTTCGTGTGTTTGATGCATACAGGGGCCCCCCACGTCCACAAGTGAATCTTCGAACACCTTTTGATTATTTTTCACTTGTTTTTTCCTTCGGACGCATTCCATCTCATGGTCAGGGAAACCAACCTGTATGCAAGACAAACGCTCATGGCTGCTGGTCTTCCTGAGGATAAGTTTCAGCCAACCACTGTGGATGAAGTCAGAGCTTTTGTTGGTCTTCTCATGTTTATGAACATGGCCCCTGTTCCTCATCGTGATTTTTATTGGAAAGACTCTTCTCCTTTCTTCAATCCCTGGGTGTCGAGTGTCATGTCGAAGAACAGGTTTGAACAGCTGAACCAGTATTTTCACCTCGCTGATACCACTCAGTTTGTTCCCAGAGGTCAGGCTGGGTATGACCCCCTGTTCAAAGTCAGACCTCTCATTTCCATGACTCAAGAATGTTTTGCTATGCAGTTTCTACCTGGGCAAAACATCACAGTAGATGAGGCAATGATCAAGTTCAAGGGTTGTTGTGGTTTTCTGCAGTACTTGCCTGCAAAACCAACAAAGTGGGGCCTCAAGGTGTGGGCTTTGTGTGATGCCGATTCTTTTTATATGCTGAATTATTCAGTATATACTGGGAAGACCAATGATGTGCCTGCTGGGACAGGTGATGCCCTAGGGGATCGTGTCGTCAAACACTTGGCAGAACCCCATTATTTCAAGTGGCACACCGTCTACTTTGATAATTATTTCACGTCAGTCCCCCTCATTCAATATCTGTTTCAGAAGAAAACCTTGGCATGTGGGACTGTGCGAAACAACAGGAAGGGTCTGCCACAGGATATGAAGCCAGCAAAATGTGTCAAAAAGTCTGGGGACACAAAGCGCTGGTTTCGTGAGATTGGCTATGATGATTTGAAGGGCAAGCTTCAGGCTGTTGCTTGGTTTGACCGTCGTAAGGTCACCCTTCTTACTTCTGTCCATGATGGAACCGATGGAGAGCTTGTCAGAAAAGGTGCAGGGGGTGTTGAAAAAGCCAGGTATTCTAGGCCCCTGGCTGTGGCTGATTACACCAAGAACTACAACGGTGTTGACAAGCATGATCAATTGCGATCATATTATTGTTCCAAGCAGAAATTCATGAAGTGGTGGAAATATGTGTTCTTCTTCTGCCTGGACACTGCTGCAGTAAATGCCTTTGTAATCTACAAAAACTCTGCAGATGCCCCACTGAAACTGCATGTGGATTTTCACACTGAGATTGTCATGGGCATGGTGAATGGTTTCAAGGGTCGAAAACGGATCGGCCGTCCCGTCGTTCACGACAATCCAGACAAGCACAAACACACTCCTTCCAAAATCCAGTCTGCCAGAGGCAAGAAGGACTGTGTCTGTTGCAAGAAGGAAGGCAGGAAAACCCCAGCAGGCAATGCCATCCAGTCAACACATGAGTGTGTGATGTGTAAGGTGGCTTTGTGCAAGGATCGTGGCTGCTTTTTTTCTTTTCACCAGCAGTGAGTAGGTTCCTACACACTCATTCTTAGCAGTACACCTGATACTTGACTAAATCAAGGACTGAACTTTGTCATTTTTGTTTTGTACAGACTGTTTTGGGGTTGACTAAATATTGAAAGTGCCACATACAAAAGTACTGGAGTTTGTGCATGTAAGAAAAGTGCACAACGGAAAGAAAATTTCATGTCAGTGATCTGTGTGTGACAAAAGTGATCAAAAGCAAGAACATTTCCAGTGACTGTGTTGTTTGTGTGTGATCACATTTGGATTATATAATTCATTACATCTGGAACCATATGGTGAGTACAACAAAAATATTTGAGTGTTGTTTTGTGTTGTGATGCCTGCCTCTCTTCCTTCCTACTAACACCTGCATATAGTTAGAAATATTATCAGTCATAGGAATTCTTTTTCTCACAAACACAAACTAACTCATGCAGATCAAAAAGCATGCACTCCAATACATTTTCAGTAAGTATGGTATGATTTTGACCTGTTATTTTTTTTTAATTATTTTTTTCCTGCTATGTAACTGCTAGGTGACTTAAAAGCGTCACAAAAATTTCACGTATATTCCTAGCTACCTGTGTAACTACTAACACCTCACAACACCCATCAGTTCTTTTCAGATGGTGAACCTGACCACTTGCCACCAAAAAGGTAGGTGTTATAAAGTTGATGGGTGTTGTATTGCCTGTCTATCACCTATTTCACTGACGTAGGTGTGTTTCCCAGGTAAAATCAGGTGTGCGAGTGTTGAGTCATAAAAATATTTTCACATCCCCCTGAAATAACAAGTGCAAACCAAAGTTCAGCTTTCCATAGATTTTTGCTGAAAATTTGAAGTCTTTATATCCATTAGTTTATTTTTTACAATTTTTTAAAGTCAGTACCCCAATTCGGGCAGCGAATTCCAATATAAACTTAGTAGTCTAGGCGACTTCTGTCATACGAAATACAGGACAATGAAGGTTAAGCTACTCAGCCCTAAACTCAGTCTTTTCATTAACCTACTATGGACTTAAGCCTAGGCACCCAGTGTATTAGTGACAATTTCCAATCTGTTGCCAGGTTTCTTGAACCTGTAAAAAAAAAAAATCCATTTGTTTTCCCATTTTTTTTCCTCAGTAACATGCTATCCACAGCCGTAATGTCCAGAACAGCCCTCAGTTTTCATTTTTTTCATTGACAAAAACGGATATTCTGGGACAGCAGGCATGCCTGCACAAACACATGTATGAAACGTGTAAACAACACACATAAACAGATGCCTTTGATATAAAAGCAACAAACCTTCAATATATCTTGTTCCAATGTGATCATTGTTCTTCTCCAGGGCTTTTTCGACATCATCCTCTGAGACAAACTCCACAAAGGCTTCTCCACTGGCCCTTCCTTCATGGGAGTATGTAAGATGTACACCTCTTTCTCCTCCAGCAATCTGAGATTCTGTTGAAAATATTCAACAGTCACATAATCTGAGCATCATCAAAATGGATTTAACACTGTAAGAAAGTGTTGGCAATTTCAGTAGAGAGATGGCCTAACGGATAACACACTGCTCTTAGACTAACAAGTCATGCATGCAGCACTTTTTTTTTTTTTTTTGCCCCACTCCACATTTTGTGATATAATGTTTTTCCTATGAAAAGATACTAAATGCCTCTGAGCAGCATGAAATAACTGCACATACCAGAACCCATGGCAACAAATAAAAAGTCCCTAGCAAATTTTGTGTGTGTGTGTGTGTGTGTGTGTGTGTGTGTGTGTGTGTGTGTGTATGATAATTCAAAAGCAAAAGTCTCTGACAGATGAAATTCTTATCTGACGCTCTGGAATTCAGGCTAGTGCATTGATAAAATGTACCAAAATTTACTGTGTCATAGAGAAAAACTTGTAGTGATTTTCTCCTGTATGCACTACAACTCCAAGCAGCACATTATGTAAAAGCACTTTGGTCCATTCCTCCACGATCAAAGTCAATAAAAACATAGCTTTCAATAATACTTAAAAACGTTTCTAATTGATGAACTTTTGCTTGAGAACTCTACTGAAAACCAGTAAGTCTTCAAAATAGACTGCCCAGTCTATGATTGAACCACCACATCATGTGATTTGGCCAAGCAAGAAAAGCATGGCAAACGCTAGAAAATTCAGTCTTTCAGAATCAACAGTTCAGCTGTGGCTTGATGGATACAATCTAGTGAATTAAGTCCAGCAATGTATGCAACATGGGGGGATAATCTAATGAATGGGACGAAAGTCCAGCAATGTATACAACACACGGGGTATAATCAAGTGAATGGAACAAAATTCCAACAATGTATGCAACATGGGGGAATAATCTAACCAATGAAACAAAAGTCCGCAATGTATGCAATGTGGGGGGATAATGTAGCCAATGGAACAAAAGTCCAGCAATGCATGCAACATAATTAGCTCAGACAGTTAAAATGGCTCCATTACGGGTGTACGAATGCAAGTTTGCGCACAGTACAAGAGTGGCCAATCTACATAGTTTTATCGAAGGCTCCACAAATTTTCAGTACTTGCCTCTAGTCTGTCACCAGGTTTCCAATGATCTTTGCATGGCAACATGAGTATGGTCAAGCAATAAAATATGTCATCACTGATAGAAATCACTCACACAAGAGGAAATTCTGACACAGCTATCAGCTATGATGATAATCAAAGATGGCTTCCTACGTACCAAGTTTCACTGTTAAAACCCATGGTATGCTCACAATTACAGGCAATTCACTTTTGATGATAACACTTCAAGTGACACTGGAACATGAATCTGATTTACCCTTTCACCGCCAGACATTCTATTTTGCATAAATCCCCATCGCCAGCCATTTTTTAAAAAAAAGCTCTTATTTTATACCAGCATATGTGAAACGCGGATATCTCTGGAACTAAACAACCAATTCTCATGCTATTTTTTGTAAAATGGAGGAGATACACTGTACTTTTATTATGTCATAACATGTTAGTAATGGTAAGTCAACAACAATTTCAAATTTTTAGTAATTTCAAGTGCAAAAAAATGCAAAATAAAAAAAAGAATGTTATGTTTCTTCTAAACGTAAAAAATGAAGAAAGAATGCCAACAAACTCTCAACAAGGGAGGCAAAATACTCCACTCACAATTGAAGACAAGAAAGTATGGTATTTCCAACAGAAAAGTGGAAGAAACAGCCACAAATACAACTACTCCAATAGCAGGGAACACACACACACACATTCTTATGCCTAACTGGTACACATGTAAGAAAGAAAAAGGGAACACACACACACACACACACACACACACACGTCCCTTTCACTCTCAACAGTAATATTTTTTTATGAACACAAAGTCATTCATGTGCCTGTTGGTCTCTGAACCCTTGCCATTCAGTTGATCTATATGATCAGCTGTACATCCACTCAAACACGTCTCTGCTGCTTGCCTCTCACGTGTCAGTCGGCCACGCCCCTTCAACCTCGACCAGCAAGAGTCGGCCCACAGCGTGTGTGTGAAGTTCGTTGCCTAAAGTCTTAGTTCGCTCCCTCACACAGAGTTAGTGAATAGTCAGTCAGTGCTGGCTGGCTCAACGCAAAAACACTGGGGCACACGCAGTAGGGTAGTAAGTGCGCGTCTCGTCAGTCTCCCAACCATTTGGCCACGGTCCAACGCCTCGCGTTGCAATAATTCCGTCAAGCCCTCACTATCGTCGTTTACTCGTGACTGTCTGGGTCTTCTTCATCTGTATTAGGAACAACTGTCTGTCTATTCAATATTCCCAGCACTTGATCTGTGCTAAATGTACGGCAAGGTTGAGTACATAAAGTGCTTGGTGATGACGTCATAGTGAATGGAAAAACAATCGGAATAAAGTCGATAAAACACTGAACTGAATAGTGTTCTGACAAAGCAAATGGCTTTGAGCACCGGCCAGACCATTCCCCAACTATGACGTTTATTGCTGGCTTTTTATCTCATGAACTAGGATCGTGAGAGTATCGGGAGTTAGGTCACCCTACTTAGTCGCCAAACGGCGCTCAGCCCTGTCGTCGCCAAAAGGCGCCTATAGCGGTGAAAGGGTTAAATACGGTTTAACATAATCTGGAGTGGTTTACGAATTTTGTCATTAGCACATCTCTTCTCATCCATATCCAACGCATTCTCTGTGTCTTCAGGTGTGCGAGTCAGACAGAGCTTGCTCATATATATGCATATGTGTGTGGTGTGTGTGTGTGTGTGTGTGTGTGTGTGTGTGTGTGTGTGTGTGTGTGTGCGCGCGTGCGCGCGCGCACGCTTTTTCAGTACATTTTCTAGTACTTATATAGTGTGACCCCCTAAATATTTTGTAGACCCCCAGAAAAATTTTGAAACAGTTCTTACGCAGTGAGTCTGACCCTTTAATTCCTATAAAATAATTAAAACACTGCACTCTTAGACACTCAAACAAATTCTTCCATTTACACTCTGTATTGAGGGAAAAAAATTTTCTTTTTACATGCCTCATTTCTCTCAGTCAAGCCTTCATGATATGCGCAGAGTAAATAATCCTTGAAGAAAGTCTGCTGACTTGTCACCGGTAGTTACGTTTACTGGCCATCTCTTTACAAAGTGATAATTCTTATGCACAAATGTGTGTCTCTGACGCATAAAAATCCTGTCTGATGCACTGGAATTCAGTCCAGTGCATCACTAAAATGTACCAAAATTTACAGCGACACAAGGATTTTCTCCTGTACGCATTGCAACTCCAAGCAGCGTGTCACGTAAAAGCATTTTCGTCCGATCGGCCTCGATTGAAGTCAATAAAAACTAACTTTCCTTGGCATTTTAGAATGTTCTGAATTGATGAACTACTTCCGCTTTAGAACTCTTCTCTGCTGAAAACCAACAAGAGTCATCAAATTAGAAAACCCAAGTCTATGACTGGACCTGTGATTCGGCCAAGCGCGAACAGCATTGACAACCGTATGTAATTTGGATTTTCAGAGACAAAATCAACGGTTCATCAGTGGCTTGCAGGTCATCATCTAGTGAATGGAACAAATGTCAAGTGATCTATGCAACACGACCAGTTCGGATAATGAAAATAGCTCTGTTATGGATTTAGGAATGTGTAGCGCACAGTGCAAGAGTTGCCAACCAACCTAGTTTCGTGAAACATTCCACGAATATTCATCACTCGCCTCTTGCTTGTCATGGGGTTCCTGATGATCATTGCAAGGCAACTGGAATATGGTCAAATAATAAAATGTTTCAGTACCAGACGGAATCGGTTCACGCTGTTTAAATTTTGTGATGATAATCGCAGAGGACATCCCACATAATTATCAAGTTTCACTGTTGGAATCCTGATAGTGTAGGTGTTGACACTTAGTCACTTTCTTCTTTCTTTGAGTGTCCACCTTCATCGAGTTGAAGATTCTGACACTTTTGTGTGTATGACCGTTTTTTTTTATCCCACCATTAAGGCAGCCATACTCCAACTTCGGGGAAGGTGCATGCTATGTGTAACGTGTCATCCATACGAACAGCCAAACTGGCCTTCTCTTCCAAAAATTGGTGATGGGATTTTACGTGTGTGCAAGATGTTGTGCGTGCATGCACACACGGAACCTTGGTTTATGTCTCATTCGAAGGACTGTATGGGAATGGAGTCAGAACCAATGTTGACTCTGAGGGAAAATTCCCCTGTACCGAAATTCGAACCCGTAACCTCAGGATCATGAGTCCGGCGCTCTACCAACTGAGCTATTCCGGCTCCTTTAGTTAACACTTTCTTAACACTGGAACACAAATCTAAATAAATAATGTTTAGCATAATCTGGAATGTTTTTATCAACTTTGTTGATAGCACCTCTTATCCATTCCTATCTATCACTGTGTTTTTACGTGTGTGAGCCAGAACAGAACCTGCTCATGTGTGTGTGTGTGTGTGTGTGTGTGTGTGTGTGTGTGTGTGTGTGTGTGTTGTGTGTGTGGTTTTCAGTACACTGACAGGCAGTTTTAAATTAAGACCCCCTAAATGTTTTTGTGACCCCCTGAAAATTTGGAAATAAGTTTTTCGCATTGAGTCTGACCCTTTAAGTTTTTGGAAACAATAATCTCCGTTACTTGATGAGGGCACGTAGAAATTAAGGAAGGATAGTACATGTTCTTTTCTACTCAGTACTTAGCCCTCAGATAACTCAAATAGTATGGGAATGTCTAGCCCTGTACTGTTTCAAGCACTTCACTGTATTCATAACAACTTTTAAAAATTTGTTGTTTCACCAACAAACAATTTTGCTGATCATGGTTTCAGGTCGACTTCAAATACAATGCATGCATCATCTTTGGCATCCTGTGTTTACTGGTGAAAACCAGTTTTGTCGTGGGACAGAAATCATTGTCCAGACCTGCCAACCCCTAAGAGACCAATGAGTAAGAATTGAAGCTCAGTGAGGCAGAATGTGTAATTTCAGAGAGCTAAGAGTAATCAAGCGCGACACTTTACCGTTTTTCAAACAAACACGATGCGATGAAATTGTTCGCACAATTTTTGTGAACTTTACTTTTCTCAAAAACAAGCTTTTCTTTTAAGTATCACAAGAAATCTTTACAAATTATGAAAATGTAGAATACACTGGAAACACACATACTGTTGAGTATGTATGCGTTTGTTTGCATGAGTATTCTCCCTCCCTCCCTCTCTCTCTTTCTGTTGTGTGAAGTCTACATGTTTTTCTCCCTTCCTGTTACTCCCCCCCTCTCACTCTTCCTCAGTATATATATATATATATATGTGTGTTAGTGTGTGTGTGTGTGTTAGTGTGTGTGTTAGTGTGTGTGTGGTGTTGTGTGTTAGTGTGTGTGCGTGTGTGTGTTAGTGTGTGTGTGTGTGTAGTTGTGTGTGTGTGTGTGTGTGTGTGTGTGTGTGTGTGTGTGTGTGTGTGTGTGTGGTGTGTGTGTGTGTTGCTGGAAGAATTCAGCCCGTTAGAGGAATCGATGTGCTTGCGTGACTCAAGGTGATGCTTCACATCCACCATTCCGCCATGGGAAACTGTGAAGTCCGACTCGCAAGTGGTACACCATGCACAATTTACACCTTTAGCCGAAGGTCGTATGCAGGGGAACTTTTCCGAGTATTCTTTATGGAACTTTTGACCAAGTTTTTTCTTTTTTCGCATCTTGTCCAGAACTTTCTGCTCCACGTCTCGAGATTTTCGCAGCTAAAACTTCAAAAGGACGCCAACTTCGCTGAATGGTAAAGATGGTGAAACGAACTGTGCATGACCGGAAACGCTTCTTGAAGATTACTGGTTATACGCACGGCGCCGTGCGTGTCAGTACATAAGCCAATTTTTTCGTCCGTTTTTTTTTTTGGGGGTTGAAAACTTTCAATGCGTAATTTTTTGGCTAAATGCGTAAGAATTATCACTTGGGCGTAATAAATTACGCGAAATGCATAATGGTTGGCAGGTCTGATTGTCTCATGGTACTTTGCAATAGCAGTCATTTCTATGCAGTTGGTAATCTTTTTAAGGAGTAAAAATGTTATTTTTCAAAAATCAAGACATACAAACTCAATTTAAGTAAATGGCCAGTTTCTTGGTTTACAAGCTTAAAGGGTTAACTTCGCACACACCTCAGGATTTGATAAACAAACAGGTCATCTGCAACTTAAAATGATGGACATATTTTACAGTAACAGAACAATTCCCTAAAAAGTATTAGTAACTGTTCAAATATACATGCAGAGTACCTACACTCAATAAAACAATGATGCAATATGGATATATTATATATATTGTGAAATAAGTCAGAAAGTGTCCATTGCCTTTCACAGAATATTTACATGAGCCTAAGCTTTGTCAAAACAACGTGCCAAGATGTTGTTGGATAAAATGTGTAATAATATTTAAACAGAATCCTGTGTGTGCATGTTAATATATAAACACATATTTTATTTTAAAATAAAATATAAATTTTCTATCAATATTTCACATAGTTCCATCCTTTTTCTTTAAAAAAAAAAAAAAGAAAAAAGTCAAGAATTGTCATGATGACTACAAACTCAAGTAACAACAAAATTCTGTTCTTACCACAGAAGAATTTTATAACATCAGCAGCAGAGGCAGACCAAGGAAGACCACGGAGACGTACCACATAATCATCCATTACAACGTTGCAAAATCACTGAAAAGACAAAGGCAACAACACATTAACATGTTAGCATCTACTATCAAATAGTATCATTGAACAAGAACATTACACTTGCAGCCAGTGCTATCACCTTCTGACAAAAATATTCAAACTGCAATCATGCATATCATTAGGTTTATGTAAAACTTCTCGTTCTGTAGTATAGATCCTTTAGTTCAGTTCAGTTTTTTTGTTTGTTTGTTTGTTTTTCTCTGTCCCAACCTCTGCGCCACCTCAGAGGCAGTGCACCCACGCCGCTCATTCTGACACCCCGTCCACAGCCACAGCCCGGTCGGCCCTGCCGCAGCCCCAGCAATCCACAGGGAGCAGTCAATGTCAAGTCGTCAAGAGGCAACCCACCGGAGGAGACACTGCACTGCTGCCGAGTCACTTCGGTGGTGTTCAGTGGCGCCTGTTCTGATCTAACATACGCAGGACACCACCTACTAAGCCCCCTACTGACGACAATAATTGCTTAGTCGCGGAGCCGGCGTGAGTGAGCTCTCCCTCCGGAGGACGCCACCACGTCCGTCCAACAACAGCCTCCATGGACTCGCCGATACCGGTGACCCCGACGGAACCAAACCAAGGCCACAGACGTGGAGAGGACATTGAAATTGAGGTCACCATGAGAGCAGGGCATGAAGGGCCACAGAATTTGAGACATTTTTTTTATATGCTGATCGATGAGAATGAGGATGATTAAGATGATGCTACGGATTTCCATTTCGGTCTGAGACTACATGACAGGGCTGTACTCTACGCTTCCTTTCATAATATATCCCGGCATCAACCAGGCCCGAGAGATACAGGCACCTGCAGTGTTGGTCAAGAAATTTGAGCAACACTCTCAGAAACGCATCCATTAAGTGGATGAAACTCGACTGTGTGGTCCCAGTCTTCCCAACTGAGTCCGCAGCAACTCAACTCTGAGTAGGAGCCGGTCGGGGCAGAAAAACCCACATGACTTCTGATGGGATTCGAACCCACGACCTCCCAGCCAGGAGTCTGCGACGCTGACCACTTCGCCACGGCGGCTGGTTCAGTTCAGTTTCATCAAGGAGGCATCGCTGCGTGCGGACTAGTCCATATACGCTACACCACATCCGCTAAGTTTTGAGACCACGCTAGCATGATTGAAGCTGATGGATAAATGAATTAACAACAAAGATGAGACAATTGAAGAAGAGGGTTTCGTGGCTACGACTCAGCGGATGTCTGACCTACGCATTAGCCCAACGTGCTGGTCAGACCTTGAATACCTACCTACCATTTTCTTTCTTTTTTTTTTTTTGTGTAGTAGAAGTACACGTGTGTGTATGATGTGTGGGCATGGGCCCATGTGTGTGCTTGGGTGCATGGTGTGTGTGCGCGTGCGCAGGCATGTGTGCACGTTTGTTTGTATGTCACTCTGTGTGTGTGTGTGTGTGTGTGTGTGTGTGTGTGTGTGCACGTGTGTGTGTGTGTATGTGTGCACGTGTGCAGAAGTGCGTGTGCATTGTGCATTGTGTATGTGTGTGTGTAATTTGTGGGTTTGTGTGAGCACACTTATCTGCATAATAGCTACATGTGTACATATCTGTCTGTATGTGTGTCTTTGTATGTGGGCGTGTGCGCATGTGCGTGTGTGTGTGTGCATTTGTGCGCTTATGAGTATGTGCGCGCATGTGTCGGTGTGGATGTGCACATGCACACGTGTATATCTATGTGTGTGGGTAAGAGCAAGCGAACGTACGCACACATGTTCGTATGTGTGTGTGTGAGAGTGCGCGCACGTGTGTGTGCATGTGTGTGTGTGTGCGCGCGTGTGTGTGTGTGTTGTGACTTTGTGCGTGAATTTTCAGAAAATGACTTAGGAACAAGAACAAGACCATCAATTACAGCATATAAGTGCACGCGCACTCTCTCGCGCACACACACACACACAATAACTAATCAACATAACTGCCAACCTGTTGGAACAGAAATTCCTGTGAGAAGGCGGGGGTCTGGGGGCTGCTGTAGGCCCCCAGTGGGGTGCAGGGGCAACACCCCTGCTGGGGGTGCTGGGGCAACGCCCCCAGACGCTGACGGGTACATGCACATTTGGAGGTTAAAAAATTAGCTTTTCTGGGGTCGAAAAGGGGATATTTCTTCCATCTGATCATGCTAGAATTAGACATGAACAGTACTGATAGCAAAGCATACAGATTACAAAAATTACAGTTATCACACATTACTCAACATTAGAAAGCACTTCAACTTACCACTTCAGTCCAACAAGTAAACTGTGGCTTGACAGGTTACGCAGAGAAGAAAAGTCTCCAGACTAATGTCCATTTATGTTGCTCTTTGCTCCTAGATTATCTAGCTACGATGAAAGATGCTTTGGAAGTCTTGGTTTTTCAGTCTGTATACAATGGATACCACCAATATTGCAATTTTCTTGTTTCATCATCCCTGGGTATCTGATTCTCTATAGTCTTGTAACAGTAAACTGAAAGTTTCTATCAAGATGTTGGTTATCATCATCACCATGGTAATAAAGAACACAAAAAAATGGGGGGGGGGGGGGGGAATCACTAAGGAAAAATTTCTTTCCTACAATGTACACCTATATCTGTTCAGAACTACACTTTTTTTTCACAACCTGTCAGCCTAACAGGAGGAGGATGCTGGGGGGGGGGGGGGGGGGGGGGGGGGGTTTGAGTTGTTCTCTGTCCTTGAGGGCATCTGATGTTGCCGACTTCGCTTTTTTCAACAGCTCTATTGGAAACTGCTGCTCATAGCAAGCCCCACTCATGTTGGCTTTGACCATGTACCAGTCATGGCATCATCGCCGCATTCCTCTTGTGCTTGGCAGAAGAGGCATGAAGTTCGATGTCTTTTTTTCCACCATATGAGATGTTGATGTCAGTACGGCATTCTTTACAAAACGCATGATATTCATCTCTCTTGGACGCATCAATGAAGGCGGTCGACTTTGTATCGCAGCAAAAACTTGACTTTTGCCCTTTTTTTCGAGTCCATGTGGCACTGCTTTCGCGCGGATGGAAGTAACGGACGGAAGACCGGGTGGAAGTCGATTTGTTTTGGTAAACCGATGTGTCTTTTTACCGACACCTTGCGAAAAATTACCGAAATGTGAAGTGATTTTTGATTTTTTCATTTTTCGGGAAAAAAAGACAACTTTCGGGATTTCCTGTCAGATTTTCATTTTCGGGAGTTTCCCGAAAATTTCGGGAGGGTTGGCAGCTATGCAATAAGAACAACAACTCCTTCCCCTCAAACACATCCCACGCACGCACCACACACACACACACACACACACACGTGCACGCACATGCACACACCAAACACACGCACACACACTCTCTCTCACACACACACACCAACGCTTCCACACACGTCTGTGGACTCTAGTCTAATTAACATGCTGGCATTACCCCACTGATGAACACACACACACACACACACACACACACACACACACACACACCACAACACTCACTCACTCCCAAACACACACACCAACGCCTGCATACTCATGTCCATGGACACTAAATTAACATGCTGGCATCACCCCACTGATGAACACACACCAGAGCACACACGTCTACAGTATACGCTGGGGACCCTGGGAGATTTAAAGTCTTATCTCAGTTGACTATGTTTCATCTTTTGTGTCTGTTATTGGAAAGGCCCAGTATGAGTTTGCCCCGACCTGCGAAGATCCCTTTCTTCCATTAAGAAAGGGTGAACACCGTAGTCCCTTCTTGCCACGTTAATGTGGTTGTTTCCTCAGGGGGACATGGGGCAGGTTGTTTTCACTAATGCGGCACGGGAGCAGAACACTGGCGCTATATCAAAACTAGATCCCAGCCTCTCCAATCAAGGAAAAGCCGCAGGCTAGACCAGTCCAGATGGAGGAGTAAGGCCCCCACCAAAATGGAAGGAACTGAGTGAAGGCCCACCGGCGTGTGGATACGCCCTAACACTGCTCCAAGCCTTACCCCAGCCATGGGTTAAATGGCAAAAGCATCCAGCCTGCCGAAGATGGAGTGTGTCAGCTACGGCGCAGGTCCTGGGGATAAATTAGGACACACACGCATCAACGATTATGGTCATGCGTCAGACTACCTTGTTCTCATGGCGTCATCCCTATCAGCGACAACCAGGGAGGGACGGAGCCGGGCCCTTAGCCTCAAAGGGGCCCACCCAAGCGACAGGTGCCTTTGTTAACCTGACGGTCAGGGGAAGACACACACAGCTCTACGACACAAAACCTGGCCGGGGGGAGCGGAGTTACAGGCGCAGCTTTGGGGAGCCCGTTCTGACCTGGAGAAGACCGTGGGCTTCATAATGGCGGCCGGGTTACAAGTCTGACGCATCCAGCTTCAATCGAACGCAGAAGAAGAAGAAGAAGAGTTTGTCCCAATCTCTAGGAGTCTTCGCAACATTGGCCTTGAAATTATTCCAATGTTTGTTTGGTTGGTGATGTTTCTTGCTCTTCCCTTATGTCTGGATGTGCGGCCACTTTCTCTCTTGATGTTCAGATCTGAAAGATGGTCTATGGCATAGTGGCTTTGCTCTTGTTTGCTTTTAAGCGATTCTTCCGATTTCTTATCACATCAGATCGGCCAAGCAGTAACCCAGTTCTTATTGCTGCCTTGCCAGCCAGTGTGTCTGCTTTCTCGTTTCCTTTAACTCCAGCATGTCTAGGGCAGTACATCCATATGACTGAGTCTCTCCCATGGAAGGCTCCGCATTAGTTCATTCCAAACAGGGCTTCCCATTCCACTTTAGTTTCAGTTTATGTAAGCTTACAATGTACTTAATTTTTCAAACAAACGATGTCTCTGTGAGTCTCTCTCTCTGTTAACTCTTTTTCTATTTATCTGTCTGTCTGTCCATCCATTTCGACAGAAAGACTGAGTGAGTGACTGAGTGAAATATTAAGAATGAAACTGGGCATATTCATTTTATATGTGAGCCACTAGATTTTTTTTTTTTTTTTTTTTGGGGGGGGGGGGTTGGGTGGAGGGGTGGGTGGGGGAGAGGTGTGAAACCTCTAAAAAATGATATGAAACCACTGATGAATAGAGTTCTCCAAGTAACTCCGACAATATAATGTTCTAGAGAATCAAAGCATGACAATAGTAATTCAATCCTGATGAATCGAACTCGAAATGAATCAAATATATGGTCTTCAGAGTCGAAGCACGACAGTCACTTGATAATACATATCATCTACACTAACTACATGAGCCACCAATTTCAATGAATTTAAAAAAAGACTTCTAATGTCGGTTCTCAGTTTTCATGCTCCGGCGAGTTCGAAAAAATGTCAGTCAATCTGTCGATCATAATTTATTGTGCAGTGCAAACCACAGTGATGTGCACAAACATTTATCACAATGGCAGAGTCAAGCAAATGTACACTGAACGAAATGCTTTACACTTCTGATTGAAAAGAATCGAGTTTGAATCAGAGATTGATGAAATACTTACATTTGGAATCACAGTGGACCTTTGTCACAACCTGTCAACGATCAAGATGGCCGAAGTGTGTACTCTTCGCTGAGTTGATTGGTGAAATTTCAAGATGCGATTTGGGATAATTTTTCTTTATATATTTCTACAAGTGAAAGGAACTAAAATGAAAAAACAGACCATCAGAGGAGCGAACTTAGGTTTAAAAAAATACAATTTTAATTTTATCTCGCGGATTCTCGCACGTAATGGAAATAGAACATACGGGTATTATACCGAGAGCAAAAGGGGGGGGGGGGGGGGGGGGGGGGGAGACGGGAGGGCCTTTCATTGGATGGTCTGTGGTGTAGGGACGTCATACAATCAGAAAATTCTTAGTCCAAGATCCACAGATTGAAGGGAGCAGAGGCAGAGAGTAGAGTGTACGAGCAAAAGCAAACAGTTTTGTTGTATGAAACGTTTGAAAGGAAATGTTAAATGCGGTAGGGAACGGTAAACAGTAAATAAGAACGGTAACTCTTGCTTCCATGATGAAATAAATACACCCCATAACTCCAAACGAATGCTGTTTACGATACTGAATCGCCTAGTAGAAATGACAACATAAAGCACACAGACCAAAGAAGGAGACATCCCCCAAAAGGATGGTCCAAGCTTGCCCAGATACCCCGTACGTAACACATTTTGACCTACAAATTTCAAGATGCGATTTGGGATAATTTTTCTTTATATATTTCTACAAGTGAAAGGAACTAAAATGGAAAAACAGACCATCAGAGGAGCGAACTGGAATGGAATATCCATGTGTCTGTGGAAAGCGTTTCGCTACCACCCGTGGCATGAAGATCCACAGAACAAAGATGGGATGTGTGAAGACTCATCTGAATGAGCAGCAGCGCACTGCATCAGCAGATAAGACGTCGGAAGACCAAGGCCAGGATTTAAACCACAGTGCCAAGGACATCCACGCTGTTGGTTCGGATGAGGAATTTGCACAGGCCCTCGATGCCAGGCGCCTGAAACTCAACCTGCCACGAGCAAACGAAACTGAAGATTGGGAGAAACTGGATGCAAAAATCGTCCAAAGACTCGATGCACTGATAGGGAAAAGCACCCTGGAACACAAACTAGCCACATATGGGGACATTGTGTATGCCACATGTAGAGACGCCTATGGAGCAAAACTACCCAAAGAGAAAACACCTCCAAAGAAATCCAGACGCCAAGAAAAGATGGACAAGATCAGGGTCCAAAAGAAAAACCTCAAGATGCAAATGAAGACCGCACTGCCAGCTGAAAAACAAGGCTTGGAAAAACTGTGGAAAGACCTGAAAGAAAAACACAGTGCCCTCAGCAAAGCGGAATCTGCGAGGAAGAGGAAGAGCAAAAAGAAGAAGACACAAGAGCGCTTCTTCAGAGACCCCTTCCAGTTTGCCAGAACACTGTTTGAGCAGCCAAAATCTGGGACCCTAAGTGTGGACAAAGGAGTTCTTGAGCAGCATCTGAGGAAAACATACTCTGACCCACAGAGCAAAGCACCACTCGACATTCAAGGTCTGGTGTGGCCAACCAACCCTGAGGAACAGTTCAATGGCAAGCCTCCAACGTTGGCGGAAATCAAGAAGGTGGTCGACAAAGCCAGAGCCAAATCATCACCAGGGCCAAACGGAATACCTTACCAGCTTTACAAGAAATGTCCCAAGGTGCTGGAGTGGCTCCACAGGCTGCTGCGATCGGCTTGGAGAAACCAGAAGATCAGCGGCCAGTGGATGACGGCAGATGGTGTGTACATCCCCAAAGAGCAAAACTCAAGTGACATTAGCCAGTTCAGGCCAATATCACTACTGAACGTCGAAGGGAAAATCTTCTTCTCTGTCATGGCAGCAAGGCTGACCAAGTACCTGATGGAAAACAAGTACTTGGATGTGTCAGTCCAGAAAGGTGGCATCCCAGGCGTGGCGGGCTGTGTAGAACACGCCACAATGATCTGGGACGCAATCCAAAAAGCAAAAACAGAAAAGAGAGACCTGGACGTAGTGTGGCTTGATCTGGCAAACGCATATGGATCTGTGCCCCATGAGATGATACAGTTGGCTCTTGAGATGTACCATGTGCCAAAGAACATCCGCGACATGCTCAAGAAGTACTTCAATGGCTTCTCAATGCGGTTCTCTACCAAGGAGTACACAACAGACTGGATCAACTTGGAAGTGGGTATTGCAATGGGCTGTGCAATTTCCCCAATACTGTTCGTGCTGGCAATGGAACTCATCTTGAAAGCAGCAACAAACAACGCGAGACAAACAGACCTTGGCGATGGATACAAGATGCCTCCTCTCAAGGCCTTCATGGATGACACTACAGTGATTTCATCCAGAGAAGACGAGACACGTCATGTGCTGGAGAGGCTGGACGACATAGTTGCCTCATCCAGAATGAAGTTCAAGCCAAAGAAATCACGGAGTCTCTCACTGAGGAAAGGAAAAGTGGCCGGATCTGTGGTCTTCAGTGTTGCCAACCAGGCCATTCCAACAGTCACAGAAGAACCAGTCAAGAGCCTTGGAAGATGGTATGATGATACGCTGAAAGACACACAAAGAGCAAAAGAAACCAAGCAGATGGCGGAGGAAGGCTTGGAGACCATTGACCAGTGTGGGCTCCCTGGCAAATACAAGGTCTGGTGTCTGCAGTTCATGCTGATACCAAAGCTGCTATGGCCTCTGATGATATACGACATCTGCACCAGCATAGTGGAGGCAATGGAAGCCAAAATCAACAAGTTCACAAGGAAATGGCTTGGTGTCCCACCCTGTCTGACTGACATAGCGCTGTACTGTCGCCAAGCAAAGCTGAAACTACCCCTGAAATCCATCCTGGAGGAATACAAAGCAGGGAAGATCAGACTTCAAAGCATGCTGGAGGACTCAGGAGACAAGGTGGTAGAAGCAATTAAGCCCCAGCTGAAGACAGGCAGAAAATGGAAAGTTCAAGAGGCGATGGATTCTGCAAAAGAAAGTCTCAAGATCAGAGAAATAACAGGTCACACACAGACCAACAGACAGGGACTGGGGGTGACCAAAACTGAATGGTGGTCAAAGGCCAAAGGAAAAGCCAAAAGAGACATGATGATTCAGGAGATGAGAAAAGAAGAAGACCAAAAAAGACTCCAAAAAGCAGTCCAGCAGAGCCAGCAAGGGCAATGGACAACGTGGGAGAATGCACTCCAAAGAAGTCTCACTTGGAATGACATTTGGCACATGGCCCCTCTCAGGATCAGCTTCATTCTCAGATCTGCATATGACCTTCTGCCCTCAAATGCAAACCTGGTGAAGTGGGGGAAAACAGACGATCCTGCATGCCCCCTCTGCCATGAAAAACAAACAGTGGAGCATGTCCTAAGCTCATGTAAAGTAGCCCTGGCTCAAGGAAGGTACACATGGAGGCACAACCAAGTGCTCAAAGAAATTGTACAAGTAGTCTGGGCTAGTACCAACACCACAAAAGGGAAAATCAGGACTCCAAAAGCACCCGCAACATTCTTCACGGCAGGAGGCAGCAAATCATGGCCAAGAACAACAGTGCCACTCGAAACATGCAGGCAGAGTCTGCTGGACGGGGCAGATGACTGGGAGTGCACTGCAGACCTCCCAGAATGGAAGAGTCACCCAGAGATCATCAGCAAGAGTGGCATGAGACCAGACATAGTAGTCCACTCTAAGTCAACCAAGCAGCTGATCATGATCGAGCTCACGGTGCCATATGAGAACAGAATGGAGGCAGCTCAAATCTACAAGACTGAAAAGTATGCTGATCTGGCAAACAGCCTGAGGAGAGAAGGCTATCAGGTCAAAGTCCTCACTGCAGAAATTGGAGCTAGGGGGTTTGTAGGAACGTCTGCATACAGCCTCATGAAACAGCTCTCAGTTGCAGGGAAGGAAAAAACCAGAGCCCTGAAAGCAATGGCAGAAGCGGCAGAGAGGTGTTCAAGCTGGATCTGGTCAAGGAGGAACAAAAGTGAACTTCATAAGGCTTAATTTCCCTACAAATATCAGGTGTCCCTGTGGCTCAGTGGTTAAAGCGCGAGTCATTAAGTGGAAAATGAGCATGTCCAGAGGGTCATGGGTTCGAATCCCAGCCATGGCTCGTCCCAAGATGGGAAAAAAAAGGGGCAGCAGAGGGACATCCGGAGTCATGAACCGGGTGTGGCCCAACCCCCCTAGAGTGTCAGGAGATAAGGGCCGAAACACTTGCTTGAAGGGGGCTTCTCTTCTGAGGACTCTCTGCTGCCACGCTCTCCACGAGTTTCTTTCTACTACAAATTTCAAGATGCGATTTGGGATAATTTTTCTTTATATATTTCTACAAGTGAAAGGAACTAAAATGGAAAAACAGACCATCAGAGGAGCGAACTTAGGTTTAAAAAATACATTTTAATTTTATCTCGCGGATTCTCGCACGTAATGGAAATAGAACATTTTAAAAAAAAAAGAAAAAAAAGAAATGACCCCAACATACCATTATCCGATTACCTGTTGAATGATCAATATGATATGTTTATGAACAAAAACCCCCATCGAGGAGTAGCACTTTACATTAATAAGAGACTTAATGCTAGGGAATGTGATGAATTTGATACTCTGGGATACCGTGAAAGTGTGTGGTGCACATTCCGCACAATAAATGATGGAAATGTCCTAATTGGTTGTTTATATCGCAGCCCAAACACATCTGATGAGGACAATGACAAGAAACTTTTTGACATGCTTGAGTCAGATTTCATATCAAAGTATGATAGAGTATGCGTCATGGGTGACTTAAATTTTCCGTTTGTAAGATAGGATGGAAATTTCTCAGGTGATAAAGGTGGGGGAAGGGGGGGGGATTAAAATGAGGCTACAATATGCTTTCCTCATCCAACAGGTGAAGCAGTACAAAAGGAGGAGAGTAAACCAGAACCCTACCTTGGACGACTGGGTGCTAGTGAATGATGAAACCCTGATTTCAGAGGTTGAACACCAAGACTCACTCGGCAACAGTTTTTGAGTTGAATGTTACCTATGAATCGAATGAGGAACAATGCAAATGTGCGTACAATCTTAAGAGAGGTAACTACAATAAATTGAGAGAGTTTCTAAGAGAAAAGACTGGTCATCTTTGCCTGTAAATGAGGTAGAAGATATGTGGCAAAAATTCAAAAGTGTCCTCCAGGAGGGAAGGGAGAAATGCATACCCAAGGTGAAAAGGCGCAAAAAGAAAAAGTTGATACCCATGTGGATGAGTAAGAAAGCAATGAGAATGATTAAGAAAAAGCACAAATTATTTAAACCATATTTGAATACCAAATCTGGTCGAGATTATCTCAGTTACATAAATGAACGGAATCTATGTACAAAAATGCTTTTAAAAAAAGAGAGAAAGAGGTATGAAAAGGAAATTGCTAAAGAGTGCAAAACCAACCCTGAGAAATTTTGGAGACATATCCAGGAGAGGCTCAAAAGCAATACTGGTATAAGCACTTTGAAAAAAGAAGATGGTTCCATGGCTACAGCTGATGCTGAAAAGGCTGATGTTTTGAATAAATTCTTTTCAAGTGTATTTACGCGTGAAGATGTGAGCAATGTACCTAACTTAAGCGAATGTTCTTATTCACAGGGTGTTCAGTTAGTGACATCAGAGTTACCAGCGAAGCGATAAAACCGAAACTGAAAGAGTTCAAACCTGATAAAGCACAGAGTCCAGATGCTATTCCTCCTCGAATCCTACTTGAAGTGTGCAATGAAATAGCCAGCCCTCTCTGTCTTCTGTTCAACACATCTCTCGAGACTGGAATTTTACCCGAGGACTGGAAGACGGCCGAGGTGACGGCAATATTCAAAAAGGGAGGAAAATCAGATCCAGGAAACTATCGCCCAGTTTCACTTACCTGTGTACTATGCAAAGTATTAGAAAGCCAAGTGAGAGATACTATCGTTTCACACTTCACTGAAAATGGACTCTATGCTGATTGCCAGCAGTTACTGCAAGTTATGGAAAGGCTTACATTTTACTTTGACGAAGGGGAACCTGTAGATATCATTTATCTTGACTCAGTCCCACACGAAAGGTTACTTACCAAACTCGCTGCTTACGGTGTATGTGGTTCCATTTTGAAATGGACTAGTAGTTTCCTTAAAGGGCGCACACAGAGAGTGAGGGTAGGTGATGCTAAGTCCGAAAAAGCAGAAGTACTGAGTGGTATACCCCAAGGTAGCATATTAGGTCCCATTCTCTTTACTGTTTTTTTATAAACGATATGCCCTCTACATTGCAGAGTATGTGCCACATCTTTGCTGACGATACCAAGACAATGAACACTGCAAAGGAAAATTCCATCATCCAAAGTGATATCAACAAACTACAAGAGTGGTCAGAGACCTGGAGCTTATTTTTCAATGTGTCAAAGTGTCATGTTCTACATATGGGGAATAAAAATCCTGTAAATGAGTATGAAATGAAGCTGGGTAATAATGTTCAAAAGATTACAAGATGTAACGAAAAAAAAGATTTGGGTGTTACGTTTGATGAAAGTCTTGATTTTGACCCGCACATAAACCGAATTGTTGGTAAGGCAAACCAAGTATTAGGAATGGTAAAGAGAGCCTTCACATTTTTAGACAAAGATACTTTCACTACATTATACAAGTCCATTGTGAGACCACATCTGGAATATGCAAATGTTATCTGGTGTCCTGCAAACCTAAAGAGGCAATCCACCCTGATCGAAAGAGTTCAGAGGCGTGCAACTAGACTGCTGAAGGAATGCAAAGAAATGAACTATTATGATCGACTAAAATTTTTGAACCTCCATTCACTGGAGGGTAGACGACTACGAGGTGATCTTATACAGATGTTTAAAATTTTCCACGGATATGATGATGTTGATTTGCACTCTTTGTTTTCCTATGCACCTGTGAATGTTACTAGAAACTCTGCAGGAAAACTCTTTGTAATGCATGCCAAAACTAACAAGCGCAAATTCTCATTTTCTTTCAGAGTTATTAACCCTGGAATGCACTACATTCATCAGTTAAATTTGCAAAATCTCTGAATGAGTTCAAGAACCTGATCGACAAACTGCCCCAGCTAGTAGATCTATCTTATGGCTATGATGAGTAGAAACCCCATTAGGTACGACCGATCTAAATAAAAATAACCAATACCAAACCATGAGGGGACAAATATTAGACCTCGCGGTCTAGGCGTAACCAAACGCCGTCCCTATTACTACTACTACTACTACTACTACTACTACTACTACTACTACTACTACTACTACTACAAAGCAACAGCAGATAGAGAAACGAACAAACACAAATTAACATTTGTTCAAGGCTGGTACGGCCTTTTAAACATCACTTAGTTACACAAACGACAAATTCTCTGGCCTCCACTTCTGAAACACAGTCATTTATCATGCTAGCATCGATTTGGAAGAAGCTAAACGACGTAAGTGTTTACTCGTTTTCTGTTTCACGGCAGTGAATTCTAAGATTAACGTTCGGTGAACTCTAAAGGACAAGGGTCTGTACGATTTAGTTATTTTTAGTGTGTCACCGTCTTTAATGCCAAGCCAAGCGATGCGCCGAACACTATGCGAACACAGTAAGGTCTAAAGCGGCAATGTCTGTTTTCCTTTAAAACAAATAAACCAACAAACAAACACAACAACAAACAAGGACAACAACAACAACAACAACAACAACAACAACAACAGCGAACCATGAAATCAGCAAAAATAGGAAAAACATTTTCAACACTCCCGGACCTCTGCAGTATCCGGTAGTAGCCTACTCAACTGAAGCAGTCTTCAGGCCTACTCACTCCATTCAACTCTTCTTCGAGTCACTGAGTCAGGAGAACAATAAAGCGAACAAACAGATTGCCTGTCATCCAACTTTGAAACAAACAAACAAACAAACAGACCTTTAGAGTCCTGAACATTACATTCTGCTCAGTGACTCATTTAAAGAAGGCTGAAATTGGATACTCAGTAGTTGGATAGCACCAAACCTGATATCTTGGCACTTCGTTTCATAGCTAAGTCCAAGTAACAACTCAAAGAGATTTCTAGCTAATCTCAAGCATGTCAACAAGGTCTATAGCAAAGGCAGAGATCAAGAGCGGGGCAGAATGCCAGTTCATAGCCGTGAGAATGTCTTCGACAGCTCAAAAGTGCCGGAACTTGAGACTGACTGAGAAGTTATTTGGACCATGCTGACAGTCAGTGAATGCGATAACCGGTGTCAACTATTCTCCATAAGGCCTACAATACCGGGCATGAGTCACCGACGAGGACAGCAACTCTCATGCCTTCATCGAGTGGTTGGGGTCGGTGCTAGCTCTGCCCAGACTGCTTCATTAATCTGCAGAGAGCCGACAAGTGCCCCATTCAATCAAAACGCTCTTCTGACTGTATTGCCTGTAACCTGGCGCAAAGACCAGCCAGAAACAGCTATAGGGCCCTCAAGGCTTCAGTCACCAGAACAGCACAATTGAAACACTCATTTTGGGGGCGAATAGTTGACTGGGACAGTTTAAGCCAGCCGGGCCGGGACCAACTGCAGGAACTACTATATCAGCCCTACCGCCCGCCTTGGCTTAAGACTGTGTCAGGCCAATTGACATAGGTAGAACACCAAGGCTATATCAAAATCTTGTTATGCTCTGCACAGTTATGCGGAGTTTGTCTTCAGTTGTGACAAGCTCCTAGCATAACATTATCAGTCTCCAAAATCCCCCGAAGTCGGAATGTGGCTGCCCACGTGGCGGGGTAAGAAAAAACGGTCACACACGTAATGTTCTTATCCCCAGCTGATGCACTTGTACCATAGTGTTCAAATACTTTGGCTGTTCGGATGATCCCTGCAGTCTTTTAGCCAGGGTACGACGACGACAACAACAACAAACAACAACAACAACAACAACAACAACAACAACACAACAGCCCTACCAGAGCACCAGTGCCCACATTTAAACACCTGATCGCTCAATCCCATCCTCACCCCTCCCTGTTGTGATTATAGTCAGCAGTGTCTACCACAACGGATCCAGATCCAGATCCAGAGCCTGCTTCATTTTCAGTCATCAGCCATCAGCGCTTCGGAAATACCCAATGCATACATTCTGAGTGTCGAATTGAGACAGGCCAACGTTTACCCAAAACTTCACACACCTTGCATAGATCGTCACCAGTAGCAGTTAGTGTTGAAACCTACAAAGGAAAACATTTATTTTTTCACCTGAACATGAAAAACAGCCCTCAGTTTGTACCCAGAGTGGAAAACAACCCAGGCCTCTAATCATGGCATCAGCTGTGTACACAAAATGTAACTCAAGTGGGCGATAGGGATCAGTGTACGGACGTTGTCTGTTCCTTGTATACATCAATGATCTTCGGGAGAAAGTGACCTCACCCACAAGGCTGTGCGCTAAGGACACTGCAGCCTATCGAACAGGCTGCATCCAAGCGAGACCAACACTTCCAGCGACTTTCAAAATGGGAGGAAAACTGATATTCCATCTCATAAAGCGAACCGTTATTCCCGTGTCCAGGCATCAACATTCTCTGCAACATAACTACCAGCAGCATCTGGGATCGTAACTTCTGTTTTGGGGCCGTTTTCCTCAAGGACAATCACGTGTTTCACCCGAGAAAAACAGACTTGTGATCCTTAGGAATGATGAAGATAATAACTGTTTTCATAGGAAAACGGGGAAAAAAGTTGTTGTTCATGTGCAAAGGAGGGAAGAGAAACAGTTGTGATCTTCCGTGTAAACACTATCTTCTGGATCATAATATCTGTTTTCCTTGACAGTAGGAAAATGTAGAACCGTCCAATCAAGTGAACCTGAGCATACACTCCCAAACAGCATTGTTCATATTTTCGCTGGCGATGTAGGATACCTGGTGCGGACTATTGTTTTTCTTGCTGTTATTTTTCTTTGCTTTCAAATAAGTCTATTTGTGTTGTTTCATTCGTCAGTGGTGAGAGAAATACTGAATAAAGTTTGAAATCATATCCAACGAAAAACGCTGTCGAATAAAAGCTTGGATTATAGCATCG